>CP144698.1:22051652-22651652 GCA_036885675.1 Vigna mungo
CTCCATGCAGTCTTCAATTTACAAAGAACATCGAAAATGATTCGTTACTCTCAAAGCATTGACTTTTGAAAAAGTTGTTATAGTTATTTGTACACTGTCAGATGCTACTATGCTTCTATACAGAGAAAAACTATGTTGTTGTATGAATGATCAGACATAAAGCAGTAAGGAAACATTCCTAGAATGTGTTTGTATGTCTTAAAATATTTCTAGATCAACACATAACTTTGAATAAAGCACTTTGTCCTTGATAGGATCTGCAAAGATAAAAAAAGACTACACAATAAACAAAATAATCATTTATGCATTGGATCTAAACAGAAGATTTGTTATTATAGTATTTAGGATAGTTCGTTTACTAAAGCATTTATGATAGTTCGTTTGATATAGTGTTTAGGATAATGTTTAGCCATATAACGTTTAGCGTGTTTTCCATGATAATTAATGCAATGAACACTATTTTGATAGACAATTTTGCTAAACTTCAAAATAGAGGTTTCTTAAACGATCTTGTGATAACAATTTTCCATTTTTTAATGTTTTACTAAATACTATGCAAAGTATAATGCGAAATAGGGTTGAATAAATTTGATCATGAAACATTTATCATACTAGTCATTTAGCTAGTCGTTTAGGCATATAAAATATGATAAGCAAATAATAGATAGTAAATATTATTATGTATAAATGATAAATGACTTCTCATAAGTACAAATCATTGTTCAGAGCAACAATTGATAAAAATACTAGGTAAACAATGTTTATAGCGAATAACTTATCAGAGTAAAAAAAATTTCAGAGCACAACAAAAATATAAGAAAATTATTAAAGGAAAAAAAAATTCATACATAATGTGTAACACACTAATTTTGGTAGTCACTAAAATTCCTTAAAATATATTTTCACAATAACATTTAAATACTTGAAATTGAATCTAACATAATTCAAAATACCAATTACATAACCATTCTTAAGTGTAGGTTCTAAAATACATAACTAAATAAAACTTATTTAAAAGAAATAACAAAATAAACTTTAAAAATTTCCGCTGAAAGTTTATCCCATCTTTAGCACGTCTACATAACACTTGAAGTATTTGCATTAACATATGCTTCGTATAATACAAAAGTTATGCAAACATCATCACACACACTCTTGGTACTTAACGACCTTGCCAAGATTCCTCAATAAAGTTTAGTTGTGAATGTTTTAATTCTCTTCAGAATTGCAATCAATAATTGCTTACAAGTAGTTCAGACTATATCTCTCAACGAAAGGATTTGAATACAATACAAAGAAGTCTAAACACTCGTAGGTATTTCTCTTTTCTCTCTTACAATAGTAAACAATTTGACAATGAAGCTTGAGAGTATCTCTTTCTCTTTTTCTCTTCTCTTCTCTTAAGCTCAAATGTATTCTTTTTCTTGAGATCTTTCTCTTTTTCTCTTTAGTATGGTTTTATCATTGTAAGCTCTTCTTTCTTAAGATATTTTCTTAAGTTATCCTCTTCATTTTTTTCTTTAGAGATCTTCTACTTACAGGCTTCATAGATATTTTCTCGTTAGATTGAGTTTGTAGTTTATAGCCTTGATACTTATGTGTTCTCTTTCTTCTTTTCATAGCAGTCGTTGTGTAAGTCAACTTTGTCAAAGCAGACATGCGTTTTCAATCCTTTGCTTGAAGTAGGTTATACGATCTTTTTGGACTTTACTTCAAGTGAGAAACATTTCGTGGATATCTCTTTTGTCTCTAACGTCCACATTTTGATATTTGATCTATAGCACTGTGGATGCGTGTAGAATAGGTTATCTGCAAAATTAAAGTAAAATGTGCATACAACATATATGACTTTTCTTAACACTTTTGTTGTTTCTGAACGCTGAGCATTTAATGTCATTTATTGCTTGCTCAGAACAACAAAGTGCTTTTGATTTCCTACCGTTAGGTAGCATTTTATAATTAAGTTCTTTCCTTTGAAGATACCAAGCATATATATACACTCCAACAAAAGATGAGGTACTTGTTGAGCTTATGGTATCATTTAGTCAAGTAAACACTTCTTAAGATTTTGTCTCTTTTTAGATAGATAACGTCTATCTTGCTTAAGCTTCCTTACATTATTTAATAATTGAGTCTTTTAACGTATTTTTTCAGAGGCATTGTCTTGACCTATTTTGTGTTCAAGAGAAGCCAAATACTGATTATAAGCATTAAGCCTTTATCTCAATCTTTCTTGGACATTTTAGGCAGAACATTGTTTAGCCATGCATTTGGGTGTTTTAGCCTAGATGTTTTTCTATTTCTTAGGACCTAAGTGTTGTCCTATGTTTTTCTATGTTTGGGGATTTTGGTTCTAGGTTGTGTTTGTTTGGTGTTTGTGCTTTAGGTCTTGTGTTCTCACCCTAAGTTATTTTCTGATTATTAATCCGATTTAATGTTATTTGATTAAACTTCAAAACATGAGAGCTATTGGGCGTATAGACGATTTTGTCTTTTACAATCATCATAAGTCATAATTGATTATCAATAACCGATTATCAAATCCTGCTAATCGATTATTCTAGTGGTCATTTTGAAACCTGCTTTGTGATCACTAGTGCATAATGGGGCTTTAATGTCACCCCGTAGACGTCGGACTGGAAAACACCCAACGTAAATTATTGACCGGTGGAATTTTTGTAAATAAGTTAGGCATATAGATGTCGGTTCGGAGGAGCCCCGATGTCTATAATATTATAGACGTCGGGGCCCCTACTAACTAACGTTTATATGTTTGACAGGTAGGTGAAAAGTCATTTTTTTCCGCCATATAAACGTCTTATCCTGCCACATTGACGCCTATATGCTATTATAGACGTCGGTGCCCCTCCTAACCAACGTTTATATGTCTGATAGGTAGGTGAAAAGTCATTTTTTTCGCCATCTAGACGTCTGATCCAGCCACTCCGATGTCTATATGAGATTATAGACATCGGCTCCCCCTATATTCGACGTCTATATATACCACGAATATTAATTTTTAAATCAAACGGACGTCACATTAGTGTGGTCCCCGACGTATATTTGAGAATAGAGGTCGGGCGTTGGAGCCACCAACGTCTTAGTTCCTGTTAAATCAGACATTGCGTACCAGCAGTTACGCGCACTTCATCGTCTTCCTTTGCCTTTTCTCCCTGCGACATTGCATTTTCAGGTGCGTTTTATCTCTTTTGAATCGTTTAAACTTACTTTTACTCCGATTAAAGTAGTCTTTGATGTATTATCTTTCATTTGAACCAATTAAAATGAGTTTTCGTTGTATTTTGGTGTAGTTTTTCTCGTGTCTTTGGGTAGCATAGGGTACCTTCTCCCTTTGCTAGTTTCCTTGTAAGAAAAGCTTGCATCTTTTGGATCTCTTATGGCATTTCAACCCAAAGCCGAACCTTGGTCCTTGTCTAGTTTTCATTTCACCGTATTCTTTTTCTTTAGCGTTTGGAATGGAACTAGGCAAAGACCCATGTTGGGTTTTGGGTTGAAATGCCATAAGAGATCAAAAAGACGCAATTTTTTCTTATGAAGAAACTAGCAAAGGAAGCAGGTGCTACTACGCTACCCAAAGACACGAGCAAAACTGCACTAAAACACAACAAAAACTCAGTAGACGTAGGTTAATGACAAGACCGACGTCTATAGTACCCTTAGACGTCGGTTAATTTCATGGCCGACGTCTTTATAGATGTCGAACATGGCATTAACTGACGTCTACAGAGTCTGATGTCCCATTAACGTCACCCATAAAGACGTCGGGTCAGGATATGACGTTAAAAGCCCAAAATAACAGACGTCTAAAGCCCTTTCTGCACTAGTGGATAATCGAATAACTTTATGGCTAATCGATTATTTGTTAAGACCTCGACAAGTGTACCAAATCGTTAAAGTAATAAAACGAGTAAGACCGGATATCGCTTCCGAAAAGACTCGTGTAACATTAGTTAATTGGACTATTAACAACTTATTTAGACTCAAGAACAACTCATCATTTAAGAATATGTGCAAAAACATAAATTCACAAATAATTACAAGGTTGAACTTTGGTATTGAAGGCATTTAGAAATGGAAAAGACTAGAAATGGTATGAAATGACAATGTTAAGGTTAGTTTTCACCAATTCACTCTTGTATATACCCAATTTCATCTCATCTCCATCAATTTACTAAAATCAATCCATTAAAACGCTCTAGCCCTAATCCCTTAGGTGAAAGAGCATAGATTTTCCCTATTAAACTTCAATCCCTTGGAAAATCTAACAGGCAAACTCGCATTAATGAGCTAGGATGTTAAGACAACATATGAATCATCTTCCATCCCTAGAATCAATGAACCACAAGGACTCTTGTTTCAGTTCTGGGTTCCATCTTACGTCCCCATAACACATGAAACCCCAAAATCAATTCATGAACGTCCCCATTACATGCAAGCTTTAAGATTAGAAACAAGAATACTAGCAATTGATAGAAGAGACATATATATATATATATATATATATATTCAAATCATTCAACAATTACACAAGATTCAAAGGCTACAACTAACCCCAACAAGATGGGTTTGGCTCTCCATTTCCATGGAGAGCCTTTAAGCTTACAAAATGGCCATGGAAGAAGAAAAAGAACCCAAAGAGGAAGAAGGAAGTGTTCCCACAAACCCTAGCAGCCCTCCAAGCTCTCCTTTGAGTGAAATCACGCCTGCAAAACCACCAAAGACGCAAACCCCTTCGCATTTTATGATTAAATAAGCTCAATCTGCCACATTAGCGAAGGTCGCACTCAGTGCCCTTAGAAGGGTGCCCGTGTGCGAGATTTTCGAAGCAAATGGGGCTTAGTGCCCCTGGAGAGGCGCCCAGGCGAGATTTTGACAGCATAATGGCGTTCAACGACCCTTCTAAGGGGCGCTCAACGCGGGAACACCAGAAATAAACTTCTGTGCAGTTTGTGCTGGTGGCGCTCAGCCCCCCTGGACTAGGGGCCTTCAGCCTGATTTTTCTGTACTACATTTTTTTTCTTTTTTTCTACAGATCTGCTTGCTTCTTGTGGTTGGTTCAGCTCTATACATTGTTGGAGAGTTTTCCAAGAACATTATTAACTACAAAATAAGGGATTAGAGCTTAAATTACATCAAAGCAGCCCAAAACACAATTATTCATCAAACTAAGATAAAAGAGAGGATTAAACAAGTTATAATCTAGAAAAGAGTTGATTTTGCTACTAAATTGATGCTTAAATAATGGTAAGAATTAACATTATCATTATTCATAATCGATTATTAATATTGCTAATCGATTATGCCAAATCTTTTTTAATCCAAAGAGAAATTTAAAAATATAAGATACATGGAATAAAAAATTACTCCTAGTCTAAGTCTTATACAACATTCTACACTTATTACAAAAGCTTTCCAAAACAATACAAGTCATCATATGATCTTCTTGCATTTGTGAGTTCTTTGTGACTTGATTTTGGATATCGTCAAAACTTCATTGCTTCATGATTTTGCTTACGCAACATACACAAAAGCAGATGAAATTGATGTTGTACAACATATGAACAATTTGAGGATACAGGTCATATACAAGTTGATTGAAAAAAAAAATAGTAATAACCTCTACAACTATTAATTACTAATGTTGTTGTGCTGGTTTCTATAGGAAAAGTAAGAGTGGCACATTCAGAACACAAAAGAAAGATTCAAAAAATTGATGGAAGCTCTTAATAGTTTTTCCACTAACACATAACAACAACGTTGGCCTCAATTTTAAAACCCTATGAAATCAGATTTCACAACCAAATGTTAATGTCTATCATTGCAAATATTTAACACCATATTACGAAGAACAATGACTCAACTTTTACAGTTCATTCTTAAAACATAGAACTTACCTCGATTGTAGGGCCTCTCAACAGCCTCTCGACGACGACAACCTCCCTGGACAACAATAGCAGCAAAAAATGGAACAAGGACCCTCAACCAAGATCCCTTAAACGCAACACAAACCTTGACCAAGAGCCCTCAATGCAGTAGACAATCTTATGTCATGGCAATGACTTCTGCACGGTATCATCAATGCAATAGGCAGTGTAAGACCCAGGAAAAATGAGGAATATTTTTATTATAGTTTGGTTGTGTGAGGATAATGAATTTAATAATCCATATATATGTGTGCTTTCTTGTATATTTGTTTTAGAGCCAAAGGGTTTAAACAAGGTTTATATAGTTGTTTTTGTGCCTTTGCGCCATATATTAGTTTGGAATGTGCTGGCCAAGTGGTGGAGGAGTTGGTCTAACTGTCTTACGTGTGGAGACCCCTCTTTGAACCTTGCTAGTGACACTTTAGGGAATTTATTTTCCAATTGTGTGTTGTTGGGCCTTGTGTGGTGCATGACATGGGATGGGAAACTAGTTTCAGCCCAATTTGTTTAAATTGGTGTAGGAAATGGTCTGGTGCATCAAAAAGAAGTTTTTTTCTCTCTTTTTACTTTTCCTTAATTTTATTAAAAGCCCAAAATGGTGAGTAAGTGCAATTATTTTTTTACACGAAGGCAGAGGGGCTATAACTTATTAGGGGTTATAAATATTAAGGTTAGGGAGGTATAGGGTGGAAAACAAACCCTAACAACTGAAAATAATTTTGAGAAGAATAGATTGAAGGTGCTAAAGCCAAGGTTTGTAGGTGGAAGTAGAGTATAACAAGAATTATTTTTCTTGGTGGTAAGGTAAGGGTTTTATATGTATGATTGCCTTGGTTGCATGAAATCACACGTTTCCCTCCCTCCTTAATGTTCACATGTGAATGCATGGTTAGGTATATACATGTGCAACATGAGTTTCTTGGTTTGGTGCAATGGGCTTCTTGATGTTGACTTATGAATGCATGGTTGGGTTATGTATGTGTAACATGATTATCTTGGTTTGGTGTTATGGGTTTCTTGATGTTCACGTGTAAATTCATGAGGTCGGTTGTGTTTTAGATTTTGCGTAGATTCTTGGCATGAGTTTTTTGACATTTTCGAATATGTCTTGCATGGTTCATGGGTTCTAAAGGCCACTTAAACAATAAGGGGTTTGGATTTCTTGTTATGGTGTAGGGGCATATGGTTATGGGTTGAGTTTATGTTAAATGGATTATGCATGTGCAGGTTTAGTTCATGGGTTTAATTTTTAGATAGTTTTGTAATTTGAACATGCATAATTGAGTTGCATAATGGTATCTATAGTTACGAGTATAATATAAATGAAAGGATGCTTGAGAGTTTCTTTGTTTTTCCCGGTTATGGTTCAGGTATGGATACAAGGTAATGGGTTTTGGTGGTTTAAGGTGTTTTTGTGCTTTGATATGGTGGTACTTACGTGAACTTCCATAGAGTATGTGAGTGGTTGTGGTAGTTTTAAGTTGATTTTTGATTTGGTTTGGGCACATGCTAGGTGGTGGCCATGGAAATAAGTTAAGGGCTTAGTTTTACATCTTGAATGTTTCATTCAAGGTTTGCATCTTCTTTTACATGAATGGGTAGTGACATTTGGGTGTTTAACCTTGATGCATGTGAAAGTTACATTAGGTGGGTCGTGCATGTGGTGTAAATGGAAATGTGTTGTATGGAAAAGTTGTGGATTTGAATGGATTGTGATGTTTTTGTGATGAAACATTATGTGGTGTTGGTTGCGTCTAATTGTTGATACTTTATTTCTTACATATTCATTGGAGGCAGGCTAGAGAAAGTCTTGTTTTGGTAAGTAGGCCCTGTTTTGGTGAATAGGAAAGTCCTGCTTTGGTGAGTAGGTCCAATTTTGGTAAATAAGAAAGTCTTACTTTAGTGAGTAGGCCTGTTTTTGATAAGCGGGAAAATCTTGATTTGGTAAGTACGATCTGGTTTTGTGAATAGGAAAGGCCTACTTTAGTGAGTAGGCAATGTTTTGGTAAACATGAATGCCTTGGTTTAATAAGTAAACCTTGGTTTAGTGAACAGGAAAGTCCTGTTTTGATAAGTAGGCCTTGTTTTGGTGAAGAGGAAAGTTCTGTTTTAGTGAACATGCCCTATTTTGGTAAATAGGACGAGTAACCAGAGTACGAAAGATGTTATATGGTGGAATGGATTGGTAGTGTTAGCGTGGTTTATTTGAATACAAGCGTGAGTTTGAAAAGAGTAAATGTATGACGTAATTGGATTGTGGTTGATGTTGTAGGTGTGCAGGATTTACCTTATAAATGTTATATTGTGATGTATTGTGGTTTTATGTTTATTTTGTTAGTTCTCCCTTAGTTGTTTGTGTTTATGCGATGATTGTATGTTATACGGGAACAAACTATTCCTCATATGTTCTGATTGATGAATAAAATGGAGAGTATATCACAGTTTTGGAAAATTTTTTATGTTTATTAAATGTTTTTGCTTAATTAATAATGTATAGTTTTTTTCAAAATAGTTGTAAGGATTAAATTTTGGATTTTTGTTTAGTCTATTTTAATTATTGACAATTTTAAGAAAACTTTTTAAATTATTTTTTAAACTGTTTTTTAAATTTAACTATTTTTTAAAATTAAATAAATAAAAATCATCTATAGAATAAATAAAAAATATCTATAATTAAATTATAAAAATTATTTATATTTATTTTTATAATTATAATTTTATATTTTTTATTATAAAAAAATGTACACATATGTGCACATATATTTTCACTAAGAGTTATAAAATGTAACTTTTTCTATTAGTTTTCAATATTGTTTTATCTCCCAAATCACTTTTTATTAAAATGGGATTTTTTTCTTCAAGATACTAAGTTAAATAGCTCTCACATTAACATGTAGATGTTTTTTAATTCTTTTAATTTCGATAAACTAATTTTGGAATAGGATATTACAAATATTAAAAAAAAAATAAAACTAATGACACTCGTTTTCAAAACATATTATACTTATTTAAGAAAAAAATTATTTTAATACAGAATTACATTTTGATATGTTATACATGTCATTTCTTCACTAATTCATTATTTATTTATTATTTTATTGATGTACTATAAACTTAATGAAATATAGTACTGATGTACTATAAACTTAATGGAAAAAATCACAGTGTGTTAAAATGTTGTAAAAAAGTCTGTGACATATCATTTTCAGTATTATTACTTATTTAATGACACTTGAGCACAATCTCATTGTGTAGGACTCTAATATAATAGCATAAACATAAAAAGTAATGGTATTATGACACATTTTACATTCATTTGATACAGAGTATAAGGATTAAATAGTCATAAAAGTATAACTTTTGATATTTTTTTAATAAGAAAAGAGAGTAGAAAATAGAAAAAGATATTGTCAAATGAATGTAAAAATTTTAGGTATGTCAAATAATAAATTTTTCTCTAGCATAAAATACTATTTTTAGGTTTTCACACATATCACTCAAAGGCTTTCATAAAGCTCCAATGAAGACGATGTTGGAGAATAACTCGAAGTTCTTATTCCTTAGGCAAAGCCACTCCTAACCCTTCAGTCATATAAACGTCAACACCATCTGTTATGAGAAAAGAAAGAATAAAAAATGTGTATCTTATTCAATAATAAGGAGATAGTACAATTGAAATATATAGTTGTTTAAAACAATGTAAAAATGGAATATAAATATAAAAACATAATATAAATATATGAACATAAATGCAGAGATATGAACGGAATATAAATTGAATCCAATATCCCCCTCAAACTGCAGCATATATATCCTTAATGCTCAGCTTGAACAACAAAGATCAAAATTGTGTTGGATGCAAAGCTTTAGTATGAATATCTGCAAGTTGGGCTGAAGTAGAAAGGGCAGGAGCTTAATTACACCAGCTTGAACTTTATCCCTTATGAGATGACAATCAATTTCAATATGCTTTGTCCTCTTATGCATGTCTAGATTCTGTGCAATTTGTATAACAGATTGATTGTCACAAAACAGAGGAACTGGTTGTGGTAGAGGCTGTTTCAAATCATGGAGCAAATACAGAAGCCATTGAATTTCACATGTTATGGAAGCTAAGGCTCTATATTCTGGCTCGGTTGATGATCTAGATATAGTACCTTGCTTCTTGGATTTCCAGCTAATTAAGGATGCACCATAAAACACATTAAAACCAGTCACAGACCTTCTAGTGTCAGGGCAAGCAGCCCAATCAGAATCACTACAAGCCTTGAGAGCATGTTCTGTGTTGGAGGGAAAGAATAATTCTTGTCCTGGATTGTTCTTGATATATCTCAAGATCCTTATTGCTGCTGCATAGTGGTCTTCCAAAGGATCGGAAAGAAATTGACTAAAAGTACTAACAACAAAACATAAATCTGGTCTTGTGTTGGTTAGATATAATAACCTGGTAAGAAGTCTTTTATAGGCATGCACATCTGAATAAGGTTTTTCCTTCTGTCTTGGAAAATTTTGTGCATGGTTGTATGAGAGTAGAAATAGGTTGACATCCCAACAATCCTGCATCTTCTAGTAAATCTAGAGCATACTTCCTTTGTGACAAATTAATGTCTTGTTGAGATCTTGCAATTTCTAAGCCCAAATAAATACTTGAGTTGACCTAGGTCTTTAATCTTGAACTTTGCATTCAATAGAGCCTTCACAGTTTGGATTTCCTGGATGCCATCACCTGCCAAGACTATATCATTTACATAAACAAGTAAGATGGTGATATGAGCATAATCACTTTTGACAAAAAATGAATAATCTGATTTTGATTGTATGTAGCCCAAAGAAAGTAAAGGAGTTGTCAACTTGTAATTCCATTGTCTAGAGGTCTGCTTGAGTCCATATAAAGACTTCAACAACTTGCAAACCTGTCCTGGTTTTTCTGTTTTGTAGCCAAGAGGAAGAGACATGTATACTTCCTCATCTAGATCCCCATGTAAAAAAGAATTATTTACATCTAGTTGATGTAAACACCAATGTTTGGAACCTGCTAAAGCCAGAACCAATCTTACTGTTGTGAGTTTGACAACAGGTAAAAAAGTCTCAAAGTAATCTAAGCCTTGTTGTTGTGTGTAGCCTTTGGCTACTAACCTTGCCTTGTATCGTTCAATACTCTCATCAACATGCCTCTTTATTTTGTATACCCATTTACATATGATAGGTTGCTTTCCATAAGGTAGATCAGTCAAAACCCAAGTTTTGGTATTTTCTAAAGTTGCAATTTCTTGATCCATGGAATTTCTCCAACAATCATGTTTGATGGCTTGGTTATAAGTTTTAGGTTCACTAACTTGAGAAACATTAAGGACGTATAATTTATGAAGAGATGATAATGCATCATATGAGATACCAAGCCATAAACATATGAAGAAGTAGATAATGCATCATATGTTCATTAAGGACGTATAATGAACAACAAAAGACTAGAAAATTATGGGCAAATGAGATTGAAACATTAAAGATCTAGCAACATTAAGAATGTGTTGATGTTTTCTCTCAACAACTCCATTTTGTTGAGGTGTTTCAACACAAGATAATTGATGTTCTATCCCTTTTTATCTATAAAAATCTGTCATTGCAAATTCATTACCATTCGCTGATCTAACAACTTTTACATCAATGCCAAATTGTGTTTTGATATAAGAAACAAAGCCAATAAGTTGTCATCTTGTATTTGACTTACTTGCCATCAATTTAATCCATGTGAATCTAGACATATCATCCACTATAGTTAAGAAATATTTGAAACCATCAACAGAAGAAGTACAATAGGGTCCCCAAATATCAACATGAATTAAATCAAAAGGAGCTTTTGAAACAGTAGTACTTAATTGAAAGTGAAAAGTATCACAATGAGTGTATTTTGTATCAGGTAAAGTGGCATACATCGTGCGTAATTTGATATAACAAGAATGAGAAGGATGCCCTAGTCTAGAGTGCCAAATATCTATAGAGTTAGGTCTTATTGTAGAACAAGCAATAGAATTCTCAGGAGTAATAGCAGCTGGTGAACCAAGGGGTGTGGATGCAGGAACTATCATGACATACAAGCCATCTCTTTCTTCAACTTTCCTAATCATTTGCAGGGTTGACTTGTCGTGTATTTCACATGAAAATTCAGAAATGGTAATTTTACAAGATAGAGATTTAGTTAACTTTGTGACTGAAATAAGATTGACTGAAAAATTAGGAACAAACAAGACATTATGTAAAGTAAGGTGTGGGCCAAGAGAAACAGTGCCAGAAAAATGAGAAAATGAAGTTTTCTTGTTGGGTAGAGATACTGTAATTGGTGAGAAGAACTAGATATATGATCAATAACACATGTGTCTAGAATCCATTGGGAATAGATATTACCTTGATCCTGAGAAGATCTGAAAACATTATGAGAACTCACTAGGCCGGTAGAATGTGTGACTGTGGGATTAGATTGAGAAAGAAGTGCCAATAGACCATGAATTTGCTCTTGAGAAAGTCCCATAATTGAGGAATGTGACTGCGCCTGAGAATTATTAGAAGAAGGAACAATTGCAGAAGCCATTGACTTTCACAACCTCAATTTGGACAAAAATTTCACAATCCGAATCTCCGGAAACTCCTACAGATTCCTCAAAAATCAATCCAAGGCTACGAGTGATTGAAACACCCAATTGTTTCTCATTGAAAATCCTAGAAAGCAAAGTCAAAACATAAAACATAGCGATGCGAGAGCAAGGGAGTAGCCATAGAAAGAGAATAAATTGTAGGAAAACCAAGAACGAAATGTAGAAGATGAAGATCTTGGCAGTAACAGAATTGGTTGCGGAAGAACGTGATCAAAAATTAATTTTCTTCTGATACCCATATTATGAGAAAAAAGATAAAAAATGTGTATCTTATTCAATAATAAAGAAATAGTACAATTGAAATATATAACTGTTTAAATCAATATAAAAATGAAATATAAATATAAAAACATAATATAAATATACGAACATAAATACATATATGAACGGAAAATAAATTAAATTTTTCTCTAACATAAAATACTATTTTTAGGTTTCCACACACATCACTCAAAGGCTTTCATAAAGCTCCAATGGAAGACGAGGTTGGAGAATAACTCGAAGTTGCTGTTCCTTAGGCAAAGCCACTCCTAACCCTTCAGTCATATCAACGTCAGCACCATCCTTTGTGGAAATATGAAACCCTTGAAGCAAGCGAGCCAAGGTCAAGTGCGTCACTTGCAGCCCAAAGGTCATGCCAGGGCACGACCTTCTTCCAAAGCTAAATGGAATCAACTCAAAGTTCTGACTCATAAAATCAATGTCTCTGTGAGTGGTGAGGAACCTCTCTGGCTGAAACTCATCAGGGTTAGGCCATACCTGAGGATCCCTTTGCAAGTTCCATAGGTTAATAAGCAACCTTGCTCCCTTTGGGACATGGTACCCTGCCAAAGAGCAATCTTCCATCACCTCTCTGATTCCTGTTAAGGGAGCTGGCGGGTACAAACGAAGAGTCTCTTTGATAATGGCATCGAGATAATTGAGGTTTTTGATGTCAGATTCTTCGACCCATCTTTCTTTTCCTATATGTGTGTCCAGTTCCTGCTGTGCTGCCTTTAGGACCTTGGGGTGGTTGAGGAGTAAGGACAGTGCCCATGTTAGGGCTATGGCTGTGCTTCCAGAGCCAGTAAGGACAAGGATCTGTACGAAAAATTTATGAACATTCATTATCTCTTTTACTGTTTGAATGCCAAAGGAGGGAAACACAAAATTATTTTCTTTTCCGTTTTTCTATTGAAAAGTGCAATAAAAAATATTAAAATGAAAAGTTAGATATCTTCAATACTATACATAAATGGATCAAAAAAAATTCATCAATTTTTTTTTTATTTTTTCTTCTTATTTGAGGTATCCATAAAACCCTTTAGGAATCCACAAAACCCTTATCTTAACCAAACATTTGTCATTATATTTTCTTTTACACGCATAGGTTACAAGAATATATAAGAGTATGGAGAAATATTATGATGAATCGAAATGATTCAAAGGTTACCACTGCTATAAAAACTTAGTATAAATTCTAGTATAATCAACTACAAAAGTTGACGCGTGACCTAGTTGTATTATTGGACTTTCAGCACAGCAAACACTTTCAAGGTATCAATCAAAAGTAAAAGGGAGGAATTCGGGAATTAATTGGTTGTGGGGTACAATCACGTGGGAGTCTGGTTGATTTATCATTTTCAGTGAATTTGTATTTAAGCCAAAAATAGTTCAAGTTTTTCAGTTTAAGAATATGGATAAATCAGGTCATGGGTAGATAACTATTGTACCGATTATTGACCATTGAAAGAAACGTACCAATGATGTTGCTTTGATGACTATGTCCCGCTTATAGCCACAAATATTTTCTTCTTGAAAAGATGATAACATCACATCCATGAAGTCCCTTTCACATCCACCATTCTTCTTCTCTCCTCTCATTTTCACGTGTTCTTGCCGCCATCTCTCAAGGATACTGTCTAGTTTCGTAGCTGTTCTTTTCATGAAACTTAAATGTCCTTGGAAATCAAACCAACTGAGTGATGGAATTGCATCAGCCACAACAAAAACACCAGACAGATATGTGGCATCTTTTATGGCCTTTCTCAGCTTCCATGCTTCATTATCTTCTTCGTTGGCGGTGTCCCCTCCAAATCTCTTCCCAGCAATCATTCTCACAATTATGTTGAACGTCATGTGGTCTAACAGATCGCTTATAGCCACTTCAGTTGAGCCTTTCACGTTCTTTGCAGAGGACACTGTCATTGATGAGTACAAGTCCTTCACAAGAGACAGTGTTTCACTGTCTCT
This sequence comes from Vigna mungo, assembly GCA_036885675.1. NCBI lineage: Eukaryota > Viridiplantae > Streptophyta > Magnoliopsida > Fabales > Fabaceae > Vigna > Vigna mungo. Next base: position 22,066,480 of record CP144698.1, read on the forward strand.
CACATGCTTCAGCTTCTCAAGCCTGCGGCTTGACAAAATCTCGAGAACAGCCATTTTTCTGATCTCACGCCAGTAATTTCCGTAAGGGGCAAGGGCAAAGATTGCATTGTTGTAACCCATGAGTCTGCCCGCAGAATTGTTTGGCCTTGAGGCAAAAACTCTGTCATTTGTTGTGAGGCACTCTTTGGCAATTTCCCTGTTGTTCACCACTATGGTGGGGTGGCAACCCAGTTTGACACAGAAGACTGGACCATATTTCTCAGCCATGGCTGAGAAGGTCCTGAAATAGGGTATTCTACCATTGAGAAGGTAGAGGTGCCCTATCAAAGGTAAAGCACCGTGAGGTTCGGGTACTTTGGTTCCTTTTCTTTGTTTAGGAGATCTGATGAACCTAAACACTTTGTATGCAATTAGCAAAGCTAAGATTCCTGCGAAAGTTGGAACGTAGGAAGCAGAATCCATGGGAATTGTATAGTCACAATATCTGCACATCTACCTATATATAGGATCCGAAATCTTGCAGTTAAATAGGAAAATTGGAAGCATTAAATTAGGAAAACATTAATTAAATTTTTAAAAATATAATATAAATCCAAATGATTGAATTCGAATGACTTCGTATCGGGAGACGTTAAATTGATGTCAAAATATACGATGTTAAAATAACGTCGAATTTTGCCAATATACGACATTAATCAATTTTTCAATTTTTTTAAATTAATTGTGATCCTTTTTTACAACTCTACGAGATTTGAAAAACAGAAAAACAACAATGTAAAGCATGAACTATGAATTAGTAATATAGTATCAACAACACACAACCATAACAAAAATCCAACAAGTTCAATCAAACAACAAACAAGTTCAATCGAACAACAACAACAAACAAGTTCAATCAAACAACAACAACAACCAAGTTCAACAAATAAGTTCTTCAAAACGAAAACGAAAGCTAACCTTCAAAAGGTGGGTTTATCGGAATAAAGTGTTGCCACCAATGAGAGAGAAAGCAGAATGCATTTCAAATGAAAGAAAGATTACATGTGATGGTAGTCAAACTTCGTTCGAGAAAAGTTTGAGCAGAGAAAAGGGTCCCACGCGCTAAGATAAAGTGAATGAATTTTCAATCTCCCGCTCAAATTTTTATTGAATTCACTGACCTTTTGATGTCTAACGCTGGTGCATTCGATGCTTTATATCCTTTTACGTTGAATTACAATTTTAAACGACGTATAATAATTGCATTTATTTACAAAAATGCCACCAGTCATTTTTAACGTTGCCTATTAAGTGGTTAGACGTTAAACGCGTGACGTTGTAAGTTGTTTTTGCATTAGTGATATTTTCAACTTAAGCTTTTATATGTTCTGATAACTAATTCCTTTAATAACATCATTAGTATCAATTACTGTACTTTCAAATCTAAAATTTTTTCGATAGTTTGATTTTTAAAATCTATCTAAAAATAAGTTGAAGAAAAAAAAACTACTTAATAGGATATAATATGATAAGTTATAATGGATAATAGGTGCAGGACAAAGAAAACAGTTAAGGAATTAATTGTTGTTGGATAATTGGAAGTGAGTTGCTTTTATAAAGAGGCAAGGGAGTCTAGTAGAGGGGAGCTTTTTTATATTCAGTGTATTTGGTAGGAGGTTGTTCCTATGGAAGGGAGAGTGCTCCCTTAGAAAAAGATGGTAAACACTACATTCTTTGATTACAGAAGCAATATTCTTTCTTTTGTGTGTGAGTGAGTACTGTGAGGAGTGAAAGATTGGTTTCTTGACAAAAGAAACCTAACAAATTGCTCTGACCCGCTAGATTTCCTTAGGAGAGGACTGTCGGATCCTTTGGAGAAGAGCAAGATGGAAGCAAGATTGAATGCGCTGGAAGGAAGGTGTGATACTGTGAAGAGGTAGGTCAGCGAACAGAAAAGGGTGCTAGTAGAATTTAGAAGAAATATCTAAGAAATAAAAGAAATGTTGTAGAAATCCAAGAATCGCAGAAAGGGCTCAAAAAGAAGTATGAAATTTATCAAGAAAGGAAAGAAAGAGGGAGCAACAGGTGCAAGATAGTCTACTAGACATCCAGAAAACCAAGAAACTTTCAGATGAAGGAGAAAATTCAACCGATGGGAAAAAGACAAGAGAAACAGATAACAACATAGAGGATGGGGTTCTCCAAAACTATGATGGAGATATTATTGGTGTATTTGCTCAAGAAGTGGCAAAATCTGCTATTTCTCAGAAGGAAAAGGAAAGAGATATCAGTGCAGAAGACAAAAACTGTGATGGAGACATTGTTGGTGTTTCTGCCCAGGAAGTGACAAAAGTTGTTGTTTCTTGGGGAGATAGTGTGGTAGGTTGTGATGTGTATGTCAAAACAGTGAAGAAGGGTGAAGACAAAGGAAAGAAAGCGGAATATGGTGCGAACAGGGTGACTATTATGGTTGGAAATAAAGTAGAAGATGCCACTGTTTTGAGTGGGGAAATGATATGGTTGTCACAAACATATAAAACACCAGAAGACCAATGGCACAAATATTTCTTTTCAGGGCTGCAATTTAACATTAAGAGGAAACAATTAGCTCAACATGATGATGAAGAAATTGGATGGTCATATCAACAAATTCTTTCCTTTTTAGCTTATAAGATGAACAAATCTGGTCAATGAGAGTGCTTACCTAGTGTTGCTGCTTTAAAAATACAAAAAGGGTTTTTGGGTTGGAAGAAGAGAAAAGAATTCTTGATCATTCATCAAAAAATAGTTAAAATCTAGGCCCATGTAAGTGGTCACCAGGTCATAAAGCAGTATAGAACAATCATATGGTCCTTGGGAATTCTGGAAAAGAAACAACTCTTAAAGGAGTCAACAATTCTTTCATATAGACCACCGCCCAAGCCTCAAGACCTGAATTGGAGGACAGCAGTCAGTGGGTTCCCTTCTATGATGAAGATTAACCATGGGAACAAGCATTACTGTACTACCAACCTTGAGGACAAGGTTGTTTTGCAACAGGGTGTAATGATAGGATATAATATGATAGGTTATAATGCGTAATAGGTGCAAAAAATAGTTTAGGAATTAATTTTTGTTGGGTAGTTAGAAGTTGGTTACCTGTTATTGGCACAGTTGGCTAGGTCACAAGTTCCATGTTATTGGCACATGGAAAGCATTGCTCATGTGGAAAACTTCTCACAAGCATTGGGCGCACTATGTCTTTGGCTGAGTGCGATTTGATTCCGTAGGGCAAAATCTTTCACAAATTTAATCTAGAAATTTGAAAGTTAATTCGGAAGCTATGAAAATTTTCTCCCATGCTTTTCTTTCTTGCTTCCTTTAACCAAAGAGGCTCTTGGCTAGTAGGTCCATGATCTTCTTAAACCCTTCAAAATAAGAATGGATAATCATTTTAGAAGAGAAAGAATGATTAATAATTGATTTGCCATAAAAGTAAAGTGCTTTATAATCCTTCTTCCTCTTGAATTTTTTTGACATGGCCCTAGTTAAAGCTCCTATATAAGTGTTAGATGGTCCCTCATTCAGTAGATTACGTGAGAGACTTTAACACTATCAAACATTAGTGACCTATGATTAGGTATAAGCACGAGGAATGCACCTATGATACTAGACAATACTACACTTAAATTTTCTTTTGCTTGTTAGGTGCTGCTCATGGTGTATGTCCATACTTAATGTTAAATATAATTAATGCTTCTTTTCGGTGTTGAACATGGATACACGTCATGATACACATTGAAAATTGATGTATCAGACTACTTGTTGGTAATAATTTTCGGTGTTGAACATGGATACACTTCTTTTTATATTCATTGGGCATTATTTAATTTGTAATAATGATGGTTATATACAAAATTTCTATTCCTCTTTGGTGTAGTTTTGTCTTGCTGTCATTTCCATAATTGTGAGCTAATCTTGCTTGTTGGTTTGATGAATATCCTAAACTCTTTGATTGGTTGAAGGGATATTTTTTTTCCTTGAAATTGTGTTGCTACAATGTAGACCTTGTGTGATAAAGTTCTAGCTAAAGTCATAAGTGATGCTCTGATTTAAAAGTAGGGAAATATGGTCATTTAGGTTCCATGATCAATTGATGTTTATACCAATTATATTGATGGTATCTAAAACAATCCAACGACAACGATTGTGGTTATTACCTCTGTCGCTATATAAAGAAAATTATCACATACTGTAAAGGAGGGACAATTTCAACTTATGTAATTTATCTTGATTATATACATAATTAATTTACGGTAAAATTTTAATTGTCTAATTTTATATTATTTTTCTATGTTTTAGTTCATAGTTGCATATGTCAATATCCTAAGAATCAAACCATTGAAGTTAGGGAAGATTGGTATTTTTAAGTCATTAATAAATTCTTATAGTTTAGTATGCTATGTTTGTATATATTACCTTTTAAAACCATGTCATTGTTCATGATAGGTTTTGGACTATGAACGGTTATGTATTTTGGTATATTGTACTAATGGTTTTTATCTGTACATTAAATTAACGAACATTTTTTTAGACCTTTGTCTTTTTCATATTTTTGCTAACATTTTATATTTTTTTATACATAATCAAACCAATAAATAGCATAGGTTTCAAAAAATGGTGTTTCTTGAAAAAGTCAAATAAATGTTTGTATATATTACCTTTTAAAACATGTTAAAAATAGCTTTTGAGCTGTATAAATGTTCTTTAGATATTTTTAGGTGTGTTAGTGTAGTTGGTGAAACATTAAGCTCATTGAGGTATTGAAATAAATTGGTTAAAGTTTAATTACACCTTAAAGATAAATCGAATAATAGAAAATAATCAAGACTACAAGAAGTCAAGCCAATCATTGCATGGAGAAGGCATGAAAAACATGAACAGTGTTTTTCTCTATTTTTTTCTATAAAAAGTTAGACCTACTGGTTTTCTCTCTTTTTTCAATAAAAAGTGCTTTGATCATTGACAAATGTTTATGATAAAAGATAATTTGGGAAAAATATATTTTTAGATATTTTATTTGATATTTTTATATACTTACCTTATTTAAGTATATCAATAAATATCAAAAGATAATATTTGTTAAATCTTTTTTAATCTAGCAAAGGTAAAAATACTTTTAGATCTAAAAAAATGAAATATATCTTAAAGACATTGGATTATTTAGATGACTAGAGGAGATTACATTATCATAAAGAAGATACAACAACAAAAAAGCCTAAAGCAAAGCCCAATCCAATTTCTATATAAGGAGACTTAGGGAAACACATTGAGAGAGTTTGAAGTACCCTTTGGAGGTTCTAATTTCGTCCTCCCTCTCTTATTTCATGTTGTCCACCCTTTCTTCTTCCATTTTCATGTGATTTCCACATTTGATGGTCTGACATCCCAAATATATATCATATATATTATATAAAGACATCATCAAATATAATACTGAAAAGCAGTTAAGACAAGTACTTAGAGTAATAGGATTACAGTCATTCAGAATGGTCTAAGAATTTAAAACTTTAAGTACAATAGAGTAATAAACTTGAACTTAGTCATAAAGAGTATTTCAAAAGGCATAGGGTCAAATAAAGAAATCCTAGGAAGACTAAGTTGTCGCATCGTCATCGCCTCCCAACACTTGCTCCAAAGGAACCTCTTTAACACTTGCTCATATCCAAGTGGATGATCATCGCAAAAGAAAACATACACAAGCATCACAAACAAGCAAGGGTGAGCTAGGTATAAAAATCATGTTATACAATCATATTAAACATACCAAGTCCATGTAAAACATATTAAATGACACTGCAAGACTTGTTACATTACAAACCGACTCGTCCGGACTAGAATGATTGCCGAGCTATGACGGGTTATGCACTCGTGGTAGCCTCTACTGCTTTGCAAAGCCATTGCCAATGGGTTCCACCCTACCACACTCACGAGGTTAGTCTGTTCCGCGCCCTGGAGCATACTGGAAGCCTCAAAGACTAAGACCTCCTACTACTACTCACCACATGATTCAATTTTCTCTACTTGAGAATGATTGATCATTGTAGTTTCAGGAAAACCCCCAATACTGAGCTACCATGCAATCATTCTAATACTACTAGGGCACCACCATGTATCCTCCCTTGAGAATCATGGAATTACGTCCATTACAAATAGGGCACCATAACATTATCACATTGAATCCAAACATATAACCTCACCGATCATACAATATCATAGATACTTTTACACCATTCTATTAATCAAAACATAGCTCAAAGGTTATCGTAAAATAGGAATAAAAAGAATAAAAACAAGTCCTGGACAAGTCGCTCAGCACACCAAACTCGTTGCGCGAATAATAGAAAAAGTGGGTTTTACTCACTCACATTCGCTCAGCGCACTAAGCATGTGCGCTCAACTAAAGGCCATTCGCTCAGCGCATCAAGGTTGTGCGGTCAACTAAGCTGAAATTCCTGGTACACATTTTCAGGCCCTTAACCTTCGCATGGCGCCCAAATTCGCTATTCGAATTAAACTAGCATTTTCCCAGGCAACCACCAGTCGCACAACGACTAGATTCGCTATGCGAATCAACAAACAAAGAGCAACCCTCTCTAGCTATTCGCACAAAGCAATCAAGTCACAAGGCGAGACAGAAACATTTCGCAAAGCGCACCCTTCCTGTGTGCTAGGCGAATTAAAAAAAGAGGGGAGCCATCCAGGATTATTCGCATAGCGCACCCTACGCGTTATGCGAATCTGCATAATCTGCAGAACGCAATTATGCATATTTCAAGCAATTTCACTCTCTCCTTACCAATTCTAGGTCCTGCTATCAACGTCTAACACCCCCAAATCACAATTTATAACAGTACCTCAAATCATGCATACCCTAGTCTAGTAAACAACAATTAAAGAGAAAACCCAACTCCCCTTACTTAGCAACAACAGTGCAGCACACAAAACAACTTCTCTAATGCCCTTCCCGGAGAAGAATCTAAACAGTTCCCTACAAACCACCCAATGGTGATATAACAGTTCTTAAAGCTAGAACAATTCAAGGAATGAAAAGAAGAATGTACAAGGCACATGCAAGAGCAGAACACATGCCCTAAATTTAAGAACAGTGGAGGAAAAAGGGCAAGACAACTTACCCAATTGGAACGAAGAAACTGTTCGGTTCAAAACGGAGTTCTCGACGCCATGAATGTTTGGACACCACCTAAATTGACATGCAATGAGCCAATGAGAAGTAGTGGTAGAGAGAAGGTAGAGGAAGAAGAAGTTGGTTTTCTAGAGAGAGAGTCATTCTTCAAAGATTGAGTTTTTAACTTTTCTTTTTAGAAGAAGAGACCAGCATAAATATTAGAACAAGCTTCCCTTTTTTTTTTTTCTAAAAGGCCCTTGCCTTTATCCCAAAAATAGATTTCAACCCATTAATTTTATATATATATATATATATATATATATATATATATATATATATATATATATATATATATATTATTTTTATATGTCCAGGCTCTTATAGATGGAGTGTTAAGCCTCTGGGGTTGATTTTAGTGTAATTTCTTAACAAGATTATAAGGTTAGATGAATAAATTTGTTTGTTCTTTTGATTTTGTTGTGATTTGTTTTTTTTTTTTGCTTCTTAATTAAGTAAAAGTAATTATTTTTACATTATAGCAAGTTAGCATGGTGTTAAATCTACATAACATATCAATCATATGAGTCCAAGGGTTTTTAATTTTAATTAAGAATTTACTTTGATTAAAATTAGAAACTTTAATGTGATTGAATGAGTTTGTACTAATAATTAAGAATGTACTTTGATTAAAGGTGAAAACTTGAACAAAAATTAATTAAGAATGTACTTTGGTTAATTAGTTTTTTACTTGATATAAGAGGTAAAATAATAGACATGATTTGTCATAGTAATATTTAATAATCAAGAATGTACTTTGGTTAATTAGCTTTTTACTTTGCTTCTGTGTTATGTTTACAAATTTATAAAGGATTTTGATTAAATGACAATAACTGTTTTATATAATTTTCTATGTTCTACTTAGAATGACGATTATTAGTTTACTACTACGGCATCCCACTAGGAGTGTTACAATATGTCGGTATCGGAGGGGGTAAATTTTTAAAGAGTTTAACGCAGCGGATTTAAAACGAACGTAAAGCGTGTTCGATCACAGTTAAAGCAGAATTTGTCCTTTTTATTAAAAATAAATTTCTTTCAGAAATTTAATCAAACAGTTGATATGCGATATGTAAAATGAGTGTAGGGCACAAGAAAAACACACAAGGGATTTTTATACTGGTTCGATTCAACAGAATCTACGTCCAGTCGTTAATCACTGTAAGGAGTGATTAACAGTTTCACTAAAAACAATTTTATCAGATTACAAACAGATGAACAGATTATAAAATCAATAGAAACACACTACCGACTTGATGAGAACTACTCCGGCAATCAACAGATGATTCGTGAGCTTCTCCTTCCACAAGAACAGCAGTGAGCCTTGCTAACTTGAAGAGATTTCACTCCAGCTATTGACACACAATATAAGAGCCTCTCTTTACACAAGTAACAAGCAAGGGAACAGTATGAACAAAAAGCTAATGGGAACCTTTCTCTGACACACAGTGTTCACTCAGCTCTTTTCAGTTCAACAAAGTTATTTTCTGAAACTCTCAAACACCCATTATATAGCCAAGCACACTGAATGCCAAAGGTCAGCTCCCAACTGCCATGAATAATCGATTATTGTAAGTGATAATCGATTATTCAAGTCCGTTATAGAAATTTCAAAAAGTGATAATCGATTATTTGAAGTGATAATCGATTATTCAAGTGTGACTTGTGATAATCGATTATTGCTTCATGATAATCGATTATTTTAGTTCAAAAACATATGATAATCGATTATACCTTAAACATAATCGATTATACAAGTAGATATTACAATATTTATCAATTTCCTACTACATTTAAAAACTACAAGTTGCTTTTTACGTATTCTCCTATTACAATCAAGAAATACAATTTACAGCATCATCAAAACTTGTCTTCAGGTTTTACCAATTACTCCCTTATTGGTAACACAATACACCCTCACCCCTTGGGATATAGTTGTGCCGGCACCACATTTAGAAGGTGAAGAACACCCATCATGAACTTGTAGAATGGTAACTGGATAGGAAGTTGGATAAAAATATTCGTATAAACATAGAAGAAATCATCCTCATAACTTTCCTTACGATGACAGACGTAGTTAATGGCACATACTCTTTTCAGTAAAAGGATATCCTCCAACACCTTGTTCCTGAAGATGTAAATGTTGAGACCAAGACTCTAGTAGGCGAGCCAACCTGTAGTCTGACTTCTAGGTTTGAACCATAGTGTCAATCGTGTCATTCTGCTCCCTTGCTTTCCATTTGGACCCAACAAGCTCTTTAAGGGGATCAACCTTGATTTCTCTAATAAGTTATGAGCTCACTCCCAACCGTAGAGAGGATGTTGTGTCCGAAGATATCGATACATGGCTTCCAATAGTACTACTGCTATCAAACCCCAACATACCTTTTAAAGACGAGACAACTATATGCATTTCAACAACAACACACTTTTCTAGAAGGTGTAAACCATAACAAACAATTCAATTAACTTAGTGATAAGGTATGTCCTACCCATCCCAATCAATCCCTTGAACCCTTCGTTCCTCCATAATGTAACCACTCTTTCTCGAATCCTCACAACCTTTCCCAAAAAATCACTTGAATTTTATTGCCACACCTGCGAGACTACTATACCCGTAGGGTTATGACTAGAGATAACAAATTTTCTTTGTACAATTCCTTTTGCAAATTCAAGTATTCTGACTACCGAATATTGACACCAACACCACACTTCAAATATAGGTAGAGTAATTGCACTTTTTGCATACCTTCAAGGCATGAAAAGATTTGTTCCACACCTGCAGGGCCACTATACTCATAGGGTTAATGCCAGAGATAACAAATTTTCTTTGTAAAATTCCTTTTTCAAATTCAAGTATTTTGACTACCGAATATTGACACTAGCACCACACTTCAAATACAAGTAGAGTAATTACACTTTTTGCATACCTTCAAGGCATGAAAAGACTGAGACTAGTGTAATGTATATGGCAGAAGACCGCTCGACTCTGCTAATCAAGGCCTACAACTGAAATATATATGATGTCGGTTATCAGGTGCCTAGTATTGAATAAGCTACAACCAACGCAACAACATTTAGATGCTTCGACAAGGATCATCAGAACGGATACTTACTAGATACAGGGTATAGCATACTGACATCTCTATATGCTTGTTGATCACATACCACTGTCATAATACTTAGTAAAAAACAAGCCTAGCTTTGTAGGTAGTTGGCCATTGGACCTCAGGCCCAATGGGTCCATAACCATGAATGGGATCTATGCTAAATTATATTAATTTAACAATTGGTTCATGTAATTTAAAGTATAACTTTGATGTATATAAGGTATAATTTAAAGTATAATAATGTGATTATTATTATAATATAAGGTATTAAAGTTATAGGGATTATTCTAGAGTTATTAAAATTAATCTCTCTCTTCTCACTTCAATAAAGGACATTTTGGTATTTTACTAAAGTTGATTAAATATCATAAAATAGGAAAAAATACGTTTTTACTTTTGTTAACGCATTAAGTTTCTGAAAAAGAAAGAGAGAAAAGCAACGTTCTAAAAAAAGGCAAAGAAAATGTGACTTTGACAGAGAAAAACATCACTATACGATGGATGCAGGCAAGTTCTCTTCTACTATGTATGTGGGAATAATGAGTATCATGAAAATTCAAGATCCTATTATGTTTTTCATTCAAGATCCTATGGATCCGCAAAGTTTTTTTTATTTTGGTTGTTGCATTAAAGCAACTTTAATATTGGATGATTGTTTCAATTCACGTGAATTTCACCCTCGTAGCCGCAATTATTTTTTTATTGTCAGTTTAATGCAACTTTCCTGTTGCACGACGTCTATGCAATGTGAATATGTCAAAATCGAAATCCTGCATAAAAAGTCAATTTCCTTAAATTTAATTCCATAAAGTCGAAAGTCTTTCGATTTTGGTTTTCACGCAACTTTATTTGCTGCGGCACTCTTTTGACAGTAAAGAAATTTTACTGTTGCGTTTTTGTTAAATTCTAAACATTATTATGCATTAAATGGAAATCAAATGTGAATTAAAGGTTTGAAAGTTACAAATGTTTTTAATTAGAAAAGTGCATCTACTGACATGCATGACATAATTTTTTGTTTTATGAATTATATGTAATTATTTATTAAATTTGGATGAAGGAAATTCAATTAAGTTGATTTTCATATGTGTTATAATTCTAATCAAAATTAAAAGTTTTAATAATTCTGCTATTCTTTTAAATTGATCATGTTATGGTGTTTTAAATCCAAAAACATTATAAGGAAAATGTAGATGTATTATTTTAAAATTCCATTGGAGTGTGTATTTACTGTGTGTATCATTATGTGGTCAATTTCTCAAAAGTACTAAGAAAATTATTCATAATATAAAGGATGTTAAATTATGAATATATATAGTAATTAGTCTTGATATAAGGATGTTATGGATTACCCAAAGGTGAACCATTGTTTATAATTGATGATATTAAAGTGAGATTTCATGTACTTAGTAAATATGTTTGTCTATCCAAAAATAACATACATATAGGCTTAAGTATGATTGTTTTTTATTAAAGTATTTATGGAATTTGTCAGTTTAAGAATCACCCAAAGGGGAACTTAAATGATTACCTATCAGTTTAAGTGTCACCTAAAGGTGAACTTGAATGTATGACTAGTGTAGTAATTTGTTTGAATCCATTAATTTTAATCAAAGCATTAATGTATAAGCTTGTATATTATTTCAGCATACATGAATTTATCAGGTTTGAGCAACAATGTGGACAAGTTTAATGGGCTAAATTATATTGATTGGTCAAAACAAATTCAGTTCCAACTGGGTATTTTAGACTTGGATATGACTATTATGATGAATAAAATGCCCGCAGCCATTACAGAGACAAGTACAAGTGATGAGAAGTCTCTTTATGAGGCTTGGCATAGGTCTAACAGGCTGTCACTAAACTTGATGTGCATGTCTATGGCAAAGAATGTAAAGCCTTTTATGCCTAAAACGGAAAACACAAAGGAATTCATGAAAATGATCAAGGAGTATTCATAATCAGACATAACTGACAAGTCTATTGTGGGAACTCTTATGAGTGAGCTGACTACCAAAAAGTTTGACTGGTCACAGCCCATACATGAACATGTAACTGGAATGGCTAATATAGCAGCAAGATTGAAGTCAATGGGAATGGAGGTGAATGAGTCTTTTCTAGTACAATTTATCATGAACTTTTTTCCTCCTGAATTTAGCCAATTCCAAGTGAACTATAACACTCTTAAGGATAAATGGAACTTTCAAGAAATCAAAGCCATGTTGGTACAAGAGGGAGGGAGATTGAAGAAAATGAAAGATCACTTTATCCATCTGACAACTCATGGAAGTGCTAGCTTCAGTAAAGCCAAATCAGGAAAGAAGAACAAGAAGGACAAAGCCCCAATGAAAGTATATAAGGGCAATATCCAGAAGGACCAAAAATGTTTCTTTTGCAAGAAAGTGGATCACTTCAAGAAAGATTGTCCAAAACGAAAATCTTGGTTCAAAAAGAAAGGTACTTTTCATGTTTCTGTAAATTTTGAAGCAAATATTATTGAAGTGCCTAATAATACATGGTGGTTGGATTCTAGAGCTATCACTCATGTTTCTAGTATTATGCAGGGATTCCTTTCAATCCAGCTCATAAAAGGAACTGAAAAGTATTTATGTATGGGGAACAAAATGAAGGCACTGATAGAAGGAATTGGGACTTATAGATTGATTCTAGACACTGGTTATTGTCTGAATCTTGAAAAATGTATATATGTTCCTGGTTGTGCTAGGAATTGATTTCTGTTGCAAAGTTGGATTATTTAGGTTTTAACTTTAGATTGAAAATGGTATTTTTCATTTGTATAAACTTTCGTACTATTATAGTTCTGGTACATTAGGATGGTTTATATCGTTTAAATCTTGATGTTAATTTTTCTGAATCCCTGTTTAATGTTGAACATGTTGTTGGTAGAAAGTGTAGGGTAGGAAATGAATTTTATGCTTTCTTATGACATAAAAGATTAGGTCAAATATCCAAAGAAAGGATGTTGAGGTTAGTGAAAAATGAAATTTTACCTCAATTAGATTTTGATGACTGGATGTATGTATTGCGTGTATTAAGGGTAAACAAACAAAACACGTATCAAAATATCCCGCAACAAGAAGCAATCAACTTCTTGAGTTAATAAACACTGATATTTGTGGTCCTTTTGACATGAAATCTTGGAGTGTGAAAAATATTTTATCTGCTTTATTGATGACTTCTCACGTTATTGTTATATAAATCTATTGCATGAAAAATCTAAATCAGTGAACGCCCTTGAGGTGTTCATAAATGAGGTGGAAATGCAATTAGATAGAAAAGTAAAAGTGGTGAGATCTGATAGAGGTGGTGAATATTATGGTAAAACTGATGAGAGTGGACAATGTCCAGGTCCATTTGCAAAGTATCTTGAAAGTCGGGGTATATGTGCACAACATACAATGCCCGGTACACCACAACAAAATGGTGTAGCAGAAAGGCAGAATCATACTCTTATGGATATGGTTAGGAGTATGTTAAGTCATAGTAAAATTACTTTATCTTTGTGGATGTGTTCATTAAAGACTATTGTATATCTGGTTAACAGGGTTCCTAGCAAAGCAGTTTCTAAAACTCCTTATGAACTATGGACTGAAAGGAAACCCAGTTTAAGACATCTTCATGTTTGAGGTTGTCCGGTAGAGGTAAGGTTATACAATCCACATGAAAAGAAGCTTGATGCAAGAACCATTATTGGTTACTTCATCGGTTATCCTGAAAACTCAAAGGGATATAGATTTTATTGCCCTAACCATAGTACAAGAATTGTTGAGTCTGGAAATGCTCGGTTCATTGAAAATGGACAATTTAGTGGAAATGAGGAATCACGAATAGTGGACATTCAAAAGCATAGTGATAGTGTTTCTACATCTAATGTCTCTTCTGAAGTTGTTATCCCTCTTGTTGTATCATAGTCACACAACAAACAGAGACAACAAGTGTTCCAATCCCACAAAATGAACATATAAATGTTTAGCCAATTGACAATGAGCAAGTCACAAATGAGCAATTGATAGAGGAATCACAAGAAGCAGCATTAAGAAGGTTTGTAAGGCAGAAAGGACCTTCTATTTCGAATGATTATGTGGTTTACTTTGTTGAAAATGAATGTGACTTAAGCATTGATGAGGATCCAGTCTCTTTCAGACAAGCCATGGAAAGTAATAATTCATAGAATTGGTTGAATGTTATGAAAGAAGAATTGAAATCAATGGATGACAATAAAGTATGGGGTCTAGTTAAATTACCTAAGGGTTCAAATAGAGTCGGTTGTAAATGGGTCTTTAAGACTAAACATGACTCAAAAGGAAATAGTGAAAGGTATAAAGCTAGATTAGTCGCCAAAGGTTTCACTCAAAAGGATGGCATTGACTACAAAAAGACCTTCTTTCCTGTTTCTAAACGAAGGACTCTTTGAGAATTGTTTTGGCTTTGGTGACTCATTATGATTTAGAGCTTCACCAAATGGATGTAAAAACCGCTTTTCTAAATGGTGACTTAGAAGGGGAAGCTTATATGGACCAACCAGAAGGTTTCATAATAACAGGAAAAGAAAATAGATATGAATGAGGCATCTTATGTGATAGGAATAGAAATATTTCATGATAGATCACAAGGACTATTAAGTTTATCTCAAAAAGGCTATATTAACAAAGTGTTAGAGAGATTCAAAATGGAAAAATATTCTCCTAGAGTAGTTCCAATTCAAAAAGGGAACAAGTTTAGTTAAATGCAATGTCCCAAGAATGATTTGGAACGAAAGGCCACGGAGTCCATTCCTTATGCGTCAGTGGTTGGGAGTTTGGTGTATGCTTAAACTTGTACTCGGCCAGATATTAGTTTTGTTGTTGGAATGTTAGGCCGATATCAAAGTAATCCCAGAATGGATGACTAGAAAGTTGCAAAGAAAGTTCTTAGGTACTTACAAGGTACCAAAGAATACATGGTCACCTATAGAAAGTCAGATCATCTTGAAGTGATTGGCTACTCGGATTCAGACTATGTTGGATGTGTGGATTCAAGAAAATCCACATTTGGGTATGTTTATCTATTAGCTGAAGGATTAATTTCTTGGAAAAGTGCAAAACAATCAGTCATTGCTACTTCTACCATGGAGGCTGAATTCGTGGCATGCTTTGAGGCCACAGTTCATGCTTTGTGGTTGTGAAACTTTATCGAGGCTTGGCATTGTTGATAGTATTGTTAGGCCGATAAAGATTTATTGTGATAATTCTGCAACCGTCTTCTTCTCTAAAAATGACAAGTTGTAAAAGAGTCCTAAACACATGCATTTGAAATACTTGTCGGTCAACAAAGAAGTGCAGAAACATAGAGTGTTAATTGAGCATATTGGTACTGATTTGAGGATAGCAGATCCATTAACTAAAGGACTACCGCCCAAAACTTTTATTGGCCATGTTAAAAGTATGGGCATTATGGATAAGTCAATATTAACATGATGATGTTATATATCTATATGGATATGTATAGTTATATGCTTGTACTGTCATGACAGTTGTGAATTCAATTAAAGTTATGTTTCTCTTTATTCTATTGTTATCCATATTAAGTTATATACATGTATTATTGATTGTGGTAACATGTTATATCTCTTTTAGAGACATGAAAGTTATAGGATTGATTAAAGTTATGTTGAGTTGGTTTTTGTAATTCTTAAAATATAAGGTATATGGATTATTTTAGAGTTATTAAAATAATTTAACAATTGGTTTATGTAATTTAAAGTATAACTTTGATGTACATATTCTAATGTGATGATTATTAAAATATAAGGTATTAAAGTTATAGGGATTATTTTAGAGTTATTAAAATTAATATCTCTCTTCTCACTTTAATAAAGTGTATTTTGGTATTTTATTAAAGTTGATTAAATATCATAAAAGAGAAAAAAAGACATTTTTACTTCTGTTGATGCATTAAGTTTCTAAAAAAAGAAAGAGAGAAAAACAATGTTTTCAGAAAAGGAAAAGAAACTTTGACTTTGATAGAAAAAAAATCCTTGACAATTTCTATATTATCAAGAAACATTAAAGACAAGTAAGAGAAGAGAAAACAATTGACAGGAAGAACTATACAATGAATCCAAATAAATTCTTTTCTACTATGTATGTGAGAATACTGAATATCATAAAAATTCAATATCTTCTTGTTTTTTCATTCATTTGAAAATTAAAGAATTACTTATAATCTATTATCAACGAGATACGTCTATAAATATTATTTTAATGATAGATTCATTTCACTTTTGCATTTAATTCACATTTTAATTACAATTTCTTACCAAGACTTAAGTGTTGATAAATCTTTTATAAACATCTCCCATTCAATCTAGAAAAAGGAGACCGAGGGATACCAAGTAAAGAAGTTGTGAAGAGAAAATAACTTTTGTAGGGTTTGTTTGTCCGTAAGAGCATAACCATATACTGGAAGAATTTGTTGCAACAACCAAGAATTTGGCTTCACTCGGTTTATGGCCTTAAACCAAAATCCTTGGTTTCTTACGTTCATAACATTGCGTCAAAGTCCATTTCTTTATGTTCACATTTTGAAATATAAAACGGTTTCAGTTTCCTGATTTAATATTTGGACAAATTTTTAGAATAGACCTTTTGTCTTAATGGTAACAGTTAATACAAAAAAAAAATGACAAACGATATATATTTTTGACAAATTAAATAGGTTTAGAAGTATAGGGTATCTATTTTATTAGTTAAATCGTTTTAATTAAATAAAAATTTAGAAGCATAAACTTAACTAAAAGTATAATAAAACTCTTACCTTTTTTTTCAATTAAAATATAACTTGGTAAATAAATCATTAAATTTGTCTCTTCTAACTTTTTTTATCTTCTTTCCATTTTCTACGGACAGAGTATAATGAATGAAATTCTATACCGCCATACCTAACTTCTTGAATACCACACTACTTACCATAATTTCCAAACATATATAAATATGTCACTATTTGATTTTGGTGACAAAACATCCTCTGTTGACTCGTCTAAAATGAATAACACAACTAACCTTTTGTCCTGAAAGAATATAAGCTCATATACAGGCATATTAGTTTTTATATATATATATAATTCTTTTATTATATATATATATATATATATATATATATATATAAATGATTAATGTGATGACCTGTAAATTAGTCAACTAATGAGGAAGGGACATTTGGCTTTAGAATAAAATTAATTAACAAATTTGAAAATATATTAAAATGGTTTTTATAAAAAAAAAAATCTGAAACTTGAAACACTTACTTTCTTTCTGAAAAACAGCCACCCTCTTCTCTCATGTTCCTTCCTTCTCTTTTAGCAAATTCTCCACCAATTCTCCATGCTGATCCACTCCATTTACACATTGTAGCTGCTTGATCCACTTGGAAGCCAAGAATCCCCAAGATTCTATCAATTTTTGTCCCTAATTCTGATCTTGGAAAAGAGGTAAGTCATTCCCCTCTTTTCTTACTATTTTAGGTTCTGGAACATGCAACCAGCAGGTTGCATGTGATTTCTGTTCCATTTTCCAATTCCCAATTTGCAATCTGTTTTTGATCACCCATTTGTGATCCTAGGGTTGAGAGCAAAATTCTGCAGACGCATATTGTAGTGCTGGACTTCTAGGAACAGTTCTTGAACTGAGTTGTGAAAATTCCCAGGTAAGGGAAGCTAGGTTCTAAGTTCTGTTTGAAATTATTGTATTCTTGTTTGATCCTTTAAATAGAATTGTTATTGTGTGATGCATGAATTGGAACTGTGATGATGATTGAAATCTGTTATTGTAGTGTTTGGAAGAAAGCCAAGTGTCTTAGAGTCACTTTTTAGCCATTTTAAGGGAAGTGAGGTAGTGATTTTTAGTATTTGGGGTCTGTGGTGATTGTGGACTGTTGGAACAGTTTCACTTAGTGTATTGTGACTTGTTTGAGTCACCAAATTGGCCAAAATAGGTGCAGAATGGTAAGATTGGGTTTTGGGTCCCTAAGTTGAGAAATTGAGTGTTTTAGAGTTGAAGTGAAGCTTAAATCACTTTAGAAATGTGTTAGGAATGTTTAGAATCACTTAGGTAAGTTTAATTATGTTTAAAACAAAGATTAGAGGTGTTAGAAGTTGGTTAAAATGGTTAGAAATGGTCAAAATAAGTTCAATCTCGATTCTGCATAATTCTGCAGAATTCTGCAGAAGTCTGCAGAGTTTGGACGTTCGTCCAGGAGTCTTGGTCAGAGAAGGTTCCCCTCCTCTTGACCGTTCGTCCAGGAGTCTTGGTCAGAGAAGGTTCCCCTCCTCTTGACCGTTCGTCCAGGAGTCTTGGTCAGAGAAGGTTCCCCTCCTCTTGACCGTTCGTCCAGGGGTCTTGGTCAGAGAAGATTCTTCCTTCTCTTGACCGTTCGGTTTAGCATTGTTCTTGGCCACCTAGGACTCTCGGTCTTAAACGTTCTCGGTCTCATACAGGGTTCTCTGGTTAGTATTGCTCTCGGTTTGTATAATCGTCCGGTCTTGGTAAGTGTAAGTGGTTCTTGTGTATGACCGTTCGGTCAGATAGGCGTTCGGTCAGGGAAGGATTGTCCCATCCCATAACCATTCGGTCTTGGTCTATCTCAGCCTTAGAAACCCTCGACCTGTATGATCGTTCGGTCTGTAGGGTCTCGGTCAGAGAAGAGTTAACTCTTCTCTTGACCGTTCGTTCTGGCATGGGTGTCTGGTATTGGCACCCAATTCTGTCCAGTGGTTCGGCCACTGCTTCTAATGTTCGGTTTATTGCTTAAAGCTTGTGGTTGGTTGGTTTATATAATTGTTTGTGGCAAATTGAGGTGTGTATGATTTATATGACTTGGAGAATGAGATCTAAGTAAGTTTCTGGAATGAATATAGGTAGCTCAGTCTTGGGGGTTGCCCTTAAAGCTCTAATGACTATTCAATCTCACTTAGAGAAGAGTAGTTCATGTGGTGAAGAGCAGTAGGGGTCCTAGTCTTGGTTGTCTCCATTGTATATGGGCCAAGGTGAGTGATAACGGATAACCTTGTGTGTGGTAGGGTGAAACCCATTGGCAATGGCTTTGCAAAGCAGTAGAGGCCACCACAAGTGCATAACCCGCCATAGCTCGATATTCATTCTGGGTCCGGACGAGTCTAAGTCTAATACTACCTAATAAAACAACAAATTATAACTTAAATAAATTGTTCTTCCTTGCTTGTTGTATTGTATGTCTCTTTTACTATGTTTAATTGTAATTGACTTGTTTTCATTGAATTCTAGCTTACCCATGCTTGTTTGCTGTTTGTTCATTTTTGTGCTTGTTTTCTTTTGCAATAATCATCCAAATTGGATGTGAGCAGATATTTCAGAGGCCTCTCTGGAGCAGGTTTTAGACGTAGCTGATACGGCTGAAGTCCCTGATACTGCAGTTGAGTAGTCTAGATTGTTAGTTTTATTTGTATAGTTAAATTCCTTTACTCTTTTCATCTTTTGAAAGACTCTATACTATATGTAGTAGAGCTTATATCTCATTTTGGATGACTGTATTATATACTTTTCATCTGACTTTCACTCTTAACTGCTTTACTTTATTGCGCATGTTACATTCCACTTGATATGAAATTATACACATATTTTTGGGATGTTACATTTGTGGTATCAGAGCAGTTTTTATCCTTAGAGAGCCTGTAGGATTATGTACATCCCTTTCTCATGTTTGTGTGCTTTGAATCGTGCATGAACATCTATTCTAAATCTTTGAATAAGACTAATAGTTTTATTCTTCTCTCCTTCTCAGAAGATGTCGCGTAGACCTCCTCCACCACCTAATAACGACGATGATCCCATGGAGATGATGAGAATGATAAGGGACATGATGCAGTCCATGCAACAACAGAATTCTGCTCTGGTGCAACAGAATACCTTAGCAATGCAACAATTGGAGGCTGCAAGGACATCAGCTGAAGCCTCTCAGAGGCAATTTGTGGAGATGATGGCTGGTGGAAGAACTACTGCAGGTTCTTCATCTGCTCCACCCCCAGTGCAAGAATGGACACTGGAGAATTTCTTGCAACACCGACCCGCCAGATTTACTAGGCAGTGCACACCGGATGAGGCTGATCAGTGGCTTAGAGACATGGAGAGGATTTATCAAGCCAAGAGTTGCCCAGATGAGCATAGACTAGCATATACTG
Organism: Vigna mungo; assembly: GCA_036885675.1. Lineage (NCBI taxonomy): Eukaryota > Viridiplantae > Streptophyta > Magnoliopsida > Fabales > Fabaceae > Vigna > Vigna mungo. The sequence continues at coordinate 22,087,007 of CP144698.1, forward strand.
AGTATCAGTTATCTGGGGATGCTAACCACTGGTGGAGTAGTGCTAGATCACTATTAGAGAACACTAACACTTCAGTCACTTGGGAGGTGTTTAAACTCAAGTTCTATGAAGAATACTTCCCAAGCAGTGTGAGATTTGCTAAGGAAATGGAGTTTCTGCAGTTGGTACAGGGAAACATGACTGTTTCTGAATATGCAGATAAGTTTAAACATCTGCTACGCTTCCATACATTGGCCATGAATGAGGAATATCAATGTAGGAAGTTTGAGAACGGTCTGAGATGCGACCTCAAGATATTGGTGGCGGGATTTTGTATTCGGCAGTTTCCAATTCTAGTTGAAAGGGCAAAGATGATGGAGCGGATGAAGCGAGAGTCCGATAGCCAGAGTAGCCAACCACTGAGGGTTGGTGGACCAGTGACATCCAGGAGTGGATCGGGTTCCAGAGTGACTCCATACTCTAGACCATCTACTTCCCATGGGTCTAGAGGTTCATCATCATCATCCCACTCCTCTGTGCCACAGACTCCAGTGAGTGTTCCTGGAGGTATTCGCTGCTTTGGTTGTGGGGGACCTCATCTGTTGTCAGTTTGTCCTCAGAAGGCAGGATTCAGGAGGTGTAACAGGTGCAGGCAGCCTGGACATTTTGAGAGAGATTGCCCTATGGGTAGGAGGGTTGTTGTTCATCCCCAGCCGCCCGGCAGATCTATTCAGAGGGGTGGTGTCAGGCCACTAGCGACAGGCCGAGTTTATGCAGTGACGGGTGCTGAGGCTTCCAGCTCAGGTAACCTCATCATTGGTAGCTGTTTGTTGCGTGATCGTACTTGTGTGGTATTGTTTGACTCGGGGGCGACACATTCCTTTATCTCGAAGGAATGTGTTGAGAGGTTGGGATTAGCAGTAGAGAGACTGCACTTCGATCTGGTGGTGTCTACACCAGCATCTGGGTTGATCAAGACGTCGAATGTTTGTATTCGATGCCTGATCGTAGTGGAAGGGCGTCAGTTCAAGGTGAACCTCATATGTTTACCTTTGCAAGGATTAGAGATTATCCTTGGTATGGATTGGTTGTCCACCAATCATATTCTCCTAGATTGCGGCGAGAAGAAATTAGTATTCTTTAATGAGCACGAGTATCAGCCTATATCACTCGGCGTTCTTAGACAGGAGATCTTTGAGGGAGCTAGTTGCTTCCTTGTCATGTCTCACTTAGAGGGAGACTCCTCCATGCCATTAGATCAAGCTGCCAATCTCCTAGTGGTAGCTGATTTCTTATATGTCTTCCCAGAGGAAGTTCCTGGTCTACCTCCTCCTAGAGAGGTAGAGTTCTCTATAGACCTTGTGCCACAAGCAGGGCCTATATCCATAGCCCCTTATCGTATGTCGCCTGCAAAGCTTGCTGAATTAAAGAAACAGATCGAGGAATTGCTCGAGAAGCAATTCATTAGACCAAGCGTTTCTCCTTGGGGTGCTCCAGTACTACTCGTGAAGAAGAAGGATGGTAGTTCTCTCCTATGTGTGGACTACAGACAGTTAAATAAATTGACTATCAAGAACAAGTATCCACTGCCAAGAATTGATGACTTGATGGACCAATTACATGGAGCTGCAATCTTTTCAAAGATTGATCTGAGGTCAGGATACCATCAGATTTTGGTAAAAGCTGATGACGTGCAGAAGACAACTTTCCGGTCTAGGTAAGGCCACTTTGAGTATGTGGTTATGTCGTTTGGTGTGACCAACGCTCCGACTATTTTCATGGATTATATGAACCGGATCTTCCGACCATTCCTAGATAAGTTTGTCGTTGTTTTCATTGATGACATTCTTATATATTCTAAGACAAGAGAAGAGCACGCAGATCACCTTAGAACAGTGTTGGAGGTGTTGAGAGAAAGAAAGTTATATGCCAAGCTGTCTAAGTGTGAATTCTGGAAGGAAGAGGTACAATTTTTAGGCCATGTGATTTCAACTGGTGGAATTTCTGTCGATCCAGCTAAAGTACAAGCTGTGTTGCAATGGGAACGGCCTAAAACAGTTACAGAAGTTAGAAGCTTCGTGGGGTTGGCGGGCTACTATCGCCGTTTTATTGAAAACTTCTCCAGGATTGTAGCGCCGTTGACTCAGTTGACACGGAAAGACCACCCTTTTGCTTGGACCTATAAGTGTGAAACTTGCTTTCAGGAGCTAAAGCAAAAGTTGACTAGTGCTCCCGTGCTTATCATTCCAGATACAGGAAAACCCTTTGAAGTTTTCTGTGATGCATCTCATCAAGGTCTTGGATGTGTTTTGATGCAAGAGAAGCGGGTTGTGGCCTATGCTTCAAGACAGTTGAAAGTTCATGAGAAGAATTATCCGACTCATGATTTGGAGCTAGCAGCTGTGGTCTTTGCTCTAAAAATCTGGAGGCACTATTTATATGGCTCTCAGTTCCAAGTATTCAGTGATCATAAGAGCCTTAAATATCTCTTTGACCAAAAAGAGCTAAATATGAGGCAGCGGCGATGGATGGAGTTCTTAAAGGACTATGACTTTGATATGTTGTATCATCCAGGCAAGGCTAATGTAGTAGCAGACGCCCTAAGCAGAAAAACAGTACATATATCTGCTTTGATGGTCAAAGAGTTGGAGCTTGTTGAGAGCTTTAGTGATCTAAAGCTAGACGTGGAGGTTGAGACTGATGGAATCAGATGCTGCAAACTGGTGATATCCAGTAATGTTTTTGAAAGAATTATAGAAGGACAGCTCAAAGATCCAGAACTTCTGAAGTCAAGAGCTCTTATTGGCACTGAGCAAGGAAAATGCTTTAATACAGGTACAAACCATCTTCTTAGGTTCAAAGGGAGAACCTGTGTACCAAATGATGATGAGCTGAAGAGAATCATTTTGGAAGAAGGCCACAGGAGTCGTTTTAGCATGCATCCTGGCATGAATAAAATGTATAAGGATCTGAAGATGTCGTTCTGGTGGTCAGGTATGAAGGCTGATGTAGCTCGTTTTGTTTCATCTTGCTTGACATGTCAGAAGGTCAAGATTGAGCATCAGCGTCCTGGAGGTACACTTCAGCCATTAGATGTTCCTGAGTGGAAATGGGATAGCATCGCGATGGATTTTGTTACCCATTTGCCACGTACCGTTAGAGGCCATGATGCTATTTGGGTGATTGTTGACAGATTGACCAAGAGTGCTCATTTCTTGGCTATCAGCTTGAAGATGTCTATGTCTAAGCTTGCACAGTTGTATGTCAAGGAGATAGTGAGACTTCATGGCGTGTCTTCTAGCATTGTATCAGATAGAGATCCCTGTTTCACCTCCAGATTTTGGCAGACTTTGCATATGGAGATGGGCAGTAGGCTGCAGATGAGTTCTGCTTATCATCCTCAGACCGATGGTCAGTCTGAGAGGACCATCCAGACACTGGAGGATTTGTTGAGGACGTGTGTCTTGGATCACATGGGGGCTTGGGACGATGTGTTGTCATTGGTAGAGTTTACCTATAACAACAGTTTCCAGGCCAGTATCGGGATAGCACCATTTGAGGCCTTATATGGGAGGCGTTGTAGGACACCTCTATGTTGGTTCCAAGAGGGTGAGTCTGTATTGACTGGGCCAGAGATTGTGCAACAGACTACTGAGAAAGTCAAGTTAATACAAGAAAATATGAGAGCTTCTCAGAGTCGACAGAAGTCATATGCAGATAAGAGACGACGCCCTTTGGAGTTTGAGGCGGGTGATCATGTTTTCCTACGTGTTACCCCTACTACTGGTGTAGGTAGATCAATCCGCGCCAAGAAACTGTCTCCTAGATACCTTGGTCCTTACCAGATCATTAGACGCATTGGACCAGTAGCCTATTAGATAGCCATGCCCCCTCAGTTGGCTAATCTCCATCCGGTATTCCACGTGTCTCAACTGAGAAAATATGTCTCAGATCCCTCTCATATGCTGGAGATTGATGATTTACAAGTCAAGGAGAATCTGTCCATTGAAGTGCAACCGGTACGAGTTGAGAAAATCGATACCAGCGATGGAAGAACAAGATTGTCACTCTTGTCAAGGTTGTTTGGGATAATAACACAGGAGACTTCACCTGGGAGCTAGAGGATGAGATGAGGGAGTCTTATCCTCATCTGTTCTCTGGTAAACATTTAATTTTCGAGGTCGAAAATTATTGTTGTTGGGGAGAATGTGAAGACCTGTAAATTAGTCAACTAATGAGGAAGGGACATTTGGCTTTAGAATAAAATTAATTAACAAATTTGAAAACATATTAAAATGGTTTTTATAAAAAAAAAATCTGAAACTTGAAACACTTACTTTCTTTCTGAAAAACAGCCACCCTCTTCTCTCACGTTCCTTCCTTCTCTTTTAGCAAATTCTCCACCAATTCTCCATGCTGATCCACTCCATTTACACATTGTAGCTGCTTGATCCACTTGGAAGCCAAGAATCCCCAAGATTTTATCAATTTTTGTCCCTAATTCTGATCTTGGAAAAGAGGTAAGTCATTCCCCTCTTTTCTTACTATTTTAGGTTCTGTCACATACAACCAGCAGGTTGCATGTGATTTCTGTTCCATTTTCCAATTCCCAATTTGCAATATGTTTTTGATCACCCATTTGTGATCCTAGGGTTGAGAGCAAAATTCTGCAGACGCATATTGTAGTGCTGGACTTCTAGGAACAGTTCTTGAACTGAGTTGTGAAAATTCCCAGGTAAGGGAAGCTAGGTTCTAAGTTCTGTTTGAAATTATTGTATTCTTGTTTGATCCTTTAGATAGAATTGTTATTGTGTGATGCATGATTTGGAACTGTGATGATGATTGAAATCTGTTATTGTAGTGTTTGGAAGAAAGCCAAGTGTCTTAGAGTCACTTTTTAGCCATTTTAAGGGAAGTGAGGTAGTGATTTTTAGTATTTGGGGTCTGTGGTGATTGTGGACTGTTGGAACAGTTTCACTTAGTGTATTGTGACTTGTTTGAGTCACCAAATTGGCCAAAATAGGTGCAGAATGGTAAGATTGGGTTTTGGGTCCCTAAGTTGAGAAATTGAGTGTTTTAGAGTTGAAGTGAAGCTTAAATCACTTTAGAAATGTGTTAGGAATGTTTAGAATCACTTAGGTAAGTTTAATTATGTTTAAAACAAAGATTAGAGGTGTTAGAAGTTGGTTAAAATGGTTAGAAATGGTCCAAATAAGTTCAATCTCGATTCTGCATAATTCTGCAGAATTCTGCAAAGTTTGGACGTTCGTCCAGGAGTCTTGGTCAGAGAAGGTTCCCCTCCTCTTGACCGTTCGTCCAGGAGTCTTGGTCAGAGAAGGTTCCCCTCCTCTTGACCATTCGTCCAGGAGTCTTGGTAAGAGAAGGTTCCCCTCCTCTTGACCGTTCGTCCAGGAGTCTTGGTCAGAGAAGGTTCCCCTCCTCTTGACCGTTCGTCCAGGGGTCTTGGTCAGAGAAGATTCTTCCTTCTCTTGACCGTTTGGTTTGGCATTGTTCTTGGCCACCTAGGACTCTCGGTCTTAAACGTTCTCGGTCTCATACAGGGTTCTCGGGTTAGTATTGCTCTCGGTTTGTATAATCGTCCGGTCTTGGTAAGTGTAAGTGGTTCTTGTGTATGACCGTTCGGTCAGATAAGCGTTCGGTCAGGGAAGGATTGTCCCATCCCATAACCGTTCGGTCTTGGTCTATCTCAGCCTTAGAAACCCTCGACCTGTATGACCGTTCGGTCTGTAGGGTCTCGGTCAGAGAAGAGCTAACTCTTCTCTTGACCGTTCGTTCTGGCATGGGTGTCTGGTATTGGCACCCAATTCTGTCCAGTGGTTCGGCCACTGCTTCTAATGTTCGGTTTATTGCTTAAAGCTTGTGGTTGGTTGGTTTATATAATTGTTTGTGGCAAATTGAGGTGTGTATGATTTATATGACTTGGAGAATGAGATCTAAGTAAGTTTCTGGAATGAATATAGGTAGCTCAGTCTTGGGGGTTGCCCTTAAAGCTCTAATGACTATTCAATCTCACTTAGAGAAGAGTAGTTCATGTGGTGAAGAGCAGTAGGGGTCCTAGTCTTGGTTGTCTCCATTGTATATGGGCCAAGGTGAGTGATAACGGATAACCTTGTGTGTGGTAGGGTGAAACCCATTGGCAATGGCTTTGCAAAGCAGTAGAGGCCACCACAAGTGCATAACCCGCCATAGCTCGATATTCATTCCGGGTCCGGACGAGTCTAAGTCTAATACTACCTAATAAAACAACAAATTATAACTTAAATAAATTGTTCTTCCTTGCTTGTTGTATTGTATGTCTCTTTTACTATGTTTAATTGTAATTGACTTGTTTTCATTGAATTCTAGCTTACCCTTGCTTGTTTGCTGTTTGTTCTTGTTTGTGCTTGTTTTCTTTTGCAATGATCATCCAAATTGGATGTGAGCAGATATTTCAGAGGCCCCTCTGGAGCAGGTTTTAGACGTAGCTGATACGGCTGAAGTCCTTGATACTGCAGCTGAGTAGTCTAGATTGTTAGTTTTATTTGTATAGTTAAATTCCTTTACTCTTTTCATCTTTTGAAAGACTCTATACTATATGTAGAGCTTATATCTCATTTTGGATGACTGTATTATATACTTTTCATCTGACTTTCACTCTTAACTGCTTTACTTTATTGTGCATGTTACATTCCACTTGATATGAAATTATACACATATTTTTGGGATGTTACAATTAATCATATAAATTTTTTAAATTTTTAATTTATTTATCAATATTTGTAATAGAATAAATTAAGAAAATATTACGTTTTACACGGTGTATTTTTTTATTGTAATAATAAATGAAATTTAAGTTATAAGTATATTACTTATTTAATTATAATATTATTATATATTTACATTCTTTAACTAATGTTACCTTTCTGAATTATTTTTTATACTAGATAATGAATCTAAGGGGCAACCCATCTTATTATTTTTTTTACCTAACAAATTAATGATCAGGTTAACAGATGGAAAATATCAAATATTCTTATAAAATTAGTAATAAAATAGTGCATTTTGTTACCCCTATAATTAATTAATTAATTAACTAATTAGATAATTAATTAATGCAACATATATAAATTTGTTGAATCTGTAACACTTACATACCCGCTAATAAAATATTACTCCAAAAACAGAATTAGACCCAAAATAAAAACTTTGTTTTAATTTCCTATTGGTCCTTAACTTTTCATGTTGAATATTTTATTTTCTAACAATGAATTTAAGTAAAATTTTGTATCCGTTTACGTTCAAAATGAAAAAACAAAAAAATTAATTACCCTGAATTTTTATATGTATAAAATTCATGATTTTGAATAATTTATTTATAATATATCAAAAATTAATTATCCAGTTCAGGCAAATTTCAAAAATATTATTGTGTCTTTTATGTTTTGATTTTTCGAAAACCAAAACCTAATAGATGCGTTAGTATGTCTTTTTTACTACTGAATCTTCAATTTTTTCAAGAATGTTTGAATTCATCAAATATCTAAACTATAGGTTCAATTAAAAAATCCCAATTTGATGAAGACAATGATCTAATATAGTCCAAGCACAAGTGTATGGATATGTCTTTATTTGAGATAAATCCTTGCATAAAACATGCACTAAAAATAGTACACCAGTAGAGAAATATAAACATTTATACAATATTTACTTCATCAAATTGGGCAAATAGATGAAATTGATAAAATGCAAGCAAAGGCTAATTGATGGAAGTAGATATTCTTGATTTTCTTATCAAAGTGAAGCTTAGTGATTTGGTCCCGAATCCCTTCAATTGTTAAAATGTTGAAACATTGCAATAAGAACACTATGTTAGAAAAAGACTTTTTATACCAGTCAAAAAAGTCATTTTTTACCAGTTTTTGAAGTGGTACAGAAATAGTGAGCATAGAAAGTATTCAACGTTTTATATCAGTTCTAGAATTGATATAAAAATTTTAATTTTTATACCAATTATTGAAAAATAGGTATAAAAATCTAACTTTTTTAAACTTGTTATTATCAACAAGTATAAAAAGTTTCACTTTTATATATTTTGTTGCTACAACAAATATAAAAGGTTTCACTTTTATATCGGTTATAGCTTTAAAAGGTATAAAAACTCTTCCCATTAAGTTTTTTGTTATGACAAGATCATTTAGGAACTCTTTATTTTAAAGTTTAATAAAAATGTCTAATGAAAATTGACCATCTAGAATAACACACTAAACGCATTATATGTCTAAAAATATCATAAACGCAAATGATATAAAGAATAAACTATTATAAATTATATGATAAACAGATTACGCTAGACACTATTATAGATCTTTCAAGGACATGCTTTATTCAAAAATTCTCTAATTATTCACAAGAATGTTAAGAGATACGAAGACATTATGGGAATGTTTCTTCAATGCTTTATGTCTCTCCAATTTGTACAAGTAGCACAATATCCTCTACAAAAGAAAAATAACATCAAACCACGTACAAAAGGCTAAAACAATATTTTCAAAGTCAACGCTCTAGAGTAACAAACTTTTGTCGAAGTTACCTATATATAGAAGATTGTGTGAAGAAGAGAAGACATACATTTACTATTTATATTCTTACGTTGCCAAAATTATCTGATAATTATGTTGTCTAACTTTTAATAAGTATTTTCATATATACTTCTTGATCAATATCCTCTCTTAGAGAGCTTTTTATATGTATTTGTTTGAAAAACAATTTGTTCTTTTTATAATTAAAATTGATTTAAAACACTTGATATTTTTAATTCAGGTGTGGAGTTAAATGGTGTTAGGTTGTTGGACTATTGTAAAAACAGAAGTTAAATTTCCAATCCAACTTAACTTATATTTTTTACACATATTCATTATGTTGCATTTTTTTTTTCATTTCATACATTCAATTTAATGCTCTATCCGAAATGTCCTTACTATCTTAATTAACGCAAATATCACTCATTAAATATTCTTATTATCTTTCTTGATTTAGAAAATGTCACCCATCTTTCATATTCAATGTATAATTTTTTTTTTTAAAAAAAACGGTCAACCGATGCCTACGTATCACATACATCTTTTATACCTCCACGAATGGAAGAGTCACCTGAAAAATGTATAATTTCAAAATCTTGAAAACTAAGAACAATTTGTGATTTATAACCGTCCTTGTAAGTTATTGTCTATTGATTTAAGTATTTTAAGAATCCATCCATTTATAAATATGACTATAAAATTTTACAACTTTAGAAATATAAAAAAATAATAATAATTAAAAATTATAGTCTTAATATACTGATTAATAAGTTTATAGATTATTTTAAAAATATTTCCAATTATCACACAGAATAAAATAAAGAGGTCGGTACAGGCGGGTCTCCTACTAGTTTTGAAGAAAATAATTTGTGGGCTCCTCTTACAAATTTGCTTTGAATCCAATAATAAAAAGGGATACAGTGTTTAAAAGACAGATTTTAGTATCAGAGAAGTAATATTTAACTAACATTTAAAGTAAATAATTGATATATTTTATATTTTTCATTAAATTTATCTGTTTAAATTAATATATAAAATAAATAATTTGTTTTCCATTTTGATGGAGACTAATCATCAATCCAGTTCACCCCTTACTGGAAGAACAATATTTATAGTTCATTTTAAAAGGTGTTTTCTTCCTGCAGCTCATTGTTGCTAACTGCACCCTCATACAAAACATCCTTACTACACCAACGCCACTGTTGCTGCACCATAACCACTGCTGGGAAAAAGAGAATGCTGAGCAAAAGAAAAACAAAACAAACTTGTTCCATAAAATTCATTTTGAAATGCATTTTATTTGTTCTTGAAATCCTGTTTTTGGAAGATTTTAAATTTTATTCTAGAAAGCTCGAGTGTTCAGAAAAACTTGTTTCAGAAATTTCGTTTCTATTTCAAAAATTGTTTTGAAAAATCTGTTCTGAAAATCATGTTTCAAAAAATCTAGAAAGTTTATTCCGGAAAATCTCCGTAACATATAAACCAGAATAAAATATTATTTAAAAAATTATGAGGGTGGAACTAAAAATTATAGGGGTGCACGAATAAAAAGCATTTCAATTTCTATCCATTATTGACGGACCAATGATAAATATCAGATGAGGGGTACTTTCTACACCACCCCATCCCTGCACCATCACATACCAAAAATATTCTTCTTTAACAGATTTTGAAATACTTTAAAATTTCTAAAAATTTCTTAAACGGATTTTGAATTCATTTTCAAAAAATTTCTTAACAGATTTCAACATCTGTTAAAAAAAATTTCTTCAATGAATTTCGACATCTGTTGAAAATTTTTTTGAAAACTTCAACAGATTTCGAAATCCGTTGAAGACTTGAAAAATCTTTCAACAGACGTTAAAATATGTTGAATGTTTGAAAAAAAATTTAACAAACGTCGAAATCAGTTGAAGAATTTTTTCTTCAACGGATTTCAAAATCCGTTGAAGAAAAAAGGTATAAGTGTACAAATTTTTAAAATATAAAAGATAGTTTTGGAATTTCTAAAAAATATAGTGTTACAAAGAATATAAAAGATAGTTTTGGAATTTTAAAAAAATATAGTGGTACAGAGAACAATGTACAGTGGTTTAGGGAGTAACCCTCATCCCAGATACCTCATACCAACTCGTTTTATCATTCTTTTATCTCGAAAAAAAAATACCCTACTATATTAATGGCAATATACCATTTTAGTTTCCTCACAAAAAACTAACAAAAATAAAAGTAAAAATTTGACATCACATCAATTCGGCCTACAAATTTCAAGTCCTAAAACATAATTAAGAATTTCTAGTTTTAGAGAATGTTGAAATGATTTATACAAACACAATCACTTGTATACTTGGGAAGTTCTAAACAAATTCTTTACATGTCAGACATTAGTTAATGAAATTTAGAAAGTGTCACCATCTTACAAAGCAAGAACTGAACTACAAATATAAGAACACTGCATAGCCAAAATTCCTTCTCTACATCAACTCAACAACCACTTGACCACCACCAAACAGTATTGTTAGCAAACATTTCTCTCCATATTTACTTCTTTCCCTTCTTGCTCTGCTTCTTTTTCTCTACATGACATGCAAAAAAAAAAAATCTTAGAAACTATTTCCGTTACTGAATTTATTAATAATTGCTAAGCATGATGGTAGGACCTTGGGTATTAAGTCTCATTTTAGTAATATGAAATGTTCGGAGTATTTAAGTGTTTAGTTCCCCCAACCTTTTGAGATAGGATCCCCTAGTACTTGGGTTGGCTTATCAATTCAGTCTCTAAGAGAGAGTTACCTATGGAAGATTTTGACCAGTAGTAGGTTCCGACCAGCAAAAATATTCAGTGAAGTGTCATCAAACAAAGTGTTGTGGGGTTGAAATAGTCAAGATGTCAACTCTTAAGAAGGTTACCATGATAGAAACTTGGATACTATGGATGCCTAAATCCAATGATGTGTGGTACACCCCTTCTTTATATATTGGCTCTATGATGTGTGGTCATATCCCAACATCAAGGTTCTGATAAGTTATCTTGTTCTAATCGTCTTATCGGGCTTAATGATACTGGGTTTTATCACACTAATTATGTAGACCCGACTTAATCTTTCGAGTTTGAGGGAAATTTTCAATTGGAAAAAATAAAATTGAATCCAAAGAATCAAACGAATTTGACATGCTCAACTCTCGGGGTCAGTTTGGTGAAAAAGAGAGGGAGAGGAAGCAAAAGCGTGGAAAATGGTTATTTGAGAGAGTAAAAGGTAAAGAAAGACCATTAAATAGCAAGTTCAGTTGAGAAAAGAACAGACACTTAGACACATTAGCCGACATAAACTACATTTCAAATGCATATACATTTAGGAGAAAGAGCTAAGGATAGATTAGCTACCCAATTTTCTCCTAGCTTCAGATTTTGCAAAGAATTCCCTCCATTCATCAGTTAGAACAAAAACTGGATCATCATACTCTTCCTCACCATCATGATCTATATGCTCCAGCTCTTGTGGAATCCTGGATACAATCAAAAGTATCAAATCGATTACCCGACCTTGATAAAAAAAGGATAAATACAATACTTGAAGTAGTCATACTCAAAACCTAGGATTCAATTTGTTTCATTGTTTCCTATCCATAACAAGAAAACAGATGCAACAACAAATCAAACAGTGCAGAAACAAAAATATACAGTTATATTTCTCAGGTTAATCATGACTGCATAACAACTAGAATCTAATAATAATTAACAAGAGACAGTGTCAGATATTGTTATTGTGCTCTTTCAGGGCAAGAAAAAATAATGGAATATGCAAACTAATCATGGTAGTTATATATCAAGAATAAACTCGTACTTTTAACAGAATGGTGATATATAGTTCAGTTGAGATCTCAAGGGAAAATTCTCATTGGAGAGACATAGCTCAATTACGGAATTGATTTACATAACCGTTCACAGATTTGTCAGTAATTCAACGCAGAGGAGTTTCTTCCATAATAATTCAAACTATTGTTGTTCCTTTATTTTATTCTGGATATCTATTAGAATCTAGATGCAAGGTATGAGACTTGATTCTCACGTTGGAAATATGTGATTCTGGTGTCAGTTTTATAAGACCCATAGACTCTCCAACTACAAAAACTACCTTTTGTGGCATGGTTCTTCCGAAGATTTTATCAAATTGTAGGTAGCATAATTTTCATCTCGCCTCAGTACAAACAAATAGATTGGGCACCACGGCTAGTCAAAAGACTTATGCACAATCAGTCATTGTCCATTCCATAGTATTACTAATTAATCCTCTAAATTTTCTGCATTTCTAGAACTTCAACCCTCTACTTTCTGATCAATGAGCTCTGCTGAAACAATATTTTTTTCACTCAAAACATAATTTTCTGCGGACTGCACATCTTAACTCGGCATGTTATCTGAATTGTGCTGTCCACAAAAACACAAACCATGATGAAGTACTCCTTCAACCTCGCTTTCCATCTTAAAAACTTTCTTCACCAATTATAGCTTCATCATCTCAAGGCTTTCATAACCATGACTTTCAAAAACAATCCACAACCACAACAATGTGTTTCCAAGCTCTCTGCAACCACATTAAGGTCGCAATTCCAGTCTCTATATACCCCAAATTTCAGTAATTGCCATGCAACTACAACCACATCACAACCCTTCCTGTGCCCTCATAAAAATTGCACAAGTCATTGATCTGATCTAAAATATTAAAAGAAAATTACATTCTTCAATTTCAAAACTCATCAAGCTCCTCCAATTTTCACAATCTCCAAAGGATGTTCCGCGGCGGTTTTATTTTCTGTTTTCACCTTTTGATTATAAAGAGGCCAGTACTTTCACTCCATTTCTTGTTTTCAAAGATTTACACAGGAAACACTGAACATAACTATTTTGTAGTTTGTTTTCATTATTTCCTGTACAAATATTTCAAACAAATACATTTTCTAATTTAAAGAAAGATTAAAAGAAGAAATAAATGCACGCAAAGGCTCCAAATTTCTTCTCCAATTTACTTAAGAACAACCCCTTCCGCTCCCCCGAACCTCCATCAAAGAGTGGCCGAGTATACGGAGAAAGCCAAGAATAGAAGAACTTACGGAGAATCAGAAGAAATAGGTTGTTGTTGTTGTTGTTGGTGATGATCATGCAGAGGCTCAAAATTGGGATGCGTTTTCTGAAAGGGAGCGAAACATGGTTGAAATTGAGGTTTGAGTAAGTTGAAAGCGTGAAAGTGGGGATTATGGAGAGGGCAGTGGTGGCAGTGACGGCGGAGGGGGCAGTGGAGGCAGTGCTGCTGCGGCTGAAGATGGGTAGTGTGCTGAGGGCATCGCTTGCATCCTTGTGAAGCCATCGCAACTGCGATAACACTGCAATGTTAGGGGTGGGCAAAATGCAGAGTTCTTAGGAAAACATGAAGATTAAGAAGAAAATAGTGTTGTAAATTTATACTTTTTAACATTTAGTTGTATTTTATTTTGGTTTTCAAAATATGTTGTGTGATTTTGGATTCTATTAAAAAATAAATAATTTTGTATTTTTTGTTTATTTGTTTTGTATCATGTAAAACATTTGTTTTTTTTTAATTTCTTTGAAATATTTTTCAAGGTTGTAATTCAAAATGAAAGTAAAAAAAAATACACATTAAAAACATTTTAAGAAAATGATATATGAATTAAAAAAATTATAGTGATCTAAAATTAAGAAAAATAACTTACCAACTGAAAATTAACTATATTTTAAGAATAATAATATATTTAAGCTTTATAATTTTTATACTAATATATAGAGTTCAATAATTAATTTTGAAATATACAATTTTGTTATAATTTATCATATTTTCTATCATAACAATAATTTTTTAAAATTGCATCATTTATTTATCATGTTCTCATATCTCACTTAAAAAATCTTTCTCTTTATCTTTCTTTTAATTTCTTTTTCCCGATTTTCATATTTTTTATAACCTAATCACATCTTATATAAGTTTTCGTTTATCTTAACTATTCTTTTCTTCCAGTTTTTCTTTTTGATTTATCATTAATATTTATAGGATTAGATGAATAAAAGTTATTCTCTCAAATTTTGGTTAAGCTTATAAAAAAAATTATGTTTAAATATATTGCTCTATGTCAATTTTTTTTATTAATTTTCTTGTTTGAATTGAAAGCTAGTTTGAAATAATCAATTAATTAAAGGTAAGAGAAGTTATTTTTTTATACAATAGAATAAATTACATGATTGTGATAGTAACTTACAACATTTTGGTTTTTATAAGGAATTAAGTTTTATTTGAAAACATAATAGATGTCTGAAATTGACTATTATTTGAATTTTGGTTAATAGGTGATTGTTTCAAAAACTTTTAAATTGGATACTTTAATGGAGAAAATTATATAATGACTAGATTATGCATGTATATAGTATCTTAAACTGAGTTTTGAATAGAGTTTAAATTACTAGAGTTAGTTTCTATGGCTTTTCAATGTTCTATTTTGTGATTTTGATGTGGATGTGTGTATTGAGTTGAAGATTAGTGTTGAATTGAAAAGGAAGAATGGATGATATTTAAACAAATTGTGATTGTACTAATTAGTTTCAAAGTTGTATTTGTTAAATGAATTTTTGGGTAAACTTTGAAAACAAATTTGGATATGTCACTAGTGTAGAAACGCTATTTAACGTCGGTTAATTTAGGTTTTTAACGTCACTTCCACAACCGACGTCTATACGGGTGACGTCAATGGGACGTCGAAATTCCTCATAACCGACGTCAATATAAACGTCAGTTAACGATATCCACCGATGTCTATACTCACACCGACGTCTAATTACTCTATATAGACGTCCACCTATGCGTAAACTGACGTCAACATGAATATATAGAGGTTGAAAATGACACTAACCGATGTCTATGTTCATTATAGACGTCGAACCTGGCGCTAACCGACGTCTAACAACGGCGTTGTGTTTTAGTGTAGTTTTGATCCAGACTTTCAGTAGCATAGTGCCACACTCTCCTCTCGCTAGTTTCCCCACAAAAAAAGCTTGTGTCTTTTGAATCTCCTATGACATTTCAACCCAAAATTGAATCTGGGTCCATGACTACTTCCCATTATTCAACCGCAAAAGAAAAAAATTACGGTGACACGAGAACTAGACAAAGACCCAAGTTCCATTTTGGGTCGTGAAGCCATAGAAAACTCAAAAGTCGCCACTCTTCCTGTGAGGAAACTAGCAAAGGGAGAATGTTGTACTATGTTACCCAAAGAGAGGATCAAAACTGCATTAAAACACAACACAAAGAAAGCAAATTTTAATAAGATGAACGACAAGATAATCGATGAAAGACTAAACAAAGTTTAAACGGTAAGCATAAAACAAATCACGCACCTGGGATGCAAGAGAGAAAAAGGAGAGGAGGAAGACAATGATGTTATGAGAAACAACAATGCAATGCCAGAAGAGATAAAAAGTAGAGGTGCGCAAGCGAGTAAAAGAAGAGGAGAAGCAGAGAAAATGGAGAAAAGATGAAGACGCGATCAGAAACTGAATGCCGCGAAGAGTCTGCGATTTATTTAAAATGAAATGAGGCGTCGGTTGCTCTAGTACCTGACGTTTATACTGACATAGACGTCGGGTATCTGACTAATTCGACGTTTAAGTTAACAAGAATACTGACTTTTTGAATACCCATTAGACGTCGGTGTTTCAGGGGAGTCGACATTTATTCTACGTCTAGAAGTTGAACAGAATGACGTTTGATTTCCTGTCAGGGATGTTCACGTCGGTGCCCTTTCTAGCCGACGTCTAAGTCCCTCGAATTTGATGAAAATAATCAATTACAGGAAAATAGACGTCGCTTACACTCAGAACCGACGTCTAAATTGAAGAATTTTTGTCTTCCCGCCTTCCAGACATGCCTTAGACGTTGCCATTTGACTATGTGACGTCTAAGCGCCTGGGAATTAGGTGAACAACATTAATTGTAGCCCAATCGACATCGGGGTTTCAGGGGATCCGACGTCTATGCGACGTCTAGAAGTTGAACCGGTTGACGTTTGATTTCCTGTCAGTGACTTGAATGTCGGTGCCCTTTCTAGCTGACGTCTAAGCTCCTGGGAATTTGGTGAGCAACATTAATTGCAGCCCAGTAGATGTCGGTCCCCGTGAACACCGACGTCAATTGACTGTCTTATCACATACCTCAGGCAATTAGACGTCGGTTTACGGGAGGATGGACGTCCACGATGTCCTCGACGTCGCCTTACTTGGAAAGGGACGTCTAGTTTACCAAACTATTTACGATAATGCCACCGTGCGGACATAGACGTCGGGTTTTCAGGAACTGACGTCTATGGGGTGACGTTAAACACCGTTTTTGCACTAGTGTGTTGCATGAAGTTAATTTTCTGTAATTTTTGTTTAAGTAAAGCATTTTCAATCAAAGGAAGGATGCTCAATTGAAAATATAGCTAAAATCCAACATCGTTTTCAGTCCTACATCCACTCAAGCACAGGAATCTTTGCCTAAGAAAACATGTGATTTCTTTCAACCCTTACTCTCAACAAGAGTTTTGCTTAAGTAAATAATTTTTTTACTCCTAAGTCAATTTTCGCTCAAGCTATTTTTCTTTTTTTTTCTTCTTTTTTTAGTTTCTTTAGTGGATTGTATGTGAAACTTTATTATAAATATAAAAGGTTTAAACCTCTTTTTGGTCCCTAAGTTATAAGCGGATGTTCAGTTTAGTCCCCGTTTTTAAAAATGTAAATCTTTGGTCCCTAAGTTATAGAAAATGTATCAAATGAGTCCTTTTATGACTTGAAATACTGTTTTTGGTTGTTTCTTAACCACTGCTACATCTTTAGATTGCTCTGATTTGTTTCTTAATAATAATAGCAATTTAGATTGCTCTTTGTACTTTGACCATGAACATCAGAAAATGACTCATTTGATACATTTTTTATAACTTAGGAATCAAAGATTTACATTTTTAAAAGCGGGGACTAAACTGAACATCCACTCATAACTTAGGGACCAAAAAGAGGTTTAAACCAATATAAAATGAACATTAATTTGTATATTTAATTTATTTGCGATTTTGGCACACAAGGTGGCAAAGAAACAATTCCTGATGTGAGCTTTCATACCAACTGAAATCACACGAAAACACTAGAAAGGAGAGGGGGAGGAGAGAGTTGAATAGTGTTTTTAAACTCTTTTTGGAAATTAATGCGTAATAACTAATGCAGTGGTTAGTCTCTAATAGCTGTTAGACATTAGTATATTTGAGCAAGCGTTTAGGAAAATTTTTTAAGCAGGTAAAGCAATAAGACCAGTAATTTGTACTAGTTCACTCAATCCTGAACTATGTTTAGCCTCTCTCAAGAACTCTTGAGAGGTTCCACTAATCTTATCCAAAATTACAACCGAGTAGAAACCACTTTTGATATACACTGAGTATTCTCATCACTCGTGGTCTCTTAGTCAATCCTAACTAGTATGAGTTCAAACACTCTTGGTATCTAAGTATTCTAACCACTCCCGGTATCAATATTAGACAACTGTCTTGTAAGTTTAACTCACCTGAGCTAAATAGTACAAATGTTATACTTCTCTTAAGAAATCCCAAACACAAGGTTTACAAGTATATATTCCGATAACTCTCAGTGAAATGATAAGTACAATACAAAGAAATGTGAGAACTTCTAGTGTTCTTTCTTTTGAAAAGATGTAGTGTTTAAGGCTTCTTTTTTACTAGACGTACTTTTGACAAATTTTGTTTATTCTTTTATGCTTGCCACATCATGATTTGTTTTATAAGAGGTTAGCAAGAATATTTTGATGTGCACATTGTCTAGTTAGTATACGTCTCTAAACGATATTTCGTTGAATGTCGACTGTTAAACTTTAAAACTCCAAGTTGCTAGACAGTCTATTCTTTTTAGACGATATTGTCTTAACACTTAAAATATGAGAATCAAATTTAGATTTTAATAGAAATACAAAAGCCATCCAAGGAATTTAACCTTTTTTTTTTCTTTATGTAAATTAATAAGTCATTATCGTACTTATATATGTGGGCTCATTATGAAGTTTTATTTTCTTTTTTTGTCAATATTCATCATTGGTGCATCCAAATTAATAAGCCAAATGTTATTTGCATATGGTTTTTTTATTTATGTTGAATACGTCATATAGAAGTAGGGATGGTAACGGGTCGGGTCGGACACGGATAGTGTCTACTTGCAACCCGACCCACATGTAAAAAAATGTACTCATTACCCACCCCGCTACCCGTTGGGTACCCGCATAAAAAGAAATCCGCAGATTTTTTTCAATCCGCAAATACCCATTAGATACCCGTTTTCCAACAATATGTAGTACTGTCAAAATGAGTTGTAACCAGCGAGCCAACCTGGCCCACCACGGGTTTGAGCCGAGTTAGGTTTGAAAAAAATGTAATTTTTTATGCGGGTTAGTTTTCAACCCGGGTCACTTAGAACCCGGCTCATCCGGATTGAACCTGTGTGAGCCGGGTTAGCTCACCAACCCACCTAATTTAATTTAATTATTTTTTATTTTGTGTTTCAATATTATTAGTTAAATTTTTTTTTATTATATTGTAGATGGAGATAAAAAAAATAGTTCAAGAAAGAAAAATATTATAGATTTATCTATTCAAGACTCTAATATTATAAATGGACAAGTGATACAAAAATTATTAATATTCAAAACTTATTTGTTTTCATTTTGTGATTGTTTTTGGATAATCCTTGGATTGTATGATATTTTTTTTGAATTGTCTTTGAAGTTTAACAAGGGTGAAATTTATTTAGATTTGAATTAAAAGAAATTATAATTTTTTTTATTTTTAAAAAAAAAGTTATAATTAAGTGAGCTAGTGAGCCAACTCGTTTAACTCACCAACCCGTGGTGGATCGGGTAGGGTTCAAATTTTTTCAGCTCGCTAATAAGTGAGCCGAGTTGGGTGGGCTCATTAAGTAACCAACCCATGGTGGGTCGGGCCGGGTCGAACTGGGTTACCCATTTTGACAGCTCTAACAATATGTGCATTATTATCCAAGCCCACATTCTGGCCCAAACTATATTCTCCTTCTTCAAAACTCACAAACCCTAGGTCTTCACTTCAAAGAGAAACCGGGACTCCAAAAATTGTTGATTCCATTTTCTCCAAGCTTAGATATGCACCAAAGCATCTCGACCTAGAATCCGAACCCAAAGACGTGTCATTTCCATTTGCCTCACGTTGTCGACCACTCTTTTTGCCACCTCTGCCTCAACGTTGTGCGCGCCTCGCTTGAGCTCTAGGCCACGCTCGAAGGCTCTAACCCGAAGCTCGTGCCGGTGTTCGTCTCCTCCTTCATTCGCGGCAACCGACTGCCCTCCGTCCACTGATCGAGTAGCGTCGCTTCCTCCTCCTTGTCAACGGTGGCCACAACCTTCGAAGGGTGAATGCTGACGGTGGAGTCGTTCACCTAGGAACTTCATTTTCTTCTCTCCTTCTTGGTTGCAATGGTAAAAATGAAAGGAGAATGTATGAAAAAAGTGAGATTTAGGGTTTTTTCTTTGACGACAGAGAATAAAGAAGCTAAAGATTGAATAGTTAGAACCTAATGGGTAAAATTGTAATTTCACTTTTCAAACGGGTAGCGAAAACACACAGGTACAGATAATGTGATACCCGAACCTGACCCGTTAACGAGCAGGTATTAAATTACCCGCTACCTGCAGGTACCTCTTGCCCACGGATACTAAATACCTACAACGAATTTTACCTGCGGATATCCATGGGTGCGGATTTTTTTGTCATCCCTATATAGAAGTATGAAAATGGGATTTAGGGTGGATGGTGGTCCATTAAGGTGAAAGTTGTAGCATATTTGATACATGGTAATTAAAGGCATAATACTATTAATAAATGGTGTTCATTGATATATCATGGAAGCCGTCAAAATAATATTATAATTAATTGAGAAGACAAAAGCTTTGTCTAATATATATCTTTTTGAGAAGATTTTAAATAGAAGATCATTTATAAAGAGAATAAAAAGAATAACACAGAAAAGAAAAGAGAGCTCAAGCGAACATCGAATGAGAGAAAATCTCAATAAAAGACAAATCAATGTCAGTGCTATGTGTTAGTGTCTTATATTTAATTTATTTTAATTTTAGTTAATTTTGTTCAATTTAGAATCAAATTTCATTAACATTATTCCATTTAGTTCTAATTTTAAATTTTTGAAGGTTGAATTCTTTATCATTTTTAAAACTAGGTGAATTTTTTTTTTTCAATATTTTTAGAATTAAAAGAATTTCTTTTCATTATTTTTAAAATTAGAAAGACAATTCTTCATTATTTTTAAAAGTAGAACTATAATCCTTCATTATATTTTAAATTAAAAAGGGAAGTTCTTCACTATTTTTAAAATTTTAAGGAAAATTTTTCATTATTTTTAAAATTGGAAGAAAATATTTAATTTATTTCTAGAATTAGAAGAATTTTTTTATTTTTAAAATTAGAAAAAAAATCTTAATATTTTTAAATCAACTCTAACCCTATTGTTTATATATAAAAAGAAATTAAACATAAATATAATAATTATATTCGATAATGTAGTTAGAATTGGTTTAAAGATAATGAAAGAAATATTTAATAAAAATTAAATTTGGTCTGAATTTAGAAAAAAAAAATTGAGACCCACTTCAACAAAATTAACAAAAGTTGAAACTAAATTGAATAAAATTAAATAAAATTAACTAAAATTGAAATTAAATTAAATATAATGCACGTGACACTAATATTAATATGTGATATTGATATTCACTTCATACATATCATTGATAATTATTTTATATATGACATTAACATTGTTCCATGACCCAATGTCAATGTGACACATTGTTATATGAGATTGACGATTACTTTTTTATAATTAAAAAAAATTTAAAATATTAAAAATTAAAAATAAAATAAAATCGCACGTAATACATATTATTCATTTTTTATTAACAATTTAAATAACACTAAAAAAGAGTTAAACAAAATTTGTTAAAATAAAAACTACATTGAACAATAAAATAAATAAAAAAATAAATAAATACCACATTAAACAAAATAAAATCAAACAGTATTTAAGTCAATAAATTACCATTATCATTCCCATTTATAATCATGTAAAAACAATCTTTATTATTTTTCTTTGCACCTTATTCTTTTTTTTATATATATATATATATATATATATATATATATATATAATAATAATCCATATCCATAACAATATATAACACACCACATCACATATACACCCACCACAAAGCCACGTTTCTGAAAACAAACAGCAATCCTCTTCCATTTTTCACCACCTTGGTTGGTTGGTGGGTCCTCTTTTGCTTTCTTATAAGATTACACTGCCTTACTCCCAACCCAGGATCCACACATTCTAACATGCAACGTTAACCCCACGAACAAATCATCATTTTCTTTATACTTTTCTTTCTCTTTTCCTTGCCAACTTTTTCTCTTTTACCTCTCTGCTTGTGTGTTCTTCATCGCTTTTTTTCTGAGAGCGAGATCTTAATTCCCTTTTGAATCCAGTTTTTGATTGGCGTGTTTTCTCTTGGGGTGGTTATTCTCTTCGACCCTTTGAGTTTCTAATTGGGTTGGTATTGAAAAGTTGGGAACTTCTGCATTTCTTGTTGAATCCTAGTTTTGCAAGTGTTTTTTTTTTCCTTGCTACCTTGTATCATTGGTTGGGTTTTGGCCTATTGGGGTGGTGATCGTTTGTTGTGGGATTTGGGATTTCTCAATGGGCTGTTTGGATGAAGGAAATGGGGAGATTGAAAATGGAGTGAGTATAGGGTGTGGTGAAGTTGGTTTTGAGGAAGAAGCAAAGTCAGATATTGCTGCCATTGAGGAGGCTGTGAAGGTGCTCTTGCTAGGTCTTGGGGAAGATATCAACAGGGAAGGGCTTAGGAAGACACCACTTCGGGTTGCCAAAGCCCTTCGTGAGGGAACCAGAGGTGACCATGTCTCTACGAATCTTTTGGACTACTGATTTTCATTCTAGACATGTTTAGACAAACTGAAGAACTTACTAAAAAAGAAAATAAGGAATGGAAAATGGATTGAACTTCTTCTTAGAATTCATTGTACAGTCTGGAAAATCTAGATGATAAAATTTTAGCTTATCAGATAAATTCAATTAATCTTGCGTCTTTTGTTTTCTTTTCCTTTAAGTGTTTGGTGGAGTCTTACTTTAGCCTGATTATTTGATTAATGTCACTCATGGTTGTTTCGTTGGTGTTCCTTTTATTATTTCACGAGTCATGTTCTTGAAAGATATTTTTGTCCCTTCTTTAGATTAAGATTGAATCTGGTGTTGAGAGTTATAATTTTTATTTTTCATCTATGATGTTTGGTCTTTGTTGAGGAATAAAATTCTGTCGGGCTCAGTATTACTTTTCTGTTTTTTAGCGGTTTTGGGGAAGTTGGGTATTTTACTTTAGAGGAAATTTAATTGGTTACACCCATGGTAATTGATCTGTTTTCTATTGGATAAAATCTATGTATATGATTGTTGCTAAGTAGCTTCTTTATACAGTCCAAAAATTAGGTGAACTGCGTCATGGAGTAGAAGTTATGGAGCTAAATGTAATTCATAGAGAAAATCTTGACACACACACAAGCAAAAAAAAAAGAGAGACAGAGGACTTCTATTATGATGAAAATAGCCATCTGATTTTCTGTTTTGAGCAAAATAGGTCAAAATGGCAGTTCAATCCTGTAAAGGCAATTGTCTTAGAATTTCGGCTCGGAGTCTAATTCATTTCTAAAAAACTGATTTGTGATGTGAGGAATGTTAACCTTTGAGATAACATATATGCTATGGTTAAAATAAGTATAGATATAGCAATTACTTTGTTCTTCTCTCTGTACCTGCTTAATTTCTTCAGCATTACATTAAACACTGTTTGTCTTTCTCCTTTTTTGGTTTCTTTTCTTGCCTTAAGTGTTTCATTTCTGTATTTAGGATTGTCATATTTTGTTGCACAAGAACATGATTACTTATATTGAGGGAATTGATATATTCCCAGGGTACAGACAAAAAGTGAAGGACATTGTTGAAGGTGCTTTATTCCCCGAAGCGGGTCTAGAAAACAATAGAATTGGTCATGCAGGGGGTGCAGGTGGACTAGTGATTGTCCGAGATCTTGACCTTTATTCCTATTGTGAGTCTTGCTTGCTGCCATTCCAAATCAAGTGTCATGTGGGATATGTCCCTTCTGGCCAAAGAGTTGTGGGTTTAAGCAAGCTCTCTCGTGTGGCTGATGTATTTGCCAAACGACTGCAGGAGCCTCAACGTCTAGCAGATGAGATTTGTTGCGCATTGTATCAGGGAATAAAGCCAGCAGGTGTTGCTCTTGTACTTCAGTGCACACATATCCACTTTCCTTACATAGAATCAATCTTTCTTGAATCGAGTCAGCAAGCATGGTTGAAGACCCTTGTTTTGTCAGGTTCTGGAATTTTTGATGACAGAAATGCAGATGTGTGGTCTGATTTCTTTTGCCTTCTTAAATTTAGAGGTATTGAAATAGAAAAAGTACGTCTAAGAGGATCATCTGACCAATGGTGGTGTCCATCTCTGTCTGCTCTTTCTGCTAAAGTTTCATCCAAAACTGTACCAGTCAATCCTGCCCTGGTCACTGCAGTATCTTCAATCCTTAAATCTTTGGGAGAGGATTCATCGAGGAAGGAACTCACAGGGACACCTGGTCGATTTGTGAAATGGCTACTGAACTTCCAAAGCATTGACATGGATGTGAAGCTAAATGGTTCCCTTTCTGGTGGTATCGATACTTTTGACCCTGATAGGGAGGTAAACTTCAAGGACCGACAAATACACTGTGAGTTGAACTTGCCATTTTGGTCGCAATGTGAGCATCATATACTTCCATTTCATGGTGTAGTTCACATAGGATACTTCATTTCAGAAGGTTTTGATCCCATTGCAAAATCCCTTGTACAGTCTATAGTACATTTTTATGGTTTCAAACTCCAGGTTCAGGAAAGGCTTACAAGACAAATAGCAGAAACCATTGCACCACTTTTATTAGGTGGGCATGTAATAGTAGTTGTGGAGGCAAGCCACACATGTATGATTTCTAGGGGAATTGAGAAGTTTGGAAGTAGTACAGCTACCATTGCTGTATTAGGTCACTTTTCAACTGACCTTGCTGCAAAGGCCATGTTCTTTCAGAGTGTTGCTAGTGCTACAACTTCTCGGGGGCAATAGTTCCTGTTGGTGCTGACTTGAATCCATTCCATTCATTCTCTTCACTTTTCAAGGTTTTGCTACCAGCATTTGATAAATGCAGAAGACCTCCTTTCATGAATAGTTTTACTACATTTTAAAATCACACAAATTTTGTTCCGGTGGCAAAGGCTTACTACCATCATAAGAAAATAGATAGTAGATCTTCATATTTTGTCTTCCCCCCTTTTATATGATTACATTATATACATGTATGTATGTATATGCATAAATGTATGTATGTATGTGTGTGTGTGTGTATATATATATATATATATATACCTTCATAATAATTCAAGGGATGAATCTTTTCCAGATTTACCTGCTGGCAGATTTACGGTGAATATCACTCATTTTCATGATTTTATGGGAAGGTTCAACAAGGTAAGATTCAAACTTGCTTCTGAATTTTCAAGAATTCCGCTTAGACTTGCTGCATCATTTCTTATCATAACAAAATATCTAAAGCAGCATCTGTTAGATTTTTCAGTCATTGCTTGTATGGTTAAACGATTGTATGGATATATAGCAGAAAATAAAAATGCCAAACTATGTTAATAGTCTTGCTTGCAAATTGTTCTCCGTCTTCATTGTATTCATCATAGAGATCTATAAACAAATACAAGAGACAATCATTGGCTTCCCGCACAATCAGGCAACAGCAAAGGGAAATCTAGCAACAATGCATAGATCACAAATGAGCACTATAGGCAGTTAAATATAATATCTGAAAGAATTGCTGTGGGGATTGGATTCTGGTTGCTAATATAATCACACTAAGTCATGTAAGTCACTGGGTCTGTTGGTGATCTTCTTGGATAGATCCTCACAATTATTCTCACTAGTGTCGTCTAATGCTAGACCAAGACATTGAGCAAGTGGTATTATCAAGTTTTGAAGCCAAGATGGCTAAAGATTTCCACCAACCAATGGTTATCCAGACCACTCAGGGTAATGTCAGTATTCAGTTAAATTGTAATGGTTTGTATACAGATTAATTGAAAATCAATCAACTTCATTTTGTAATTGATTACATGCAATGCAACAATATGCATTTTTAATTGTTGCTTTTTACTTGAAATAATTAAGTAATCCATTAATGATTCTATCTTTCTGCAAGTGTTTTTTTGCTTTATGTTTTGATGCATTGTCGAATGTACTGCAATTTTAACACAAGAAAATCAATGAATTTCTGTATTTTTCATATTTTTTTATTATGAATTAGATAGCTCTGTAATTAATCTGAGTCATGATTAAATTTTTTAATTTATTCTGTATAACTGTACCTTCAACTTTTCTCTTTGCTGCTTGCTCAGACTAGGGGAATAGTGATTTCTGGACAATTTGCATTCAGGGAACTTCTTGTGCATGGATTGTTGTTGGTGTTTTGAATGCTGTGTCACAGTGGGTTATGGGGCCTTTCTTCCTGCACCGTCATTACTTTCTTCGTGCACCCTCATGATTTTTTCCTCATTTTGCTCTTTACGGGCTTTACAATCGGAAAGTTAAATGCCTTCTAAATTGTAAAATTTGGAAGTTAAATGTCTTCTAAATTTGGAAGTTAAAAATAACTTCTCAATTATGCAATCTAAAAGTCAAATGACTTTCGCATTATATAATTTGAAAATTATTTTTAGAAGAAAATGATTTTTGAATGGTATAATTTGGAAAATGGTACAATTTCAAAGTTGTTTATTTTAAAATTGTGTACTCCAAAAATCATTTTAAAGAAAAAAAAATAATTTTTAGATTTTTACAATCTAGAAATAATATTTTACTATCAGATAGTACAATTTGGGAAGCTTTCAGATTACGGATTTAAAAGTAAAATATTGACTTTTAGATTCTACAATTCAAAAATGATAATTTGAAATCCGTTCATTGTTTCAATATGTTTTTTTGAATAAATTGTACATTTTTATGTTACTTTTTATTTTAAAATCGTGTAACCCGAATTTTTTTTAAGGAAAAAGATAACTTCTAGATTTTAAAATTTAAAAGTTATTTTTTACTATGAGATGTATAATTCGGGAAGCTTTAGGCTTGGACAATACAAAAGTAAAAAAAGAAAAATAAGATCATTGTTTAATGTTCACAAGACATTTATATTCAAAAGTACTCTATCCGATATAGAAATTCGAAAAGAGAAATAATGGATCTCGAAATTTGATTCTTCTCAATCGAATTTTGAAATTTAAATATTTCTTTCGCATTTCCATAATACTGTGTTTTTGATAACTTTTTTCTTTTAATTTTATTATTTGTAAATTTTTATTAGATTATTTTAAAATGTTTTATTATATTATTTTTAAATATTTAAGTAGATAACTTATATGATTTAATTTAATTTATGAAAAGATAAATATATTTAAATTTGATAAATTTATTTAAAATTGATAAATTTATTTAAAATTGATAAATTTATTTAAAAATGATATGAAAATTTTAAAATATTTTTTAGGTAGTGTTAAGTATTATTAATTCATTAAAATAATTTTAAAAAAATATAAAATATTTACAAACAAAATTATTTAATTCATATTTAATTCAAATATTTATATATTTATAAAATCCTAATATTTTATTAAAAAATAATTATATATCTTAAAATTATAATCCTCGTTGATATATGTTATATAATTATGATTATGATTTTGGTTGTATGTTGCTCTTATTAGGAAAGGGTTTATATATACATGAGTATAGGGTTTATGTAATATTTGTATTGAGTTTTTCCTATGAATGTATGTATGATTGTTGGGATATCCCAACAGAAGGTTTGATGCTAAGGGAGAATAAAGTTATGAGGCTTGGGTGTTTTCCATGCAAATGTATGTATAAGGGTGTGGTAATAATCATATGCATTATAATTGTGTTATTTTGGTTATAATATGTATAATGATTGAATTTGGATGATTCAAGTGTTGCGATGTATCTGTTTGAGTATGTTTACAAGGGTATGTGATGCTTGAAAGCATGAATGATCTTTTGGGAGAGTTCCCTCGTGATTTAGGGTTGTTGCATGTGTGTTTGCAGACTTGAATTATGTCTAGGATGTGTTTCATTTCGCATATAATCGATTATCACTAATGATAATCGATTATTGAGCGTTGATATTGAGTTTAGTTGCTGGAATAATCGATTATCACTTATGATAATCAATTGTGCCTACTTATATGATGTTTTTGGGTGCTTTTCACTGAGATAATCGATTATCAAAAGTGATAATCAATTATCATAGTGTATTTTTGTGAAAATGGTGAATTTGATGAAGAATGGACGTGGTTCAAGCTTAGGAAGCAGTGGAACGCGTTGGTACTCAAGGAATGAGAGTAATGGGCATGTTTAGGGTCAGTTCTGACTTGTGAGTGTGAATTGGAGTATGATGAGTGTTGGGATGTACCCGAGTATGTGATTAAAGAGCATAAGAGTGGAGGATAAAGTCTACTTGTTGTATCTAATCACAGTGTTATCTGCGGATAAGTGCTTCCTTTTGCCTTGTGTGCACTAGAAGGGTTATTCGAGTATTGAGCCTTCCTTGTGTAAGGGTGAAGGTGTCTTCCTTGTCCTTCTATGGTAGGGTTACATGTTCCTTGCTGGATTGCGGGACTACTCGAATGTATCTGTATGGGGAATCTACAAATGCGCTGTATGGGGAATCTACAATCGGTAAGGTAGGGTACAAGAGTGTGACTGATTCTTTCTATTGTGGTGTTTATTGTACA
Source organism: Vigna mungo (assembly GCA_036885675.1). Classification (NCBI taxonomy): domain Eukaryota; kingdom Viridiplantae; phylum Streptophyta; class Magnoliopsida; order Fabales; family Fabaceae; genus Vigna; species Vigna mungo. Next base: position 22,115,644 of record CP144698.1, read on the forward strand.
GTAATGCTCATGGTGTTTTTCATGATTGGATAGTTATGATGGTGGTGTATCTATGATGGTGATCATGGTATTTGAGATGCTCTAGGTGATGTTTTGTTATATCGGTGTTACTGTAAGAGTATAGTTAGTAGTTAACATAGGGGCTAAGGATTGGATAGACCAAGAGTCTATGTGTGAGATGTTAGTGATGACATCGACGATCGAGAAATTCATTTCATTGAATTGTTATGTTAGAGGACTAGGAATCCTATTATTATTACTATTATGTATGAAGTGTTTGATTATTGTTGATTTAATAAGTATGTTTATATCATGGTATTATGATTGTTTTACTGGTAGCTTACCCATACATGTTTGTGTTTGTGTGTTTGTGAATGATATTATCGACGATAATCGTATAATGTGTTTTACGTGAGCACATGATGTTGCAGATGGTGTTGAGACATCATAGATTCAAGAGATGATGGGCAACAAACTTGGGATTTTATTTACAATTATTACTTTTGAATTTTAAGACTATGTAATGAGAGTTATTTTATTTCCTTCGTTATTTTCATTGGACAAATGTTTTGGAATTATTATGTTTTATGAATGTTCAAATGTTGAGGTATTGAAATACGTTTCCGCATTATGTTAAAGTTTGAAATTTTTACCAATTTTTTAATAACCTGTGACACCTTGGAAATTTAGGCGTTACATTTTGGTATCAAAGTTTGGTTTTCAAAAAAACTTTTGGGGCTTTTGGGGAGTTAAATCGTTTAGCTTTTGTTGTGTAATTGTGTGAATTGCTTGTGTATGTGTATGACTCTGAGAATTATATGCATATGAATATATTTGCGTGAATTGCATATGTTTAACTGTTGCATTGAAGTGATTAAGTGAATGTTATTGTTGTTTGTAAGAAGATGTCTCGTAGACCATGATCCCCTAACAATACCGCTGAGGATATTGCTCGTGCTCTTGAGCAAATGGTGCATACACTACAAGGACAACAAGAAGGACATGTCCCTAGCTACCATGTTAGTATGAATGACTATCTACGTCATAACCCGTAGAAGTTCAATGGAAAGGCTACTCTTGATGAGGCAGATGACTAGATCTGCAATAATGAAAAGATCTTTGGAGTGATTGATTGTACTGAAGAGCAGAAGCTGATGTTCGCTACATTTATGTTAGCTGAGGAAACATAGTATTGGTGGAGAAGCATAAAGCTATTGATGACTGCACAGGAAGAGGAGATCAGCTGGATGACGTTCAAGACAAAATTTTTGGAGTGTTATTTTGCTTTAAGCGCTAAATATGAAAGGGAAGCAGAGTTTCTGACTTTAAACAAAGGGAGCAGGACTATGCAAAAGTGTGTGGCACGTTTTGTATCCCTCTCTAGAATTTATACTCAAATCATGAACAAAGAAGAAAAGTGCAAAAGATTGTGGGTATACCGATGGTGGAAGAGTTTCCTGATGTGTTTTCAGATGAATTATCAGGTTTGCTACCTAGTCGAGAGGTTGACTTTGCAATAGACTTGGTGCCTGGAGCAGGACCAGTGTCTATGGCACCTTATCGGATGACTCCAACTGAGTTGGCAGAGCTTAAGACACATATAGAAGATTTGTTAGAAAAGAAGTTTACTCAGCCAAGTGTATCACTGTGAGGAGCTCCGGTATTGCTTGTAAAGAAGAAGGACGATAGTTAAAGGTTGTGTGTTGATTACAGGCAGTTGAACAAGGTTACTATCAAGAATAAGTATCCTTTGCTAAGGATCGACGATTTGCTTGATCAATTGAGGGGTGTTAGTGTATTATCTAAGATTGGTTTGAGAATTGTCTATCATCAGATCTTAGTTAAACCGAAGGATGTGCATAAGACAACTTTCAGGTCACGCTACAGACATTATGAGTATGTGGTGATGTCGTTTGGTGTGACAAATGCTCCAGTAGTTTTCATGGATTATATGAATCGAATATTCCGGTCATGTCTTGATAAGTTTTTTGTTGTGTTTATTGACAACATTCTCATTGATTCCAAGGATCGGGAAGAGCATGCTAAACATTTGAGGATGGCATTGGAAATTTTGAGGGGGCATCAGTTGCATGAGAAGTGTTCACAGTGTGAGTTTTGGTTGGAGGAAGTTCAATTCTTGGGACATGTAATTTTCGCTCAAGGAATTTTAATGGACCTAGCTAAGGTTGAGACTGTGTTGAAATGGGAACGACCCACTACGGTAATAGAACTGAGAAGCTTCATGGGGTTGGCATGTTATTATCGGAGGTTTGTGAAAGGATTTTCCAAAATTGTGGGGCCGTTGACACAAACTCGCAAGGATCAACCATTTGTTTGGACAGACAAATGTTTGACAAGTTTTGAGGAGATGAAGAAGAAGTCGACCTCTGCTCCAGTGTTGGTGATTCCAGACACTGAGAAAGTCTTTGAGGTGTGTTGTGATGCGTCATATCAAGGATTAGGATGTGTAGTAAGCAAGGAAAGAAACCAATGGCATATGCATCTCGTCAGTTGAAGGTGCATGAGAAAAATTATCCTACATATAATATGAAGTTAACTGCAGTGGTGTTTACTTTAAAGACATGGTGCGTGTTTTCAGGTCTTTAGTGATCGTAAGAGTCTGAAATACTTGTTCGATCAGAAGGAATTGAATATGCGTAAGAAAAGATAGATGAAGTATTTGAAAGACTACAATTTTAAATTGCACTACCATCAAGGTAAGACAAATGTCGTTGTTAATGCTTTAATTAGTAAGAAAGTTTAAGCACTGTGTTGATTATTACAATTTGTTGATTATTACTATTAATGAACTCTACAATGTGGTTTGAATGGTGAAACTCTTTCTTCCAAAATCATTACAATCAGGCATTGAGAATGGTGTTTGTGTAAATCTATTAGTTCTTTGTTCTATTATTCTTTTACTTTAATAATTTCAGGTTCCGGCCACACACCTCCACAGTTGAAACCTGATGACTGTTTTGACATGGATATCTAAGATGGCTTTGCTGGAAATTAAAAAATCAAGGTGCGAATTTGGTTGTTCCCTAATAAATGTGTCTTTTTGAACCAAAAATAATATTATACCTTTTAAATATATTGGGAGGTATTCCATAACTATATTAAGTATTGTTTTTTTTAAGAATCACATAATCATATGAACTTTCTTTCTATTATTATATTTAGTTGTGCTTTAGTTATAAATGACAATATTTGTGTCAAATTTTGATGACTTACACACAATTCATCAGTAAATAACCTAATAAAAATATTTATCAATAAAGAAAATTATTTACTTCTATTATATGAAAATCATCACAGATATTGATGATATGTTGAAATTAATGATGGTTCATTTATTATAATCTTATTAAACAATTTTAATCGAGGATGTTGCCTCCTCAACATGTTTATACCATTATCGATTCCCTTTCTTAATTTGTTGTCATATGTTTCCCATACAGATTCTTGTTTGTACCATTATTGATTCATTACATGAAACTGATGATAATTCAATACACACAAACTGGAACAAAGATTTTATTAATAAGTTATCAAAGTACGACCACTCACTCACTGCAGACACCTTCTTTTATCAAATACACTTGTACATTTTGTACCAACCCTACTTTTACATTATTATATTATTAGTTAACTTTTTTGTAATTTGTAAATATATAAGAGTTAGAAACTGTGCAAAATAGATAAAATACAAAAAAAAAATGAGGTTTAATGTTGGACTACATATCAAAATAAATAAATAAAATGAGGTTGAAAGAAAATTACACAAAATATCTTGTGCTTGTATGATAACATACTTTTAGTTCTTGATTAACATGATCAAGGTTCTAATGTAGACTAAACATATAATGTACGCATATTTAAACAAAAACTTATTAGAAAACACTTATGTTACTTGTATTTGATAGGCCAATCATGCTTAGTAACGAGACCTTCAATTTGTAAACATTATACATGTTTTACACACTTTATTATTTAATATTTAAGTATATAATCAAAATTTGGACTTTCATCTATAGAAAATATTATGTTTCTTTAACTTGGACATTTTAAAAGTTACTGTTGTTTTTATTCTAAAGAAAATTTAAACATATTAAAAAGTAAACCTAGTTTTAAGAAGCAAAATGAAAATAATAAGAAAAAGTAAAATAAGAAATACCAAAATATATTAATTATGACAGTAAACTATCATGTTTGTGTGTATAGATATATCTCTTATTTTGATTTGTTTCAATCTTATATCTTTATATTTCTTTTTATGACAGCTGAATTCATTACAATATAGAAGGATGAATTTTGAAGAATTATGTGCAGCTGGATTAAGTGTGCATTAATTTGAAGCTCTTGATCGTGAGGAACAACATGCTCACTGTGCTTATGAACTTTATGCATCAAAATCAACATTGTTATAATAAACATCTTTCTCAGTCATATTTTTAGTATTGAACATTTTTTTTATATATAAACAATTAGATGTATAAATCATATTAATATGTTGAACAATGTAGTTTATTTTATATATAATATCTTGTTTTAGTTCATATTATTTCATTGTCTATGTGGTTAATAAAATTAATTTGATCATAATTTCATTTTATCACAATCAAAAACTAAAAAAAAAAAAATCTACACACATTTCTTACAGTTTTAACAAACCTCGATTGGTTCTAGCGGTTTCAACACAACCCCTGTAAATACTGGCGGTTTCTGAGGAACTATCTCTAATGCTCGCAGTTTTCTTAAAACCCTTGGAAATTGTGGCGATTTTTCAAAAAACCGCGGGTAACCTGTAAATACCGGTAGTTTCTGAGGAACCCCCGCTAATACCGGTGGCTTTCTCAAAACTCCTGGAAATTCTAGCGATTTTCAAAATAACTGTCGGTAATTACCTTGCAACACAACTTTTCCTGACGATTTTCTGAAGTGTGAATAATATATTTTCCATAAGTTAAAACCGTCATAAACGAAAAAATAATCCCTAAAAAAATTATAATTGTTTTGTAATGTCTGGATGCATAGAGGCTGGTAGCCTACATCCAGGAACTCTTTTCTCCCATGGAGGGGTTTGAGTGTGCTTCTAAGGGGGTAAATCAAACGAAACCTACACCAACAAAATAAGTTGAAAGGTCAATAAGTTATCTATACATATAAGATAACTTATTTCCAGAATACAAGCTTCTTTATTTGTAACAGATTTCACTGTAAATGATTGAGTTTACAAATATACAAAGATACCTTTCTCAATGCACTTCTCTCCACACTCAAAATCAATATAGCTACCAAAAAGATGAATATTCCTCAATCTCTTAATATAAGAACACTCAAAACCCTTTAACCTATGGCAAACCCGCACAGGAACACAATACAAAGATTGTCAATGAAGAACCTAATCTCTAATACACTCCTCTAATGTAGATCAAATCAGAACATCTTTAGGACAACTTTCTTAAAAGAATTTTGATGTATAAGCAACCAATGTAGTCTTGATTCTCCAAAATCACTTCTTGAATGCTCTTAATCAAAACTCAATAAAAACGTTAGTATTTGAAAATGATATCTATTCTTGTTTTGAAACAGGTCTTCACACACACACACACATCATGATGCATTATAATTGATTAAGGTTTTTATGTAATATATGTTAAGCTTTTGCTTATGTTTTAATAGATTATCATGAGCATGTAATCAATAATATAAGCACATAAGCCAATTATTGATTTAAATGACAATTATAACAGATCAAACTTAATAAATGAACTGATTAAACAAAGCAAATTGATTTAATTGATTAGAAAACTTATGTAATTAATTAATCTTGTACTTAAGCAAATTTTCAATCAAATTTCCATTTTAAACAGATCAACTCACTTATGAAACAAATTATGGCATATCGTTTTGTTTTAATCGATTAGATAACTTATGTAATCAATTACTACAGAGTAGTTTGTCCTAGTTAAGCATACTAAGTGATCTGGTGAAGTCTAACAAATTATATACAATGTTAAATCGATTATTTCATCCAGAAATGAGATATTCAATCTGTTTTAAGCATAAATCATTTATCAATAATGAATTCATATATCAAGCATAAACAAGATACAAATAATACAATTGTTATGTCATTTGTTGTGCAAGAAACTATAAAACAATTCTCTTATTCATCATAAAAGCCAAGATATATAAGGAGGTTAAAGTTTCCTTATCAACAAAAAATATCTAACTATGAATTTTAAAAAAAGTTTTGTATCGGATTTAAAATGGTTAGGGAGTCTTAAAAATTATGTAACTCACTGGAATAGTAAATTTTTTAAAAATGATGTAACACACTGGAATTCACAAAGTATGAAGTAAAATTTTGTGTGACAACACTTAAAAAGAACTAGTCTTAGAAACAATTGCTTCATAAAAAAACCGGAATTGTCAATCAACACTAAATAAATACATATATGTAAAATATATTTAAAACATAATTAAATAAAAGTAAAAAATATAAAGGTAAGACAGGAAAAAATTGAATAAAAACATGTATATTTGTAACCTATGCTTATATGAAATATTAAGTAAACCATTTTTTACAAAAAATAATTAAATTAGAAAAAATATTGTCAAGTATAGGATATAAATATTTGTTGCCAATGTCAACTATCATAGAAAGAATCTAGTTATACAAATATAAAATAAAAGTAAAAAATAACAATTGAATAAATGTAAAATAAATATAGAAAATAGTAGAAGTAATCAAATGTTTGCTTTAAAAGTAAGTTATGAAAAAAAAAAAGAAGGAAACTTGACGCGCCCAAAATTTGTGTTTTTAAGAAAATCTCTATGAAGATGCCTTCTATTTAAATAAACACTGCATTAATATCCTTGAAATTTACGTTATATTTGATAATTCATGTATTAGTGATAGAACTAATTACTTTAATATATGCCAACCCACATCTTTCATTTATAAATAAGGAGTATAGCACAAAAACAAAGAAGAGCAAGAGAAAGTGTGTTTCAATGGAGGCATTTGGAACATGATTTATATGGTTATCAATAACAAGTTGTCGCATTTACTATTAATTTGTTAAGAATAATTTTATATTTATTGAAAGACGATTTTAAGTTTGAATTTATACTTTCTATTCTTTTTATTGTTATCTTAACAATATTAGAAATTGTTATAATTTAGTTAATAATAATAATTTGATCGCGTAAACATCAGCGTTACCAATAACTAAGATCTTAAACTAACAAAAACAAAAGAATAAAGGGTAAAATGTTTTGTTCAATTACCTTAATCATTAAAGAAATTAAAAATATAACAAAATTAAAGTTTTTGTATAAAAAAGGCAATTCTTTCTCGTACTAAAACGAAATATATTAGTATTTCTTTGTTAAAAACATACATTTATGCTAGAAACTAAATAAAAATAAATAAAAATCTAAGTATGACTTTTAAAAAACTTATATATTTGATTTAAAATGGTTAGGAAGTCCTTGTAACACACAAAATATAAAGTAAAATTTTGTGTGACAACTCTTAAAAAGAACTGGTCTTAGAAACAATTTCTTTCATAATAAAGAAAACACAAATTGTCAAGCAACACCAAACAAATACATATGTAAAATATATTTAAAACATAATTAAATAAAAGTAAATTTGTCTATAATGTTATTTATAATCATTTTATCTATAAATTTTTGTTTGTATGTAATTCACGGGTAATATTGTTTTATCAATAAATTTTAAATCTTACATACAGATTTTAGTCTTAAGTAACAATTATTTTTCTTAAAGTATAACATATCTAAAATTGGTGTTAAAGGTCACAAGTTTAAAACTTTAATCTTATACGATATCCACATAAGTATCATAAATCTTAAATAAGAATTTTTTATGAAAGTTATAGAAGTGAAATCTATGACACTTGTAAAAGTTGATAGGAAATCTTAATGGTGATGTAGAAACAAAAGGTAAATTATTTAATTATTATCAAATTGATGCATTAAGTGTTTTCATTAATACATGTGTATATGTAATGTAATTAATACAAGTACAAAAGTTAATTTTATATTATGTGTAATGAATATAATAAATAATATAAATAGTTATCTCTAAATAAGGTGATATTAGACATTTTTTATGAACTTTAACATTTTAATTAGATTGATTATTCAAAGTCTATCAATAATTTATCATTATATAAAATTTTATTTAAAAATAAAATAAAAATACAAAATATGAGAAATCATACAAAATTTATGATAAAAATTACACTTTATGGAACATAAACAAATTATGTGTCTTATAAAGAAAGAACAAAATAAATACATGAAGATAAAATATTAAGTAAATAGTTATTTCAGTATAATAAATATTTCTTTATTTTACCTTTAGAATAATAAGTAAAAATTTATAGTCTTAATATAAAAATTTTAATTCTGTAAATTTTGTATAAACTCCAATAATAATTAATATAACTGAATAAATGTTTAGTTTTTATTTATTATAATATTTATTTGTTAACAAAAAACAAATATTAATATATGATTATCATTGGAGTAACTAAGATCTTAAACTAACGAAAACAAAAGAATAAAGGGTAAAATGTTTTGTTCAATATTACCTTAATCATCAAAGAAATTAAAAATATAACAAAATTAAAGTTTTTGTATAAAAAATGCATTTTTTTACGTACTAAAACGAAACATATTAGTACTTTTTGTTTTGAATATTATTTACCCTAAATAATTGGTTTAAAGCATTGCCTTTGTTGGTATGATATAATTTACGACCATGAATTATAAGAATAAAAAGTATTTCTTTGTTAAAAACATACATTTATGCCAGAAACATAATAAAAAAACATCTAAGTATGACTTTTAAAAAACTTTTTGTATTTGATTTAAAATGGTTAGGAAGTCCTAAAAATGATGTAAGACACTGGAATTTATAAAATATAAAGTAAAATTTTGTGTAACAACTCTTAAAAAGAACTGGTCTTAGAAACAATATCCTCGTAATAAAAAAACACAAATTGTCAAGCAACTCCAAACAAATACATATATAAAATATATTTAAAACATAATTAAATGAAAATAAATAATATTAAGGTAAGAGAGGAAACAATTGTATAAAAGCATGTATATTTGTAACATATGCTTATATTAAATCTTAATTAAACTATTTTTTTACAAAAATAAATTAAATTAGAACAAATATTGTCAAGTATAGGATGTACATATTTTTTTTACCAATGTCATATATCATAGAAGGAATCTATTATACAAATATAAAATAAAAGAAAAAAATAACAATTGAATAAATGTAAAATAATTATAGAAAATAGTAGAAGTAATCAAATGTTTGCCTTAAAAGTAAGTTATGAAAAAAAAAAACAACTTGACGCGCCTGCGCCCAAAATTTTTTATTTTAAGAAAAGCTCTATGAAGATGCCTTCTATTTAAATAAACACTGCATTAATATCCTTGAAATTTACGTTATATTTAATAAATAATGTATTAATAATAAAATTAATTACTTTAATATATGTCAACCCACATATTTCCTTTATAAATAAGCAACATACCTAATAAACCGGGAGATAGAAATTGAAACTAAACCTAAATATTTATATATTTTATTTTTAGAATAATAAGAAAAAATTTATAGTTTTAATATAAAAATCTTAATTATGTAAATTTTGTATAAACTGCAATAATAATTAATATAATTGAATAAATGTTTAGTTTTTATTAATTATAACTGTAGAAGTTTTATGTCTCAAAATCAAATCTCAAGTAAGTTTGTTGTATGAAAATCTTTATGAAGACTTGTTTTATGTTAAAACTTTTGTAATTTTAGTATATTTATATATAGGTTGTGGTTTATCTTTGATTATATGTATTGTTTGTCTTAGGTTGTGTTAAAATTTATTTTGAATCAGAAAACCTCGTTTTATACCCAAGATAATTGATTATCAAATTATAATAATCTATTATCAATAATCAATTATGACTTGCCATAATCTATTAATCTTTAAGCAATTCTAAGATACAACATACGAAATACAACATATGATATAGGTGTATCTCAAAATTTTTATATGTAGTGTGCGGTGATAAGTGTTATAGGATACGAGTAATACTTGTGCTATGTCTGTGAGAACTTGGCGTGTTGACATAGAGCGAGACCTTTAACTGAGAGTGTGTTCACTGAGAGTGTGATTGAGTGTTGTTGCTGTTGCTGAGTTGAAAGTATGTCATCCTTTGTGAACATTCAAAGGAAGTGGTCATCCTTTGTGAAGATTCAAAAGAGATGGTCATCCTTCGTGAACCATTCGGAGGAAGTGTTCAACCATTGTGGGTTATAGGAGAACTGACTTTCATCTCTTAGGATAACAAGAGAGGTGTTCTAACCTTCAATTTGTTTATTTTCTTTGTGATTGTAACCGTTTGTTGACTAGTGTAACATATCTCTGTAATTTAAACTAGTATAAAAATTAAGTGTACAATTTTCTCTTTTCCTTACTTTTTAAATTTGTTTAAATTGTTTAAGGAATATTTATATTTACAAGAAAATTATTAAAAGAATGATTTGTGATAAAAAAAAAAAAACCAATTTACCTTCCTTAGTTTATTGAATGTGTTAACATTCGGTTGCACCGCTAGAATAACATATATTTGTTGAATTATCCTAATCATTAAAGAAATTAAAAAAATAATAAAATTGAAGTTTTTGTAAGAAAATGCAATTCATTCACGTACTAGAACGAAATATATTAGTATTTTTGTTTTGAATATTATTTACCTTAAATAATTGGCTTAAAGCATTGCCTTTTTTGGTTTATTGTGTAAATATATTTTCATTTGCAAGGATCATTCTCAAGTTAGTTTAATTTCTTGAATTTTGTAAGACCTTTCCATTAAAACATGTTAAAAACATACATTTATGCCAAAAACTAAACAAAACATATCTAACTATGAATTTTCAAAAACGTTTTGTATTTGATTTAAAATGATTAGGAAGTCTTAAAAATGATGTAATTAAAAACATAGATTTATGCGAGAAACTAAATAAAAAATATCTAACTATGAATTAAAAAAAAAAAACTTTTGTATTGGATTTAAAATGGTTAGGAAGTTTTAAAAACGATGTAACACATTGGAATTCACAAAATATAAAGTAAAATTTTGTGTGACAACTCTTAAAATGAACTGATCTTAGAAACAATTCCTTTATATTAAAAAAAACACAAATTATCAAGCAACACCAAACAAATACATATGTAAAATATATTTAAAACATAATTAGATAAAATTAAAAAATATAAAGGTAAGAGAGGAAAAATTTGAATAAAAACATGTATATTTGTAACCTATGATTATATTAAAAATTAAGTAAACCATTTTTTTTACAAAAATTAATTAAATTAGAACAAATATTGTCAAGTATAGGATATAAATATTTTTTTACCAATGTCAACTAACAATAGAATAAATGTAAAATAATTATAGAAAATAGTAGAAGCAATCAAATGTTTGCTTTAAAAGTAAGTTATGAAAATAATGACCACAAAATTTTTTATAATTATCTTACATTGTAAGAACTTAAAAAACATATATATTTGTAACATATTCTTATATTAAAAATTAAGTAAACCAATTTTTTTTTTACAAAAATTAATTAAATTAGAACAAATATTGTCAAGTATAGGATATAAATATTTTTTACCAATGTCAACTAACAATTGAATAAATGTAAAATAATTATAGAAAATAGTAGAAGTAATCAAATGTTTGCTTTAAAAGCAAGTTATGAAAATAATGACCACAAAATTTTTTATAATTATCTTACGTTGTAAGAACTTAAAAAACATGTATTTTTGTAACCTATGCTTATATTAAAAATTAAGTAAACCATTTTTTTTACAAAAATTAATTAAATTAGAACAAATATTATAGGATATAAATATTTTTTACCAATGTCAACTAACAATTGAATAAATGTAAAATAATTATAGAAAATAGTAGAAGTAATCAAATGTTTGCTTTAAAAGTAAGTTATGAAAATAATGACCACAAAATGTTTTATAATTATCTTACATTGTAAGAACTTAAAAAACGTGTATATTTGTAACCTATGCTTATATTAAAAATTAAGTAAACCATTGTTTTTACAAAAATTAATTAAATTAGAACAAATATTGTTAAGTATAGGAATTAGAGTTTTCAAAATGGGTCACAACCCACGAGCTAACCCGACTGACCACGGGTTCGGGCCGGGTTGGGTTTGAAAAAATTATATTTTTTTATGCGGGTCAGATTTGAACCTGGCTCATTTAAACCCGGCTCATGCGGGTTTAACTCGTGGTGGGCCGGGTTGGCCCACCAACCCACCTATCTAATTTTATTTTATTAAAATTTAATTTTAATTTTATAAAAAAATATTTATTATTATTTTTTTGCTTGAAAGAATTATTTAAATTCTCTATTTTCAAAATTAATTAACCATCGATGTTGGGAGTAAAATTTGGGTGTGAAATTTATTTAGATTTGAATTATAGAAAGTTTGTAATTTTTTTTATTTTAAAAAAATTATAATTAAGTAGACCAGTGAGCCAATCCGTTTACCCACCAACTCGTGGTGGGTCGAGCCGGATTCGAATTTTTCTAACTTGCTAATAAAAGAGTCGTGTTGGGTTGGCTCACTAAGTGACCAACCCGTGATGGGCCGGACCTAGTCGAGCCGGGTTACCCGTTTTAACAGCTATAGTATAAATATTTTTTACCAATGTCAACTATCATAGAAAGAATCTAGTTATACAAATAAAAAATAAGAGTAAAAAATAACAATTGAATAAATGTAAAATAATTATAGAAAATAGTAGAAGTAATCAAATGTTTGCTTTAAAAGTAAGCTATGAAAATAATGACCTGAATTTTTTATAAATATGTTACATTGTAAGAACTTAAAAAACATGTATATTTGTAACCTATGCTTATATTAAATATTAATTAATGATAAAATTAATTAATGTATTAATGATACAATTAAAACCCTTGAAATTTACGTTATATTTGATAATTAATTTATTAATGATACAATTAATTTCTTTAATATATGCCAACCCAAATCTTTCATTTATAAATAGGGAGCATAGCACAAAACATAAATGAGCAAGAGAAAGTGTGTTTCAATGGGGCATATGGGTGAAGATAGTTTAATTTGTGATCTTGGAAATGGAGTGAGCATGAGTGGTGACGAAGAGTGTTTGGAGAAAAGGGCCAATACATCTTCCATTCAAGATGCTGTCAAAGTCCTCTTGACTGCTCTAGGGGAAGATATCAACAGGGAAGGCATCATAAAGACGCCACTTCGTGTTGCCAAGGCCCTTTCCGAAGGAACTATAGGTCATTATATTCCTTTCTTATTACTTCACTTTTTTTACTGAGATATCAAAAAAAAATTATTTCGAAGAATTGTTTTATGAAATTAAAATTGTACTGTGTTAATTACCAGAATTATTGATAAGAAGGGTCTTATGATGTAACAGGTTATGCTATAAGTGTTAAGGAAATTGTGGAAGGTGCATTATTCCCTGAAGGCGGAGTAGAAAAAAACAAAGTTGGAGATGCAGGTGGAGTAGGTGGACTTGTGATTGTGAGAGACCTTGATTTTTACTCTTACTGTGAGTCTTGCATGCTACCATTCTATTTCAAGTGTCATGTGGGCTATGTCCCTTCTGCTCAAAGAGTTCTGGGTTTAAGCAAACTCTCTCGTGTCACCAATGTCTTTGCAAAACGTTTCCAAGAGCCTCAGCGTCTTGCAAATCAGGTTTGTTCAGCTTTGCATGAAGGAATACAACCCACAGGCGTTGCTGTTGTGCTTCAATGCAAACACATTCCCTTTCCAGATATGGAATCAAATTCTCTTCACTCAAACCACAAAGGGGTGCTGGGAATACTGGTTTCTTCAGGCTCTGGTGTTTTTCAAAACAAAGATGCAAACTTGTGGGCTGACTTTTTTGGCCTCCTTAACTTTAGGGGCATTGACAAGGACAAAATTATTGATAAGGGGTCATTGGACCACTGTTGGTGTCCTTCTTTGTCTTCTAAAGTTTCATCAAACAATGAAGAAATGAACCCTGCTATGGTCACTGCAGTAGCTTCAATTCTCAAGTCTTTAGGTGAGGATCCAACTAGGAAGGAATTACAAGGGACTCCTGCTAGATATACCAAGTGGCTGATGAACTTCCAGTGTAATAGCATTGAGAAGGCGCTGAATGGTTCGCTTGGGAGTTGTACAAATGGTGCTTTGAAAACTAATGGTGTGGTAGGTTTTGATGAAAAGATACACTCAGAGCTGAACTTGCCTTTCTTGTCACAGTGTGAGCATCATTTGCTTCCATTTCATGGTGTTGTTCACATAGGATACTACATTTCCAAAGGGTTTCATCCCATTGAGAAAAGGCTCTTGCAGTCAATAGTGCACTTTTATGGTATTAAGCTGCAGGTTCAAGAAAGGGTGACCAAGCAGATCGCAGAAACTGTTTCTGCACTGATAGGTGAAAATGTGATAGTAGTGGTGGAAGCAAGTCACACCTGTATGATTTCTCGGGGAATTGAGAAGTTCGGTAGTAATACTGCTACCATTGCTGCATTGGGACGCTTTTCAACTGACCTTGCTGCAAGGGCTGTGTTCCTCAACAGTATTCCGAAGGCCATATATCTTTCAGAACATTGATGATTTTCAAAGGGTTATGTTCCCAGAATGGGAATTTCAACAGTTCAGTGTCAAAAATAAAATGTCTTCTCTTAATAAGCATTGTTGTTTTAATGATCCAATACAACCTAGCCAGTGCAGCGAGGATTCAATGACAAAAATAAATTTCTTGCTTTCTAAAACTTCACTTTAAAGTTATTTTTACCTTAATGAAGTTATACTGCAAGTTAATTCTATTTATTTCATAAGGAGTTCATATCCTATATTTTAGTCCTTCGCGATCACTCTTCCGAAAATAAGATCCACTAATCATGAATTTAAATTTTTGAATCTAAAAATATTAAAGGCAATAATAAATGTTGATTGGCCGAACTTAGAGTAAAGCGTGCAGTGGTGACAGTGTGTGATGGTGGCAATGTGTAGTGGTAACAATTGCTTTGTTTATGTGAAAGAGAAAGAATAAGGATGACATGACTAAATGAAGACGAAGGCGACTTGACCAAACAGAGCGGTGACCTTGCTGAAAGGAAATGGAGGTTGTCTTGATTTATAGTTTCAATGGAGTGAAAAAGAAGAAAAAGATGGAGTGAAAGATGGAGAAGTAGGAGAAGAAGAAGCTCCCTCACGCAAATGAGGAAGAAATTTGTGAGAGAGATATATATAATGACACTTTCTTGCCGAAAGAGGAAAAATAGGCGGGAAAATTTCCGCTCGTTTTACTCATAGATTTATGGACGGATTTTCAACGAAAACATCTATCGATAAGTGAAATAATGGATGAGAAAATTCCCACTCATTTTTACCGACAAAAATATATTCGTTGGTAAAAATCCGTCGATAATTTTAAGATTTTTTGTAGTGATTTAACTCCACTTTTAAAGGAAACGGGGTTAAGAATGACAATCCTCTTGAGGCAAACATAGCTGAGGGAGAATATATAATTATTGTAGTTGTTTCCATGATAAATCGTGTGACAAGTTTTAGTATATACACTAATGTGGGGGATGAAGAAGAACATTTTATCTAGGTGATTCCAAGGAAACTTCTTTTCTAGGAAAATGAAAAGTTCTTTTAAATCTCACATATGGAAAAACTCTAGCTTTGAGTGATGTGTTGTATGTGTCATTAATCAGAGTTAATCTAATCTCCTAGTACTGCTAGGAAAAGTTGGGTTAAAGTGTCGTTTGAATATGATAAGATGGTTATGACAAAAAATAATGTTTTTATGGGGAAAGGATATGATGATCAAGTTCTTTTTGTACTTAACATTTCTGAAAATATTAACGAATCTTGTTTTAGTCTAAATTCTTACTAATCTTGATTAGGACATTTGAATTCCTCATATTTATGAAATTGCAACGACTGAGATTAACAAAGAAAACTCTTCATGTTATAGAACGTGAAACTAGATTTTTAGGCTTAATCCATACTAATATAGCTAATTTAAAACAAACCATGTCTAAAGATGGTAAAAATTATTTTGTAACGTTTATAGATGATTGTTCTAGATATACAATTTAAACACATATAATGATGAATTTCTAACTTACAAAAGCAGAAGGGGAAAATAAATTGAATAAGAAAATTAAGAGGATTCTCTCAGATAGAGATGATGAATATGTATTATTTAATGACTATTATGTTATAGAAGGTATTATCCATAAAATGACTTGACCATATTCACCTAAGTCTAATAGAGTAATAGAGAGAAAAAATATATAACTCTTAAAGAAATGATCAAAGTCATGCTTATTAGTTCTAGTGCACCTGATAACCTTTGGGGAAAAGCTCTTCTTACTATATGCTTTTTACAAAATAGGATACCTCATAAGAAAATTGGTAAAAGTCCCTACACTAGTGCAAAAAACTCATTTAACTTCGCACAATAGACCTGGGATTTAAGAGAAATGAAACCTTTCAAAACACGATTGCATTTTTGGAATTACTGAGAACATATAGGTTTTGTTTGCACACAAAGCCATTGTGAGGGTCAACATAAAGTTGGGGATTTGAAAGATTCAAAATCTTATGAGACTTTGATGTAACTACCAAATGGATGGAGGTTTAATGTTGTATGTTCTATAGGTTACGAGATTAGTAATTATGTATTTTATACAAAGTCTTTGGACGATAAAAGAATAACACAAAATAGTGGAGCCAATCTTGAAGTTGAGTCACTATAATTTTCCGCATCCATAGATTAAAATCATGTATTTGGATCAATGATGTACTATGGTATAATAGAAGAGATCTAGGAGGTTGATTATATTATGCTTACTACTCCAACATTCAAATGTAAGTGGGTTGATAATAAGAGTGGTATAAAAATGGATGAATCAAGTATGACTCTAAATGATTTTTGAAAGGTATGTTATCAAGATGAGCCTTTTATCATGGCGCAACAAGTATCTCAGGCTTTTTTTATGTAAAAGATGTTGCATCTGAACATTGGTATGTTGTTCTTAAAGGTAAGAAAAAACAAATTGATGTTAATATAAAGAATTTGAGTAATCTTCATATTGTTGACATCCATCTATTTAAAACAATGATAAATTTTGATGAAGACCCTCTAGTTTATGATGAACATGCAACTCAGGAAGATCACAATGAGAGAGACTAGTCCATAACCTATGTATAAACTTCATATGATTGTATAAATTTATTTGTTTTGTTAAATAATGTTATATTTTATTTTCAATGTTTGTTATTAATCTTTTTTGTTTTTTTTTCTTTCAACATATATATGACTAACCATCAAAATTCATTAGGGGATGAAAGGAGACCCACCAAGGGAGCCACTAGATTGAGAAAACTCTTAATGAGATGAGCTAGTTGTGAGAAGATACTTGTCATTGTCAACGTGATCACTGGTGTGGCTTTAGGTCCTTAGGCGGACGTCTTGAATAACTACTTAGGAGTATGACACATTACAAGATATTTATCCTTACTCCATTTTTTGATCATATGTCTGAGGTTGATTGGAACATGATTTGGAAAGATTTATTGGTAACTTATTCATTATTATTGAATTTATTGTTTGATTATATTGACATTTTCCTAAATATTACTGATGATAATTTTCTTTATTACAAATGGCATTTGATATTCCAAATGTGGCAACACTTAAAACTAAATGTCTTTCTTCGGTCGCCTAGAAATTTTGTGAGTTTAAGATAAAATTGACGTCTAGATATATATTTGAAGCTAAAAAGCATGAAAATCCATGTGCCAAATACAAGACAATTGATGAAGAAACCTAGCACCAGTTTGTTGAGATTCGTACATATGAGGGATGGAAGGTTAGTTTACTTTTGTACAAGTTGAACTAATTCATAAAATAGATTTTTTATGTTATAGGTTGTAAAGAAAAGGTCCAAAGGATAAGTGCTCAAAATAAAAAGTTACACTTATTGTTTTGTGGTGGGTGTAGAAAACTTACAGAGAAAATAATGTAGGAAAAGGAAAAATCTAGACACCCACCTTCTGAGGATGATATTCCATAGTCTCCTTCACCATCATTTCATCATGAAAAGTGAAAAATATCCCATCTACCATCATCGGGCTCCTACACTTCTAACACTGCATGACAAATCCGAAAACAATTGTAAGATATAACTTTTCTTTAAAGAATAATATGATTTTATACATATTAGATGTTTCTTTTGTTATGTTGCACGACTCCTTGGTTGAATAAAAATTCCAACGTACTTTCACTCTAAAAGGTGATGGCAAATCTCCAAGCCATGGTCAAACATGTTGGAAACAGGATGACTCAGTTTCAACACTAAGAGGGGGGTGAATCGGTGAGGTTTAAAAATTAGAGTCTTTTCAAAATCTTTTTCGCAAATTATAATCCTTTACAAAGTTTCTTGAATCGCAAGGAATAAAAAGTTTAAGTGCAGTGGAAATGTAAAGTTGACTACGTAAAAAATTAAGTCGACTTAATGTAAAAGGGTAAGGATAGAGAAATCAAACGCAGAGTTTTTATACTGGTTCGGCCTCAATGCCTACATTCAGTGTCCTTCCACAACCAGGAAGCAAATGCACTATAATGGTCAAGGTTTATACAACAAGGCTTTTATAGAGACCTCAGCGTCAAAAATATAAAACACCTCTCTAACCGTTTAACTAAAATATAGGCAACAATACAAAGATCTGCAACAAGATATCCCCTTTTCTCCAATCTTCAACCCACTTTGAACAATCCTCAAAGTGTCAGAACTCCACGAGTCCACCTCCTATAATCCCAACAGAATAACAACAATCTTTCCAAAGATTAATAGAAATCTTGATCAACAAATGAACACCAATGTGTAGAATATGATCAACCAAAAAGCACGAAACTCTTCTCCTTCAGAACCTCTTCAAAGAAAGATCACCACAGTCCTCTTGATGAGTTCTTGGAGCACTTGATCACAGAATCTCAATTTGAAACAGCAAATGAAAATGTCAATTCAAACAAAGTCTCTCTTTCATTGCTGTAATCAACAGAGTCACATCTATTTATAGTTTTCTATAAATCAGACGCTCCTATAGTCGACTGTGCTACTAATGAAGTCGATTGTCATTAGACAGTTATAACAGTTAAGCAATTTAGCAGTAGTCATAACAACCAAGTTGATTTTGCATTTAATATAGTTGACTATCATTTAATGCTTTAACAGACATTGGAAATATAGCCGTTACTGTACACGAGCATTAACAGAATTTCAAACAAAATAACTAACTAAGTCGGATCCACTACGCATGTAGTCGACTTAGACACTTCAGCTCTGTTTGAAAAACTTTTCAATGCAAAATCACACACAACACTGCTTTTGAAAATTTGTGTAAAGTCACGAGTTTTAATCAACTCACTTCATAATGAAGTCGACTTGAAACTTGTATTTGCCAAACATTATGAGTTCATCAAAGTGCATGTGGTTTCCCTTTTCATAAACATATGTAATGCAATCATAAGTGATGTAACAGATATAAGGTCAGTGAAACAGATATAAGATCAGTGAATATGCATACATATATCAATATCAACACAAACATGTTCATTTAGAAGTCGTTCACAATAAAGAATAGAACATGTAACACATAACAATACATGTGTTATTAATAATGTGTTGTCATCATAAAAAACCAGAGTAACTAGAGCACTGTGAGATTAAGGTTCAGCTAAACCAATATTTCCCTTATCAACAATCTCCCCCTTTTTGGATGATGCACAACCATGATTAATAAGCAACCATGTTTGTACTCAAACAACACATAAAGTCGTTCAAATAATCACTAGAATCAGAGCTATCATAAGAGTTATCTAAATGTGAGTCCAAGTCCCACATTGGGTAAAAATGAGAAAGTGGAGTTGCATATAAAGGTGAAGACCCATTAACCCATTACCTTAAGGTTTTAGGTAGAGAATGATGTTAATCGTTTATATGTTTAGGCTCAGATCTCATTGATGTTGTATCTCCCCAGGTTAGGCTCGTCCTCCATAAACCTAACACATTAATC
Organism: Vigna mungo; assembly: GCA_036885675.1. Taxonomy (NCBI): domain Eukaryota; kingdom Viridiplantae; phylum Streptophyta; class Magnoliopsida; order Fabales; family Fabaceae; genus Vigna; species Vigna mungo. The sequence continues at coordinate 22,135,880 of CP144698.1, forward strand.
CTCATAATCTCATCTTGTGAGAAAAATTCTACTCTTGAAGAAGTAGTTGACTATGTTGCTTCATCATTAATAAGTTCAACAACACCTTTAGTAAAATTTATATGTCTATTTGTAGACATATCAACGTGATGTGATTTTATAGTTGGTTGTTGATTTGATATTTGAATCTTGATGTTGTTCACATAAGCTATTAGATTCTGCAACCTCTGATCCATGTACTCAATCTTTTTTATCATTTCAATATTATGCTCAACCACATCTTCAAAAAAAAATTTAAACTAACATCCCTAAAATTTTCATTCATTAGTTGACTTACATCATCAAAAATTTGTTCTACTCTAATAGCTAACCTTAAAAGCATATCTTGTATGTCATGACGAAGCATTCTAAATTCTATAATCTTAGGAAATGTCAGATGGAATTGGAGGGTGCAATTAACAATTAGAAGTAATTCTACAAAGTTGTTGTTACTTGCATCCTTCATCATGTTGTATAATATTTTATCATTTTCATACCACCCTTATTCAATATTTTTCTATCGTTGATAAACTCATAACCTTTCATCTATGATTTCTAGCATCTCTCACATTCCATCCATTAATAACACAACCTCCCTATAGGATGATGCAATGATTGCTGCCACTCTTTAGATAACTTAAGTACCTTATCTTTTTTTAACCAAATGGTTCGCTAACTAGTTTCACAAATTTTCCAACAAAAATTATGATAAAAAACCAACTAAAAAATTTACTAATTAAAATAACTAAATAAAAATAAATGATAGAATAAAAAAAATAGAGAAAAAAGTGTTAGTGATAAAATTAAATTAAAATAAGATGAAAATAATGAAATTTATAATCGTGTTTCCCGACAACGGCGCCAAATTTGATAACGCTATTATTGACACGATCAAATTAATACTACTAAACTATAACAACTTTAGTATTTCTGAGATAGTAGCCAACAAAATATAGAGGGTAAAGATAACTGTAAATCATCTCCCAACTAACACAAAATTGATTTTTAACAAACTAGTTCTTATAAAAACTATACAAAATGGTTATTAAAATAAGAATAAAGAAGATAAAAATAAATAAAATATTAAAAGATAAAAATATTGATAAAGAAAAGAGGTTGATTTCACTGCCTTTTCAAAATAAGATTCATCATTGGTTATTTAATATTATTGTTAAATTAGTTATTGTCTTTGCTCTTCAAATTAAGTAATGTAAATTCTCAATTAATTTGTTGGTGTTCTCACTATTAATTAATGTACATTCTCAACACTAGTGCAGAAAAGGCTTTAGACGTCTGTTATTTTGGGCTTTTAACATCACATCCCGACCCTACGTCTTTAAGGGTGACGTTAGACGTCGGTTAAATGCCATGTCCGACGTCTATAAGACGTCGGACATGGCACTATTCGACATCTACGAGCACTATCAAGACGTCGGACATGACACGAATCGACCTCTAAGGGCACTATAGACGTCAGACATGGCATTAACCGACGTCTACTGATTTTTCATTGTGTTTTAATGTAGTTTTTCTTGTGTCTTTGGGTAGCGTAGAACACCTCCTTCCTTTGCTAGTTTCTTCATAAGAAAAAATTGCGTCTTTTGGATCTCTTATGGCATTTCAACCCAAAATGAATACGGTGACATGAAAACTAGGCAAGGACCCAAGTTCGGCTTTGGGTTGAAATGCCATAAGATATCCAAAAGACGCAAGCTTTTCTTACGAGAAAATTAGCAAAGGGAGAAGGTGAACTACGCTACCCAAAGACACAAGAAAAACTGCACCAAAACACAACGAAAACTCATTTTAATCGGTTCAAACGAAAGATAATACAACAAAGACTACTTTAATTGGAGTAAAAGTAAGTTTAAATGGTTCAAAAGAGATAAAACTCACCTGGAAATACAATGCCACAGAGATAGAAGGCGATGGAAGACGATGAAGTGCGCGTAACTGCTGGTTCGCAATGTCTTATTTAATAGGAAATAAGACGTTGGTTGCCCCAGAGATCGACTTCTATTCTCGAATATACGTCGGAGACCTCACTAATGTGTCGTCCATTTGATTTAAAAATTAATATTTCTGGTATATATAGATGTCGGTTGTAGGGGGAATCGACGTCTATAATCGCATATAGACGTCGGGGTGGCAAGGATCAGACGTTTAGATGGCAGAAAAAAATGACTTTTCACCTACCTGTCAGACACATAAACGTCGGTCGAAAGGGCCCTAGCGTCTATAATATTATAGACGTCGGTGCCCCTTCTAACGGACGTCTATATGGCGGAAAGAAATGACTTTTCACCTACCTGTCAGACATATAGACGTCAGTTAGTAGGGGCCTCGACGCCTATAATATTATAGACGTCTCCGAACCGACGTCTACATGCCCAACTTATTTACAAAAATGCCACCGGTCAATAATTTACGTTGGGTGTTTTCTGGTCCGACGTCTATGGTGTGACGTTAAAGCCCAATTATGCACTAGTACAATTAAAAGCTAGAATTTTATAGATTAGTCATAGTAAAATTTAACCAATTAAATATTATTATGCCTAATCATGTCTATTCTTTTATCTCTTATATATAAAAAAAACTAATTAACAAAAGTACATTCTTGATTAGTTCTTGTTAAAATTTTCACCTTTAATAAAAGTATATTCTCAATTAAATATTACTATGCGTAATCATGTATATTTTTTTACCTCTTATATTAAAGAAAAAACTAATTAACCAAAGTACATTCTTGATTAATTATTGTTAAAGTTTTCACCTTTAATCAAAGTATATTCTCAATTATTAGTAAAAACTCATTCAATCACATGAAAGTTTCTAACTTTAATCAAAGTAAATTCTCAATTAAAATTAAAAACCCTTGGATTCATATAATTGACATGTTATATAGATTTAACACCATGCTAACTTGGTACAATGTAAAAATCATTACTTTTACTTGATTAAAAAGTAAAAGACATAAATAAAAATAAACCACAAAAGAATCAAAAGAGAAAATAAATGTATTCATCTTACCTTAGAATCTAGTTAATAAATTATGGCAAAATCAACCCCAAAGAGTTCCTAAACTCCCATAATGTGTTTTTCCAAGTTTCTTTATATAAAAATTGGACTGGGTTTGTTTTGAGCTTTTCTATTGTTGTAATCCTCTTTATAATAATGTAATCTCCTCCAATTATCTTCTAAATAATGCAATATTTTGAAGATATATTTGATTGTCGTGGGGATATAAAAATATTTTAGAATATCTTTGTTATATTCAAAAGGATTTGGTAAATATTATTTTTTGATATTTACTGATATAGTTAATATGGTAATTATTTAAAAATATCAAATAAAATATCCAAACATTTATAAACATTTATAAATTATAATAGCCCTTTTTGTAGAAAAAAATAGAGAAACCCCATGGTCAAATTTTTGTTGTTTGTTACTTTTTCTTGGCTTAGCTAAATTTTTGCAGTTTAATATTATGTTTTTCTTGCCTTCTTCATGTAATGTTTGGCTTCACTTATGGTGGTTTTGATTAATTTTTATTCTTGGATTTATCTTCAAGGTGTCATGAAACTTTAACCAATTTATTTTCACACTTCCATGAGCTCAATGTAAGACCCGAGAAAATCGTAGATTTTATTATATGTTATTGTAATGTGATGGGTTGGCTTGCTGGTAGAGATGTGTGTTTAGGGTTGAATTGATATGAGTTCAAATCCTAAGGAAAAAGATTTAAATGGGAAACCTATTTTGAGATTATTTTTTTGCCTAGAGGCAAAAATGTCTTTTCCTTTTTTGTAAATGAGGTGGAAATATTATAAATAAGGGTGTGGAAAATAAAGAAAAGTACTTTAAATAATATAAGTTGAAAAATAAGAATCAAAATAAAAAGGCAAGAGGTTATTGTTTTCAAAACCACTTGAGATATTATAGGTAGCACTACCTAGGTGGTTTCTTTTAATTATAATATGATTTATTTAAAATAAAAAAATAAAAATGAGGTTTATAAAAGAAAGGAAAAGATGTTAAGAATGGGGGAAAAAAGAGAACAGAGCATCGTAAGTCACAAACTTTCTTTGAAGAAGAGAAATGTTTTCTTTCAAAAGATATAGTAGAAGTGTGAAGACTTATTATTGATTGATACTCTATAATTGACTAAGGTATGAGAAGCTTACCTTAAATTATTATTTATTTGTTTGATTGTTGATAATTTTGAATGTTGTGAACATTTATTGAAGTGTGTGATTGTTTGAAGAATTATGAGATTATGTAATCTTTCTACTATGAAAAATGATTCATTTATTTTCATTTTTGTATGTTTTAAATTGAACAAAACAATATTTGAATGATGGTTTACAATATTTGAACGATGGTTTACAGAGAAGTGAATATTGGGATAAAACAACATATTAGGGTTTATATTTTCATTTTTAATGATAATTAATGCTTTATGAGAAATTGAAGTTTCTTTTCAATTACAATGAATAATTTATGAAAGATTAGGTTTTATTGTTTTAAATAATTGGACGGTTAAGGATTGAGAGTCCTGATCATGTTAATTAAAATAATTAAAGATTAGAAATATGTTAAGGTTAATACGTTAACCTCTGTATTTGGTAAATCTTAATTACCTTCCTAATTCTAATTGTTTAATTCAATTAGATTCACATATCTACCCTGATTAGTTTTCCAAAAACTGATTCTTAAATCAGAAACTTTTGCTTCCTTTTTCTTTCACTTAATCGGAAACTTTTCCATCTTAGCTTCTTCTTCTTCTTTCACGAAGAAACTCTGTTTGAGGGTTCTTTGATCTCGCGCGAGAAGCTGGCTAGGGGGCACTCACCTACATCTTCTCCTTTCCTGGTTCTAGGTTCGTCTTGGTAGAGAGGGGAGACGTTCTTCTTTCCTTCATTAGTACTGTTTCAGCTTCACAAGGAAGCAAAAGGTGTAAGACCCTAAAAATTATAGAGCATAAATTTTGTTGGTGATAGTTCCTTGTTGGTTTAGTGTTTGTGTTTTAATTTTGTTTGATGAATAAATTATTTATTTATTTTATTAATTTATTTTATCCTTTCTAATAGGTTAGAAATTGTTGTGCTTTGGTTGTTAATTATTTTATTCATCATAGAATATACGTGCTTTAATAGGAATTAAGATGTGGTGCAAAGAAAGTTATTGGTGAGGCCACTAGTGCATTTAAAATTATGGTTAGTAACAAAAAAAAAATATAATAGATAAAATAGGAGGGTCAGTTTCTTTTATGGTTTTACAAACTCTTTTCCTGAAAAGAAAGGCTTGAGGGGGGACGATCAAATAGGATTAGTGGATATGTGAGTTATAAAAAGTGGAAAGGCAAAGGGAGATTAAGGATATTTACAGAGAAAGTTTGGAAACAGAGAGAAAACTAAGGTGTGCATTGTGAGATAGTGGCTGGAAAATCCAAAGAGTAGTTTGAAGTTACTTGAGGCAAGGACGAGAGCTGGAAGGAGGTGAAAGTTTTGGCTGGAACCTTGGGTAAAAAAAGGAGTCTAGGATCATTCAAGGTAAGGGAAGCTTACCATATTTTTTTTTTTGTGTTTTGGTGATTTCTTCTGTTCATTGTATTTCTCTGTATTAATTCACGTTCTGGTGATTGTGCAATCATAATGTGTTATATACTGTGGACATGTATATTATTTTTTTTTGTGTATGTTTGGGTACACTATTAGTCTCGATAAGGTTGAAAGGAAACTGACAAGGTATATACGTGTTTTAATGATAATAGGGTTTTCATTGTTTTTATCAGTTATTGCTCGGTAATACTTTGTAGTGTTTGGAATGGCTAATCGGTGTTATGGATATTTTGTTGTGGAAATCCATGTTTTTGTAATGTATACAAAGTTATTTTTTTTGGTTATGATCGAGGGTCGGGTAGTTTTCTATTTATTTGTCTTGGTAGATCTTGTAGTACATGTTTAGTTTGTGAGTATAGATTGAGTTTTCCTTAAGTGGTGCTCACAGTCAAGAGTCGTTGCGTTATGAGAAGGTAAGTATCCAAGCTGTAAGGTTTATTATATTATTCAGATGGGTGTTATGATATCTAAGGTGACAGTAGTAGGTTTAAATATATGAAAGTTTAGAATGAGATTATATTTTGGGTTCAGGTTGGATGTTATTATTTAGAGATGGGTAGTATGGAATAAGATTTTCGTTGGGTAGTGGAGTAATGGACGTAAGAGGATATTAGAACATTGTTGAAATCAATTTAGACAGTTGGAGGGTTAGAGAGATTTGTTCACAGAAGAGCTTCGAGTTCTCAAGGAGTTGCACTACGTTAAGGTTTTTACGTACTGTGAACACTTATTTTTTTCTCTGTTTGACTTGTTTGCATGATTCTTCTTTTTACTAATATTCACCCAGAACATTATATATACCCCTTACTGAAAGAGTTTTGCTTTGAGGCCTTTACTTAATTATATGATTAGTCCCTTTTTCTGTTGAAGTTTATTCCAAAAGCCACGAGAACTTTGTTCTGAAGCAGAATGAGTTGAAACTCAAATAATCTGCAACTTCTGATGATGATCGTATATAGAATTTGTATCTTGCAGAGTTGAGAGGCTTAGTGCATAAAAGTGGGTCTGACACCTAAATCTGGGAATTTAGGTTTATGGGCGTTAACTTCATAAAGTGGAGCTGCAGAGAAAATCTTAAAAATTAAGACTGACAGATTTGGAGTGCAGTAGATAAATAATAAAAGATGAGTTACTTTAAGTATACTAGTGAATGCACTTGATGGGTTATTATTTGGAATGATATTATCTCAGGAAGATTGGTAACGTATATTATATTAACTTCATTTATGAATGTTGGCATATTAGATTATTTTATGATTTATGTGACATGATTGACGTTATATAATATTAGGTTAAATTATAACATTCAGACGTTTGTAGGTTAGGTTATAATTAACGTTTTATATGTTATATAAGTAATATTATATTAGGTTAGTATAGAAATAATATTATATTAGAATAAAATATAAAGAATGTTTATTAAGTGGTTCACAGTATGTTAACGTAGCTTTTTTCACTTGTTATTTTAATTCTTTAGTACTGGTAGTCAAATAGAGTGGGGTCATACGCCTTAAAATTTTGGAAGGTTGTACACAAACGAGAGAGAACAAAAATGTGGCATTTCGAAAATTGTGTTAGGTGGTGTGTACTTATGCATAAATTTTATACAGTATCGACTTGTTGTTTATTAGGTTCTAGTTCGATTGTGATACGAAGACTTTTTATTCGTTCGGTATGATCTTGATGATGATAAAATACTAAGACTTTGGCACAAATGTATGTTAGGATGATTATTAATGTGTGATAATAATATTCAAGCGGTATCACAAGTAATGATATATTTGAAATATGTATTCTCATAGCATTAGTGTAAAAATCGATGTAGTATCTTTCCTCTTGCGAGAAGGTAGAAAGGTGGGTCTCTTCGTCTGACAGACGGTAGAAGAGACAAGGTTCGAGTACCACTCTTTCCTCTTTCGAGAGGGTAGAAAGGGTAGGATGTCTTGCCCGTAGGTTTTCCAAACGAGCTGAGTATAGTGCCCGTTGTAAAAGTAGCGGAGTTTTTACTCATAAGTCTTGAGGAGCAGGGGAGATAGATCTGAAGCTGCGGTGGAGGATGACTCAAACTATCCTGTTTTGGTGAACAGGTCCCCTGTTTTGGTGAACAGGTCCCCTGTTTTGGTGAACAGGTCCCCTGTTTTGGTGAACAGGTCCCCTGTTTTGGTGAACAGGTCCCCTGTTTTGGTGAACAGGTCCCCTGTTTTGGTGAACAGGTGCCCTGTTTTGGTGAACAGGTGCCCTGTTTTGGTGAACAGGTGCCCTGTTTTGGTGAACAGGTGCCCTGTTTTGGTGAACAGGTGCCCTGTTTTGGTGAACAGGTGCCCTGTTTTGGTGAACAGGTGCCCTGTTTTGGTGAACAGGTGCCCTGTTTTGGTGAACAGGTGCCCTGTTTTGGTGAACAGGTGCCCTGTTTTGGTGAACAGGTGCCCTGTTTTGGTGAACAGGTGCCCTGTTTTGGTGAACAGGTGCCCTGTTTTGGTGAACAGGTTTTATATGAGAGAGTACAAAGAGACAATGTATATATCTGTAGTTATTGGTTTTGGTGTACTCATTGAATATGTCATGTTAACTATATTACTTTGTTAACTAATAACTGATGTGTTGATGTTGTATTAGATTATGATTATGGTAGCTTACCCTTATTGTTTGTGTGTGAATGCGATAATCAGATGTTCCAGTTGATAATTAGAGCAGAAGGAAGTCGGGAATGAAACTGGGAGAAATTTCTTTTGTTTTGAACATTTTTAGTTAGTTTGATTTATGTTGGATTATTGTTTATATTCCCAGTTGAAGATTTATAAGAATGAAGTTTTTGCTTAAAATAAATAATTTTTTTTTGTAACAATAAAAAATGGGGATGTACAAAAGGCGTTTCTCTTTCCTTGTTCTTTCTCTTGTTTCTGGTGCGTTCTGGTTGCAGGGAGAGGAATGCGAAACCAGTTGCTCCGACGTGACATCCATTTTCGCAGCCAGTAGATGTCATAGTAGTGGCATCTCTGCGATGACGCAAGGATTTCATTCTCCGTGTTCCTCGGCGTCTCTGCGGCGACGAGAGTTTTAGTTCTCAGGCGGATGGCAACGCGGGGGGTCTCGATTCGTGGGCGTTCTTGCGGTGGCGGATGATGTTTTGTGTTAGAGTTTCGAATTGGGGATTTTATTTCTGCTTTCGCATTTCTGATCTTGAAACCTTGGGTTTTAATTGATCTTGTAAGGTTGCATTTTTTTTGGGTTTGATCTCCTGAACATGTTGCTTTGTGTTCGGGTTCTGTTTCTCGAGGTTTTGGATCTTGCCGTGGTAGTTTTGGGTTCTCGGGGTGGTTTCCGGTGGTTGCATGAGCGGCATCAAGGGAGGCGTTGGTGGGTGCGGCATGGCTGGTCCAGTGAATCTTTCGTCGACTTACTTATTTGGGCCGGGTTAGTTGAACTGTGAAATCCATTGATGATCAAAATTGTAAGGGTGTTGATCCCTCCACCCCCACAATTGGGACCTCCACCTCCCTAATTTTTTACAATTTTTTTTAATTATAAAAATAATCTTATTTTTTATTTTTTCTTTTTAATTTTTATTTTTAACTTTATTTAATTAAGAAACCTTAAATTTCTACTTCACTCACAATCTTATCTCTCCTTCTCTCAGATTCTCATTCTATCGATTAAATCAAAATCTTATATGATATTCCAATGAACAACATATTAATACCGTGATATATTATATGTGTATCTCGAAACAATATAAAACATAAAAAAAATAAAGTAGAAAAAAATTAAAAAAAAGGATTATTTTTGTAACTAAAAAAAATTTTAAAAAATTAGAGAGGTAGAGGTCAAGGGATCAACACCCAAATTGTAAATTGGAATAGTAAAGACCAAAGATAATAATAAAATTTTTAATAGGGTTGTCGGGCCATAATTTGACACCGTTGACTGTGGACTGCGACTGATTCAACTTAAACCTAATTAGACTGCAAGTTTAAAGTTTGGACTATTTTGGGCATTGGGCCTGGGAGGTCTTGGTTTAATCAATTTAATCAAGGAATTGATGAAGACATACTAAATTAAAAATAATAGTAAAGATAAAAGATTTTATTTTTGAAATTAAAATAATGAGAATTAAAATCAATTAATTAATAGTTTACGAAATTGGAAAGGGAAAATAAATATTAATTGGTTTTAAAGATGAAAATAATGAGATTATAATGATTAATTAGAATATTAAATTACTTACTATGTTTAGTTTCATAAGAGAGAAGAATAATGTGATTATAATCTTTAATTAGATCAATAAATGTTTTATTGTCTTTTGTTTATTATAAATGTTATTTGTTTATTTTTTTTGATCTATTATTGAATACCAGATTAATTAAAATTAAATATTTTGGAATTAGAAATTAATTGAAAAAGTAACGAGACTTGATTAATCAAAGTAATACATAATTTATTAATTTAGATTGGCGTGGAATGATATTTATTTAATTATTTATTTGGAATGATGTTTATTTATTTATTTATTTAATTGTAATTTACTGATTTGAGTGAAATCCTAGAGGGTTTAGTTTAAGTATATTAGATTTTTGAATGAGACTATAGATAATGATGAATGACTAGTATTAGGTGGAAATTGAGAACGTTTGTTGTACTTAGATATATACGTTGGAACGAGTAAGTGTTGAGATGTACCTAAGGATGTAGTTGATGAGTACAAGAGTGTGACTGATTCTTTTCAAGGTGGAGTTATGGTATTGGAAGGTTCATGATGTGTTTCATGATGAAGGATGCATAATGAGATTAATCCTAATGGAGGTACATGTGGCGTCGATTTTGTATATGATATGGGAACAACTATGTGAGTACGTGTAGTGTTGTGGATGGACGATTATTATTAAGTGGTGTTTACTTATCTGGTACATATTTTATTGTTATTGGTTGTGTTATGGTAGCTTACCCATATTTGTTTGTGTTTGTGGTTGTGCGTGTGTGTCTTGCGATGATCGTATGACTTTTGGTTATACGGGAGCAGAGGATATTGCAGATACTCCAGATGCATGATAGCGACGTGAGAGTGGGAAATAACCTTGATTTATTTAAAGCCTTGATGTATAAATGTTAGAAACGATGTAATCAAATTTACTTTATTTCGATTTGATTATATTAGTTACGGTATTATATGAGAGGATTTCCGCGATGATATTATGATATTTAAAATTTAAAAAGTTTAAATTTTCCCTAATAATCCAGACATCCCAAAAATCGGGATGTTACACTCAACTTAGCTGCAATTACACTATCACATAAAAATTTCCAAATAACATTTATGTAACTAAAATTTATTTTTAACATGTTTTTGTATGAATGCTCAATAAACTGAATCATAACAAATCCTAGTTCAATCATTCTTTTAAAGTATAAAAACTAATTAAGAATCCAATATCAAAGACTAATTGAGGACACAAATATGCATTCTGTAAAGTCTAGGAAAAATTTTCATAGATAGTATAATTTTTTTTTGTAATAATATTAAAGGTAGAAAATATAAAGAAAATAAATATATAAAATAAAATTTAACATTTGGATAAAGAATCATAGTAATATCAAAAGGTGAAATTATAAATTTTGAGTTTAGAAGGTTTGTTTAAAAAAAAAATGAATAGTAAAAAAAAAAAAATTTGCTAAAAGACAAAAATACTTTTAGGAAGTGGGAATCATCTTTCTGTAATGGAAAGATGATGGTTAATAAGATAGTATTATTAATAAAATATTATTAAAAAAAATAAAAAAATAAAAAATAATAATAAAAAAATAAAAAAATTTGCTAAAAGACAAAAATATTTTAAGAAGTGGGAAGACATCTTTCGGTAATGGAAAGATGATTGATAATAAGATATTATTATTAATAAAATATTATTTTAATAAAATAATAATTAAAAAAAAAACCTAAATAGTGCCAAAACTTTGGCTATAAATAGCCATCAAGGGTGAATGATAGATTACACCAAAATACTTAGAGAAATTTGAGAGAAGGAGATAGTGAGAGGAAATTCTGTTGGAAATGGGAGACTCTGGAAGATTCAAAAACAACTTCTAAGCAGGAAACTAGGTAAGGGGAGCTATCCTTGTGTCTTTTTTGTATTCTTATGGATATATGGAATGATTGTTTTTATTTTTGCGTTGACTGTGAAATTGTTTCTGTGATGATATCTGTATCTATTTATGATGTGATTTGATGCTATTTTGGTTGTGTTCATTTATGATTACCATTTGATGTTGTTATGATTATGGAAGGATGAGAAGTTGTCTAACGGGCTCTGCCGAATTCAACTTCTTATTTCCCCAATACGTTATTATTTCTTTACGTTTTTATTTATTTACATTTATTTTTGTACTTTGCAATTTTGGAAGGATGAGAAGTTGTCTAACGGGCTCTGCCGAATTCAACTTCTTATTTCCCCAATACGTTATTATTTCTTTACGTTTTTATTTATTTACAATTATTTATGTACTTTGCAACTTTGGAAGGATGAGAAGTTGTTTAACTGGCTCTGCCGATGTAACTTCTTATTTCCCCAATAAGTTTATTTTATTTACTTTACGTTTATTCATTTCTTTTACATTTTATTTTATTATTACTTACTTTATGTTTACTTATTTCTTTTACACTTTTATTTGCTTTACGCTTATTTGTTCCTTTTGTATTTTTATTTATTTATTTTACTTTTATTTAATTATTTTACATTTTTGGAAGGATGAGAAGTTGTCTAATTGGCCCTGCCGAATTCAACTTCTTATTTCCCCAAAATATTTATAATTTGTATTATGAACTTATTTTGTAACGAATTTATTTTGTATAGCTTTATTATTATTTAAATGTTAATTTATTCTGTGATATTCATTTTGTTTAATGGCTGAATGTTGTGATGTTGGATATAAGAATTTTGCATTTTAATGAGTCTCGGGGAAGGACTCTATTATGACATGATGTTAGTGTACGAGTTGATGTTGAGGGTCCTATTGTTGGTGGTTATCCTAATAGTTTAATACTTACCCAGTCTCAATTAGAGAAGGATATGTTATGTGGTGAGAGTGGTAGGAGGTCCTAGTCTGTGTCCAAATATTGTCATGGATGTTAACGGATTAACCTTGTGGGTGACGTGATAAACAGAATTTGGCCGAATTGATGTTATTGCTAAGAAATATATTTTAATTCTAACTTAATCTTAGAAAATGATTTATACGATGAGGTTTGCATCCACATATATAATATAAATTTATCTTATTTTTAGTTGATGTAATACTCCCAACACACTTCATTCACTTATATATATATATATATATATATATATATATATATATATATATATATATATATATATATATATTAATTGTGATATTGTCTTATCTTAACAAAAAATTGTTATTTACTTAATCTATATTTTCAACAATGTACTTATATAACATTAATATAATCTACTTCTTCTCGTCTTCTTAAAATTATTCGTAAGTGTGATATTAGGTGTAGATTTAAAGCATATAAGTTATTTTTTAAGAATATTTTTGTGGATAAATGATATAGTATAAAAAAGTTATAAATAAAATGAATATTAATTTATAAATTGTTGGTAATAACATATCCATTCTATTATTTTACGGATATAAAATATCATCTTTTTATTTATAATGTTTGATTTTATTGTTTTGATTCTACCGCTACAACCTCTTGGTTAGGTGTGATGTGATATAAAATGTGACGTGGAATTTCATGTCTTAATAACTTAATATTCTACATTGCATATCATCATTTAATAGAAAGACTCACAATAGCAACTAAAATTGTAAGATTTTATTTTGCAAGAATAATAAAAATTAAAAAATAAAATAAGAAAAGCAGTATATTAGAGAGACCCTCGTCATATTTGAGTCCCAGCTACAATAAGTAATACAAACAATACACTTTAATACTTATAAGACTACTATTAATGACATTAATTAAATACAACATTATTAACATACATCCTTTAAACATTACATATAACAGTGCTGTTAAAATTTACGATAATTTCTATCTAATAAATACAATAAATAATAATATTTTATTTTAAAATAAATTTTTCATTATTTAAAATTAAAATATATATAAATCTAGCAAGCATTGTAATTAAAATTCTACCTCACATTATATTTAATAAGATTATTAACTTGAACCAAACATTAAATAAACCTATGTGTCGTAAACACCCATTTTCTTGAACTTAAGAAAAGTGTACTCTTTTAGGGTGTTTTTCATTGTTTCGTACTCGAAATCATAAATTTAATATTTGAGTCTTTTAAGCAAACTATTCTTATTCAAATGTACAATATCAAATTCAAGATCCTAATAAAATCGATACAAGAGTCTTAAAAATTGATATGATACAATAGAACCACAAAAAATAAGCTTATTTAATAATCTTATATAAATGTCATTGATTTACATTAAATACATATATACAACATAGCGTAAATATTAAAACTATTAACCCTACAAAAGTTAGTTTCATATTATATGTAATAAATAAATAATTCTATTTAGAGCTTTTCCAATGGTGATTTCTTAATAAGTTTCTTTAATTAAAGAAACATAATCTTGAAAAACAATCTATCATCGATGTGGCACAGCCAGTTTCTTCAATTTAAGAAAAAATTATTGTATAAGAATGTTTTCATCACAAAGGTCCTGTTCGGGATAACGAGTAGTTTAGGACTTTAATCTTATAAAAAAATTTCATTGGACTATGTTAAAGGTATATAAAATTTAAGACTTTGAATCTTAAATAAGTTTTTCACCCGTACGGATATATATATATATATATATATATATATATATATATATATATTATCTATTTATTTATTTATCTTGAATGAATGTATATCTACCAAACAACGGAATAAAATTGATTAAAGTGTGAATTTTATATAACTTTGAATTGAAGTATAAAATTGATTAAAGTGTGAATTTTAGATAACTTTGCATTGAAGTATAAAATTGATAAAACGGGTTAAAGATGATGTACGCAAAAAAAGTAATTTTATTTAACTATTGTCTATTGCCACCAAATATATGTATGTAATGCCTTGTAATTCAATTAATACGAAAAGTTAATGTTATATTTTATCAAATTAATGTAATAATAAAAATTCAATTTCCACTTTAACTCACGATTTCCAAACCTTGAAAATATCTATCATGTCATATTTAAGACGACCCATATAGTTAAACACACCGCGGATAATTACAATTTTGAGACTGAACAACTCTGATCCTATAGGATGAATAATCATCTTTATTGTCAAAATGGGTCAGGATGAATAATCATCTTTATAATTGTCAAAATGGGTCACAACTTACGGATTAACTCGGTCCACTATGTGTTCAGGTAAGATTGGGTTTAAAAAAATTGTAATTGTTTATGTGAGTCAGATTTCAACCCGACTCATTTAAATTCGGTTCATGCGGGATGAATCCGTGGTAGGCTGGATTGGCCCACCAACCAACCTAATTTTATTTTATTAAAATTTAATTTTAATTTTATAAAAAAATATTTATTATTATTTGTTTTTGCTTGAAAAAATTATTTAAGTTTCCTATTTTTAAAATTAATTAAACACTCATGTTAGGAGTGAAATTTGTTTAAATTTGAATTATAGAAACTTTGTAAATTATTTTATTTTAAAAAAAATGTAATTAAGTGAGCGAGTAAGCCAACCCGTTTATCCACCAACCAACCTACCTAATTTTACTTTATTAAAATTTAATTTTAATTTTATAAAAAAATATTTATTATTATTTGTTTTGCTTGAAAAAATTATTTAAGTTCCCTATTTTTAAAATTAATTAAACACCCATGTTAGGAGTGAAATTTGTTTAGATTTGAATTATAGAAACTTTGTAAATTTTTTTATTTTAAAAAAAATGTAATTAAGTGAGCGAGTAAGCCAACCCGTTTATCCACCAACCCGTGGTGGGTCGAACCGGGTTCGAATTTTTCTGACTCACTAACAAATAAGTTGGGTTGGGTTGACTCACTAAGTGACCAACTCGTGGTGGGCCGGGCCGAGTCGAACCGGGTGGTCTATTTTGACAGATCTAGTCATCTTACACAACAATTATATTTAATATTGTTTAACTTACAACAAAGTACAATTATTACCAATTGGGTCACAATTAGGTCGAATTAATCCAAAGTTCATTATGAAATCTATAAATACAGGTTTGAGGTTAAGAGGTAAGTAATGATATTTAATACGCATTAACTGTTAGAACTGCGAAATCTTTACTAACTTTCATATCGGAGTACCTTATACAAGTAACCTCCTAGTTTGACCGAATGGACATCTAAGAAGAATGCTGAAGTGAGGACAAACATTTGGACTTCCAGAATACTCGCAACATAGTGACACGTTGACCTCGATCCCATAAGTGAAGCATTGTGGCGCTCATTGTGGGACTTGATGATTCAAAAGAAAACCCAATGATAACTCTAAAGAGCATGAGCACAACAACACTCGGAGAGTCAGGCATTCAGAAAGATCCCTGTAACATATACTTTTCTTTACCTTTAAAGAACATACCATGATTAATTGTTGCAATAAGATAGCGAAAGATTCATTTGACAACAGTTATACCATTTAGGATCTTTTTGAAATCTCGCACATAAGCATATATTACATGATATCAGGTATAGACTTTTCACATATTGTATCTGCATCAACTGTAGGCCATGTTTCTTGAGAACAGTGGTTACGAATGCAAAAGGATCATTTTTTGAGAGGATCCCTGGTCGATGTGTCATGGTTGAGCATCATCACCAGCAAAATGTGTAGATAGAGTTTGATTTGGTCAACTCTAGAATGGGTTTTACTGAGACAACGTGTGACCTTGCCAATTCATGGTTGGGCCTGATATCGTCCGGTAAATGCCGAACGAGAGAAGAGTTCAAGGCCTAAGATAGCATTGTTGTGAATGAAGGTACCAAGTCGAACTTTCACCGCTGATGAAAAGGCACTAGTTTGAGGCCAAAGATGGCTATTTACAAGGGTTTTGTCTTAGAAACCTGACTGGGCAAAAATGGTGAAATACCATATCAAGCTGAGGGATTAAAATTGTAGCCATATTAGGCTATAATTAGGCTGAACATCTAAGATAATTGGTCACACTTTCAAGGACATCGACAATGTTGGGGCTAGGTGGCTAGGCGATTGTTTTCCATTGTACCCGTTCGTTTGGTTCCTTGTGGCTACAAGGGGATGTTGCTCGGCCCTACGGTGGGTGTCAAAATGTTTCGGTAGGGTTGATATCCCTAATCCAAAGCATTCAAAGTTGTCCACTCCATCATCCAAGTCACGTTATTTTCTCTCTTCTCCTTGTCCTAGTTGTGGAGGTGCCTGCAGAAGATACTCTAACGCTGAAGTCAGTGACTTTGTGTAGTAATCTTGTAATAAAGATTAGTAGTTATACTTCATTACATGCCTTTTCTATCATACATATATTTATAAATATTATAATGACCTTACCATTATATATGACTCTTTAATTACCAATAAATGGTTTTATTCATGTTAATTGTCATGACTATTATTCTCATTAGCTGTTCATTGATATCTATTATTGCTCAAAATAATTTCTAGAATTAATCGTTTTCTCGCTGAATGGTTAATCGCCCGATCCTTGACCGAACGGTTCTACAGTACATGTTAGATTTAAAATGGTTAGGAAGTTTTAAAAATGATGTAACACATTGGAATTCACAAAATATAAAGTAAAATTTTGTGTGACAAAATCTAAAAAAGAACTGGTCTTAGAAACAATTCTTTCATATTAAAAAATACACAAATTGCCACACAACACCAAACAAAAACATATGTAAAATATATTTAAAACATAATTAAATAAAAGTAAAAAATATAAAGGTAAGAGAGGAAACAATTGAATAAAAACATGTATATTTGTAACCTATGCTTATATTAAAAATTAAGTAAACCATTTTTTCTAAAAAAATTAATTAAATTAGAACAAATATTGTAAAGTATAGGATATAAATTTTTTTTACCAATGTCAACTATCATAGAAAGAATCTAGTTATACAAATAAAAAATAAGAGTAAAAAATAACAATTGAATAAATGTAAAATAATTATAGAAAATAGTAGAAGTAATCAAATGTTTGCTTTAAAAGCAAGTTATGAAAATAATGACCACAAAATTTTTTATAATTATCTTACATTGTAAGAACTTAAAAAACATGTATTTTTTGTAACCTATGCTTATATTAAAAATTAAGTAAACCATTTTTTTTACAAAAATTAATTAAATTAGAACAAATATGATAGGATATAAATATTTTTTACCAATGTCAACTAACAATTGAATAAATGTAAAATAATTATAGAAAATAGTAGAAGTAATCAAATGTTTACTTTAAAAGTAAGTTATGAAAATATTGACCACAAAATTTTTTATAATTATCTTACATTGTAAGAACTTAAAAGACGTGTATATTTGTAACCTATGCTTATATTAAAAATTAAGTAAACCATTTTTTTTACAAAAATTAATTAAATTAGAACAAATATTGTTAAGTATAGGATATAAATTAGAGTTTTCAAAATGGGTCACAACCCACGGGCCAACCCGGCTGACCACGGGTTCGGGCCGGGTTGGGTTTGAAAAAATTATATTTTTTTATGCGGGTCAGATTTCAACTTGGCTCATTTAAACCCGGCTCATGCGGGTTGAACCCGTGGTGGGCCGGGTTGGCCCACCAACCCACCTATCTAATTTTATTTTATTAAAATTTAATTTTAATTTTATAAAAAAATATTTATTATTATTTTTTTGCTTGAAAGAATTATTTAAATTCTCTATTTTCAAAATTAATTAACCATCTATGTTGGGAGTAAAATTTGGGTGTGAAATTTATTTAGATTTGAATTATAGAAAGTTTGTAATTTTTTTTATTTAAAAAAAATTATAATTAAGTAGACCAGTGAGCCAATCCGTTTACCCACCAACTCGTGGTGGGTCGAGCCGGGTTCGAATTTTTCTAACTTCCTAATAAAAGAGTCGTGTTGGGTTGGCTCACTAAGTGACCAACCCGTGATGGGCCGGGCCTAGTCGAGCCGGGTTACCCGTTTTAATAGCTCTAGTATAAATATTTTTTACCAATGTCAACTATCATAGAAAGAATCTAGTTATACAAATAAAAAATAAGAGTAAAAAATAACAATTGAATAAATGTAAAATAATTATAGAAAATAGTAGAAGTAATCAAATGTTTGCTTTAAAAGTAAGCTATGAAAATAATGACCTCAATTTTTTATAAATATGTTACATTGTAAGAACTTAAAAAACATGTATATTTGTAACCTATGCTTATATTAAATATTAATTAATGATAAAATTAATTAATGTATTAATGATACAATTAAAACCCTTGAAATTTACGTTATATTTGATAATTAATTTATTAATGATACAATTAATTTCTTTAATACATGCCAACCCACATCTTTCATTTATAAATAGGGAGCATAGCACAAAACATAGATGAGCAAGAGAAAGTGTGTTTCAATGGGGCATATGGGTGAAGATAGTTTAATTTGTGATCTTGGAAATGGAGTGAGCATGAGTGGTGACGAAGAGTGTTTGGAGAAAAGGGCCAATACATCTTCCATTCAAGATGCTGTCAAAGTCCTCTTGACTGCTCTAGGGGAAGATATCAACAGGGAAGGCATCATAAAGACGCCACTTCGTGTTGCCAAGGCCCTTTCCGAAGGAACTATAGGTCATTATATTCCTTTCTTATTACTTCACCTTTTTTACTGAGATATAAAAAAAAAAATTATTTCGAAGAATTGTTTTATGAAATTAAAATTGTACTGTGTTAATTACCAGAATTATTGATAAGAAGGGTCTTATGATGTAACAGGTTATGCTATAAGTGTTAAGGAAATTGTGGAAGGGGCATTATTCCCTGAAGGCGGAGTAGAAAAGAACAAAGTAGTTGGTGATGCAGGTGGAGTAGGTGGACTTGTGATTGTGAGAGACCTTGATTTTTACTCTTACTGTGAGTCTTGCATGCTACCATTCTATTTCAAGTGTCATGTGGGCTATGTCCCTTCTGCTCAAAGAGTTCTGGGTTTAAGCAAACTCTCTCGTGTCACCAATGTCTTTGCAAAACGTTTCCAAGAGCCTCAGCGTCTTGCAAATCAGGTTTGTTCAGCTTTGCATGAAGGAATACAACCCACAGGCGTTGCTGTTGTGCTTCAATGCAAACACATTCCCTTTCCAGACATGGAATCAAATTCTCTTCACTCAAACCACAAAGGGGTGCTGGGAATACTGGTTTCTTCAGGCTCTGGTGTTTTTCAAAACAAAGATGCAAACTTGTGGGCTGACTTTTTTGGCCTCCTTAACTTTAGGGGCATTGACAAGGACAAAATTATTGATAAGGGGTCATTGGACTACTGTTGGTGTCCTTCTTTGTCTTCTAAAGTTTCACCAAAGAATGAAGAAATGAACCCTGCTATGGTAACTGCAGTAGCTTCAATTCTCAAGTCTTTAGGTGAGGATCCAACTAGGAAGGAATTACAAGGGACTCCTGCTAGATATACCAAGTGGCTGATAAACTTCCAGTGTAATAGCATTGAGAAGGCGCTGAATGGTTCGCTTGGGAGTTGTACAAATGGTGCTTTGAACACTAATGGTGTGGTAGGTTTTGATGAAAAGATACACTCAGAGCTGAACTTGCCTTTCTTGTCACAGTGTGAGCATCATTTGCTTCCATTTCATGGTGTTGTTCACATAGGATACTACATTTCCAAAGGGTTTCATCCCATTGAGAAAAGGCTCTTGCAGTCAATAGTGCACTTTTATGGTATTAAGCTGCAGGTTCAAGAAAGGGTGACCAAGCAGATCGCAGAAACTGTTTCTGCATTGATAGGTGGAAATGTGATAGTAGTGGTGGAAGCAAGTCACACCTGTATGATTTCTCGGGGAATTGAGAAGTTCGGTAGTAATACTGCTACCATTGCTGCATTGGGACGCTTTTCAACTGACCTTGCTGCAAGGGCTGTGTTCCTCAACAGTATTCCGAAGGCCATATATCTTTCAGAACATTGATGATTTTCAAAGGGTTATGTTCCCAGAATGGGAATTTCAACAGTTCAGTGTCAAAAATAAAATGTCTTCTCTTAATAAGCATTGTTGTTTTAATGATCCAATACAACCTAGCCAGTGCAACGAGGATTCAATGACAAAAATAAATTTCTTGCTTTCTAAAACTTCACTTTAAAGTTATTTTTACCTTAATGAAGTTATACTGCAAGTTAATTCTATTTATTTCATAAGGAGTTCACATCCTATATTTTAGTCCTTCGCCATCACTCTTCCGAAAATAAGATCCACTAGTCATGAATTAAATTTTTTAAATCTAAATATATTAAAATAATTGCCTATTTTTATCTTCAATAATTTCTTGTTGACTGGGATATATATACAAGTTTGCATTATACTTTAATACTCATCCTTAATACAAATTCGGTAACTCCAAGCGTAAGGGGTAGGAGTTTAAATCGTGGTCTTGATAATGCCTTCGTAAATATTTCTGTAATTTGGTCTTCTGTTGTGCAGTACTCGAGTCGAAATTGTTTAGTTGTCTCTTCATTTCAAATGAAGTGATATTTAACGACTATGTTTGTTTTTTGATGATGGACTGGTCTTCGCTATTGCTATTGTCGACTTGTTGTCGCAATAGATAATAGTCTGTCCATCTTCTGGTTCACCCATTTCTTCAAGTATTCATTGTAGCCATATTGCTTGACTTGTGGTTTCAGCAACGAGTACATCTGCTTTTGCTGTTGGTTGTGCCACGATTACTTGCTTCTTTGATGTCCAAGATAAAATACCTTATCCTAGTGAGAAAGCATATCCTGACATACTCTTCATGTCGTCCATTTATCCTGCCCAATCACTATCTGTGTAGCCAATCATCCTTGAGTTAGTCATGGTTTTGTACCATATACAAAACTCCTTTGTGCCTTGTAGATATTTTAAAATTCTTTTTCTACTCCATAATGAATCTGACTTTTTGCATGAATCTTGATAGAAGACTTGTAACATACATAATGTCTGATCGTGTGGTTGTGCAATATAGGAGACTTTCAATTAAACTCCTATAACGTGATGCATCTGCCTCTTGTGCTCCATCATCCTTTTGTAGCTTCTCGTTTATCACCAACGGAGTAGCGACATGTTTACAATCATTCATCTTGAACTTCTTTAGTAGAGCTTCAATATACTTATTTTGAGAGATAAATATACATTCTTTTTGTTGTTTCACCTCTATACCGAGGAAATAGTTCATCAAGCCAAGGTCAGTCATTTCAAATGTTTTCATCATGTCTTCTTTAAATTCTTTCATCATCACCATATTGTTTCCTGTATAGATAAAATCATCGACATATAATGAGACAATGAGATGGTACTGACCTTATGCCTTAATATATAGATTTGGCTCATTCTTACTCCTCCTGAATCCTTGATCGATGAAGTATTTATCAATCTTGCTATACCGTGCTCGCGGAGCTTGCCTTAGGCCATATAATTTTTTTTAAGTCTTAGTACTTTGCCTTCATTGACTTTGTTGATGAAGCCTTGTGACTGTTCAACACAAATCTCTTCTTCGAGCACCCTATTTAGAAAGGTTGACTTGATATCTAGTTGATAGATGTTCTATCCTTTATGTGATGTAAGAGCTATTAAAACTCTAATTGTATCTAAGCGAGCAACTGGAGCAAATGTCTCATTGTAATTTATTCCTGGTTGTTGTGAGTAGCCTTTAACGACCAATCTTGCCTTATGCTTTTGTATAGTTCCATCATGATTAAACTTTGTTTTATATATCCATTTCACTCCTATGATGTCTTTTCCAAGAGGGCAATATACGAGTTTCCAAGTTTTATTCTTCTCAATCATTTTAATCTCTTCTTCCAAAGCCTTGACCCATACTTCTTGCTTTAATGCTTCTTCATAACAATTCGGCTCAATTACGACCATATAGCAATTTCATATATGTCTACCAAGGATCTTACTTGTCTATGACTGAAGTATTAATGAAGATCGTTTCGTCCAAGTTCGAGGGTCAGAGCCTCGTGAAATGACATCATTTCTTCAATGAGCTCTTCGCGGACGAGCTTCAGTCCGACCTGCACGCCCTCTTCAGTTCGCAAGGTGCAACCTTTCTTTTTCTTAAAATTTGCACTCATTTTTGGAATTGATGCCACGGTGTAATCTTTATTTATTGTTGTAGGTAGAAGATGCTCGAATATCTGTTATGCAAATTCAGTATCCTAAATGGCCTATAGACAATGTCCATTCAAGCTCAATTTGATTAAAGTCTACATGATGGATTTAATTGTCATATTTTTATAAAAACAAAAATTGTAAAGGAAACAATTGATTCCAGTGCTACAATAGAATGCAAGCCAAACATTATTAATGTTTATTCTTTTGCATTTTTTAAGTAGTTTATGATTGATTCATGTAATACATCAAACGTAAAAGATAATCAGTTCTTATTATTTGACAACTTGATACTATTTTTTGTTAATAAGTTGTGTTTGACACTTATGAAATATATAAAACTTCTAGTTATTAGTTACAGATATGAGATTATTTAATATTTTTTATAAAGCCATACAGTTACATATAGATTTATCAGTATGTAGTTACATATGGATTTATCTGTATGTAGTTACATAAGGATTATTCTGTATGCAGTTACATACGGATTTTTTCGTATGTAGTTACATACGGATTTTTTCGTATGCAGTTACATACGAATTTTTTTGTCTGCAGTTACATACGAATTTTTCCGTATGTAACTTAGCTATGCCCCTTTTACATACAATTTTTCTCCGTTTGTAATCCGTATGTAATACCACTTTATATACGGATTTTGGACGTTGCATACAAATTCTGGACGTATGTAACTAAGATTTTTCTTGTAGTAGACAAGTGCCACTGTGACGGTGAGAAGAAGACAATCACCACCGAAGAGAGAAAAAAGAGAACTCAATGGTGCTCAAAATGGTGTCTATGCACGAAACTAATTGGTTAAAATGAAAGGAAATCATATGTAAAGTCATCAATCAACGGACATTGGTGTTAAATGTTGGAACAATCGGTATCGTGCAACGGAGTGAGAGCGTTTAATAAATGAGCGGAAAAACGTGTTAGGGTCAAAAACCAAGATAAAATGGTTCTTTTAGAAATCTTGATTCTCTTTTAAGACTTTTAACAAACAATTTGTATGCTAAAGAGACAGGGTTAAAGAAAATCAACACAAAGATTTTTATACTGGTTCGAATAAAAGGATTCGATGTCCAATTGTTAATCACTATAAAGAGTGATTAACTATTTCACTAAAAGTGGTTTGCAGATTACAATTAGATAATCAAATTAAATAGAGAACAGAAAACACATTCCTTCGACAAACGAACGAAAGAGCTTGCTCAATCAACTTGAAGAGAACCGCTCCGACCTTAGACACACTACGCGGGAGCTTCTCCTATTCACAAGGCTTTATATGAGCAACACTAACACTTGAAAACTTCCTCAAAGCGTATCTATATTTTCAAGTGGCTCGGATTAACCCTCTAAAGGGTTTGGTAAAGAGTATATATAGCCTAAAGGTCAGAAACTGAAAAGACAACTCTCAACTGCCATTGATAATCGATTATTAAAAGTTATAATCGATTATTTGTTTCCGTTATGGAGTTTTTGAAAAGTGATAATCGATTATCCTGAGGAATAATCGATTATCTGTGTGACTTGGGCAATACTGACTCAGACTTAAATAATCGATTATTTTGAGCAATAATGGACTATTTGCACGAGAATTCCTTTCTCTCTTAAGCTCGTGATAATCGATTATTACACCAATTAATTGATTATCTACGCAATCACCCTTTTGAATATGGTCTCTTAAGAAAAGTTGTCTAATATCTATGTATTTAGCTCTAGAATGCATTATAGGGTTCTTAGTTAGGTTTATGGCACTAGTGTTATCACATTTTAGAGGAATGTGATCAAGGAAGATATCAAAATCTTCCAATTGTTATTTCATCCATAAGATTTGGGCACAACAGTTTCTTGTAACAATGTATTCTGCTTAGTGGTAGACAAGGCTACACACACTTGTTTCTTTAAGTGCCAAGACACTAAAGAACAACCCAGAAAATGACATGTTCCACTAGTACTTTTTCTATCAATTTTAAAACCTTCATAATGAACATTAGAATATCCTATTAGACTAGGTGTTGGATCAGAAGGATACCATAGACCAAAAGAGGTAGTTCCTTTTAGATATTTCAAAATTCTCTTAACAGCAGTTGATAAGTGTGAAAAAGAGTTGTTTTCACACTTATAAAGGATCTCAATTTTGTAATTATTCATGTTATTACTCAGTGAAAAGTTGTAATAGTAAGTAGATTGTTACATAAATTATTGTATAGGAAAAGATGTATAAATTATAATCTGTCAGTTAATTCTCGCACAGGGCAAGAAAAATTCGCAGTGCTAGGAGAAGAATATCACCAGTTAAAGAATGCAGCAGTTTAAAAATTTGCATAGCGCACCCGTCCCTGTGCGGTTAGCGAATGAAAATAGTTAAGTGGTCTTAAAAGACGTGACAAAAGGTAAGAAACTATCTTCTGACACGAAAAAAATAGGAAAAGGCTCTGGAGAACTTCAGAAGACCATCAGGAGACCTTTCAAGATATCATGACTTCTTTCTCTGCAAGGAATCGCTGAAAAGAGTATGTTTGTGATGTCTAGGATAGACTAATTTTCTGTTCATTGGTATTGGTTGTATGATGATACATTAATATAAATTTCCTGTGTAATATAGTTTCTGTTCTTGTTCTTTTCTTGAATTGCTTTTGATTATACAAAAGTATAATTCTCTTTAAAGGTTCTTGTGTACTAGGAAGTATTTTTAGAACCAGAAACGTAAGAAAAGAAACTAAAAGCAACTACGCTAGGAATAACTTCTGTGCTTTTGGTCATTCTAAACATATGAACTTCATGCAAAATTATCTGTTGAATTATTTAAGGAATTAATAATTTAATAGATAATTTTAGAACTTGTTTTAAGGAATTAAATCAAGATACGCTCATGTGAATGCTTGAACAGAGAATATATGTTGTCCAGGATTTTACTATAATGTTAGTCAGAGACCAATTCCAATGACCTTTTATCATATTGTTCAATCTTAATTTTTATGTTGTTAATTTCATGCTCATTTCCACAATTAAAAATCAAATGTTTTCTTTAGTAATTGATCTTGAAAAATAATTTTAATTGAATAACGTGACACAAATTCCCTTGGGAGAACAATACTCTTAACTTAATCATTGTAATACTTGTAACGATTTGATATACGAGCAATGAGGTATAACAATGATCCTATCATACCTCTAAACATTGTTTGATTTACTTCTAACCCAGATTCATCTTTATCTTAATAGCAAGAAGCCGCCATAGGGGTGTTAGCTTCTTTAGAGGTATCTAGTCCTCCAAATTTCTTAAGCACTTCCCTACGTTATTTGGTTTGGGAAACAAAGGTTCCCCCTTCCATTTGTTTTATCTAAAGTCCTAAGAAAAAGTTTAATTCCCCCATCACAGACATTTCAAACTCCCTTGCATTGTATTAACAAACCCCTCACATAAAGAGTCATCAGTTGATCAACATATACTTGATCAAGTAAAATGTGACTTCCTACTTTCTTAATAAACAAGGTTGAATCAGCCTTTCCTCTAGAAAAGTCATTTTCAATAAAAAAGGTACTAAGTCTTTCATACGAAGACCTAGGTGTCTGTTTAAGGCCATACAATACCTTTTTCAATTTATAGACATGATAAGGAAATTTAAAATCCTTAAACCTAGGAGGTTGACTAACATAAACTTCCTTTTATATAAAACCATTCAGAAACACACTCTTCACATCCATTTGATACAATTTAAACTTCATTAAAGATGCATAAGCAAGCAAAAGTCTAACTGCTTCTAACTTGGCTACCAGGGCATAAGTCTCGTCATAGTCTATACCTTCCTCTTGACAATAACCTTTTGCAACTAGTCTTGCTTTGTTTATAGTAATGTTCCCTTCCTTAGCCAATTTGTTTCTGAAGACCCATTTTGTACCTATGACTGGATAATGGTCTTCTTTAGAAATTAGTTCCCACACTTCATTCCTTTCAAATTGATTAAGCTCTTCTTGCATTGCAATGCACCATTGTTATCTTGAAGAGCTTCTTTTATGTTCTTTGGTTCTATTTCAGACACAAAAGCAACAGTTAGACAAAAATTATTCAGGTTGTGTCTAATAGTTACCCCTTTTGAGATGTCTCCAATGATATTGTCCAAGGAGAGGCCTCAAAGTTGTTGAAAGCTTCTTTGTTCAATTTCTTAAACTAAGAAGCATTTAAAATTTGTATGTAATGTTAGCGCATTTAGGGGGAACTTTGCCTAAGGATATAATTTGTATACAAGCATTTAAAATTCCTATGTAATCCAAAAAAGCATTACCTATTATTACATACGGAATTTTTAAATAAAATTATTCAAAATTAATAAAAAATAAAAGTAAAACTCTAGGTTTTCGTTTTATGCCTCCATGATTCGTTCTCCCCTCATTTTCGCTAGCACACTACTACCCTCACTTCTGCCCTCGCTCCTCTATTATCATCATTAGTGTGTCGTTGCTGTCAGTTCTGGTCACCGTGAATCGTTGTTGTCTTCTTGTCGTGACTTCCTCTCCCTATCTCACTTTCTCTAACTTTCACTCCCTGTCGCCATCACCTTCTTGCCATCCGTCCATCTCGATGTTACTTCCTCTAGCCTTAGCGTTGTTGGTCACAAAGTTTATTCGTTTGATAGGTAATACCCTGTCATTGTTAATTCATAAAGCCCTAATTTAATCCAAAAATCCAGAAAATTCGCCACCTCTTCCTCTCATAAGAGTCTTTCAGAGTTACCTCTGATTCCAAGATCAAGTTCGGTCTCCAACATGAGTTCGACAACTGCGATTTCTATGATGCCAACAAATTCTCTTATTGCCTCAAGACTTGGAGGTGTTGTGGATATGGATTTATCCCATAATAAAAAAACTCTTAGAAGTTTGGTAAGTGCTCATCTCATTCCCCCATTTCGTGTAGTATAAAATGACTAAATTATTATGTTTACTTAGGGGAAAAATGTCATAAAGGTTAGTTTATTTATCAATTAATTTCGAAATCTAATTATGATTTTACTAAATTTATAAGTGTAAAATAACCACACAACCATGATGACTTTTAAAATATTGTGAATATATATATATATATATATATATATATATATATATATATATATATATATATATATATATATATATATATATATATATATATATATATATATATATATATATATATATATATATATATATATATATATATATATATATGGGTTTGCTAACTTACGTACGTCTGTTTTTCAGTTGGTACATTTTAGCAATGTGTGCTGGGTTTTAGTAGACAAAAATACCCTAATATATCATGGATTCTAAGTTTTAATGTTAAGGGTATTTTAATAATTTTCATTTTCAAAACTAAAAAAAATAAAGAAACTCCAAACTCTTGCTCACCTCCCTCATTCCTCCCAACTCTTTCTCTTTCATCTCTCTCACTCCAACATTTACTCTGTCATCGCTACTGTGGCCCCAACTGAAAAAATCAGAAAAACACTTGTTGTTAAACAATTTCTTACAAAAAAAAAAGATTTTATAATGAGTTTTCATTTCATAATCTTTGTCTTATCTAATTTTGTCTAATTTTAATAAGCATAATGAAATCCGAAGGAATTGGTAATTGGCTCGGAAAAAATCAGAAACACTCATTGTTAAACAATTTCTTACAAAAAATCATTTTATAATGAGTTTTCATTTTATAATTTTTGTCTTATCTAATTTTATCTAATTTTCACAAGCATAATGACATTTGAAGGAATTGATAATTGGTCTGGATGTTTTTTTAGAGATGATGATTAAACATTTGTAGATGATGAAATTAGAGAGGTTTGTGAAGATGATGAAATTGAAGAGGTATTGAACCTTTTCATGAAGGCGAATATGCTAAGGACTCAACTCTTTACGAAAACAAATTGTTTACAACGAGTGTTTTTTCAATTGGGACTAATGTAGGGATGATAGAAACAATGTTGGAGTGAGAAAGATTAAAGAGAAAGGATTGAGAGGAGTGAGGGAGATGAACAAGGGTTTGGGGGTTTCTTTTTTCTTTTTTTAGTTTTGAGAATGAAAATTATTAAAATACCCTTAATAGTAAAACTTAAAATCTATGATATATTAAGATATTTTTATTTAATAAAAGGCGATACACATTACTAAAATGTACCAACTCGAAAACAGGCATACACAAGTTAAGAAATCCCATATATATATATATATATATATATATAATATACATACATATATAATATATACATATATATATATATATATATATATATATATATATATATACATACATATATATTATATATATATATATATATATAGATACATATATATATATATGTATATATATATATGTATCTATATATATATATATATGTATCTATATATATATACATATATATATATATATATACGTATATATATTAGTATCAAAATAATATATTCTATTATTATAATATAGATATCAATATTTGTTATGTTATTAATAAAGTAACAATCATATTTATTTATATTTTATATTCGTTAAAATATATGTCAATAAAATAATAATAATGTAATAAACTTAATCATATAATTTATAGCTATTTATTTATTTATTTTTCAATACTTCTTATAAAATAGGAGTGTTGGTGGCCTCTTTTCCAAAAATTTGAAACCAAAGAAGACACGAGCAACAACAGGCCTAGTTATTGTTGGAGGTTAATGTCTTCTCCAGAGTCATAATTGATGATTTAAAAACCTGTTCTTCTTCGTTATTGATGATTAGCAAAAGTCTTATTGTATTTCTCCATTATGGATGATTAACAAGACTGTTTTACCATTGTTAAGTAATTTAATTCAAGGTTTTTTTCTTTAATTTTTAGTAATTGCTTAATTATATGATATAATGTAAATAACATTGAAATTAGAGATGCGCAAATAACTGTATTACTAAAATCTGTATTGAATTAAAAATTAATTTGTTTAAACTGAACTGTAAAAGAGTTCAGACAACTGAACTGAACTGTTTTTTGTTTTATCAAACTAGACTGAACTGAACTATACTAAAATGTACTAAACTACAATATAAATTAGAGCTGTCAAAACGGGTAATTCGGTTCGATCCGACCCAGTCCACCATGGGTTGGTCACTTAGTGAGTCAATCCAACCCGGCTCATTTATTAGAGAGACAGAAAAATCTGAACCTGGCTCGACCCATCACGGGTTGGTGGATAAACGGGTTGGCTCACTAGTCCATTTAATTACAATATTTTTTTAAATAAAAAAATTACAAACTTTCTATATTCAAATTTAAACAAATTTCACTCCTAAAAACTGATGTTAAATTGAAGACAATTCAAAATAATAATAAAAAGTACAATATAATCCAAATGTCATCCAAAAACAAACACAAAAAACATACAAATAAGTTTCTTATATTCATCAATTCCGAAAAACAACAAGAAAATATTAGTTAAAAAAAAGAGAACCAATACTCAACAACATCAACAAAAAATTAATAGTTTAATCTGTAACACAATTTCCCAAATGCAAAGATATTAAAAATAGCTTATTCAAATAATATATACTCAAATTGTTTAAATAAAATGAACAAACTCTGATATATATGATTTTTGAAAACCTCTATTTTTGTCATTATAAGGTTTTCGAGAAAAAAAAGAAAGATAAGTGAGAAAACAAAAATGTGGAGAAAAGAGAAGAAAAAAGGAAGGGTGTTTTACCTGCTCCTTAAAGAATTTCAGTGAAGAAGTGAGAGTGACAACACTGTAAATGAGAGCAAGTCCCATAAGAGTGATTTGTGAGAGCAGAGGTTATTTTTTTGGTATACACAATGAGTGAAGAGAGTATTTTATTTTTTAGGGTTTCATAAATAAAATAATAAATTAAAAAAATAAAATTAGGTAGGTGGGTTTGCAGGCCAACCCGGCCCACCACGGGTTCAACCCGCACGAGCCAGGTTTAAATGAGCCGGGTTGAAATCTGAATCACATAAAAAAAATTCAATTCTTTCAAACCCAACCCGGCCCAAACCCGTGGTGGGTCGGGTTGGCTCGCGGGTTGTGACCCATTTTGACGGTTCTAATATAAACTAAACTATTAACTATACTAATTTTAACCTCAATTGTATTAATTTTAAACTGAATTGTACTAGTTTTTAAACTGAATAGTATAACAATACATGTTATTTTTAATAGAAATTTATTTTAATATTTATTTTATTTTATTCATAAGTGTTTTACAAATTAATTTTTTAATTATTTGATATTATTATTTTCTATTTTATTTATATTTCTTTTATAATTATGTGTATGGAAATTATTTTATTTTTTATTTATTTATTTATTTATTTTTTATTTTTTTATTTATATCTATTTTGTCATGAATATTAATTTACTTTTATATTTATTTTTTTAATTTTTCATTTATATTTTTTTGTTTTATATGTGTATATAATTTATTTTATCTTTTTTTTTTTCTATTTATTTTATTTTAAAATAATTTTTTATTTATATTTATTTTGTTGCATCATAAAATTGTTTTATTAATCAATTATCTATTATTTATTATGTAAAAATTAAACTAATATTCACTAGTGCAGCGCACGGAAACGACCACAGTTGTTTTTCCCTATACGTCGCGGTTTACGAACTGCGGCATATACAAGCGCGGTAAAAGGTCTATGACTATAGGCCACGGTTGCAAAAGGAACCACAGTCAAAACCCCATTTTTTAAAAAAAAATTGTTCTACTATAGGCCATGGTATAAAGCGGAAACAACCGCGGCCAAAAGTCATTTAAAAAAAAATAAAAAAACGCTAGACTTTATACCGCGGTCTTGGTATATTAATAAGTGTATATGAATTCCAAATTTTGGAGAATATCAAATTTTGTTAGATGTAAATATTACCGTTTCCCAGCCTGTTGTGATATGAGAACGAATAATCTGGGTCATCCAATACATTACATAGTATCCGCACTCATATGACCCACTATGTCTGTTACACTACAATATATCATCACAGTTGTAAATAGATAGTGAAAAACATTAAAACAAAACAACTATAAGAAAGTATGGCTTTAGCATATGTCAAACCTTTAGAGAAATCCATGCAATCTTTCTAGTGTTTGTAATTGATTTCCCAACCATCATCATACTTGCTGGAATAACACTATATATATAAAAAAAAGAGTTTTAGCATTCATTTATACAAAAAAGAAAGTCCAAACATTGAGGTTCTTACCAATCAACTAGTTGTCTGAGATTTGTGGGAGGAGGCATGTGAAATGAGCAGAACCATAAAGCATAGCTCTCGTGCATAGAAATAACAAGAAGCTGCCAATGACGCCTGAAATTCATAATAACTTAACTATTATATTTTAAAATCACATATGGAACTTTATTATGTTAACAAAGTTCACTTACCCGGATATATAAGGCAACAAATATATTTTCTTGCCGCTTGCAAAATTTCTTATGAGATATGTGTTGATGCGATCAAAATCATTTGATTCCTGAATGAATTGGGGATCAATAAATCCATAATCATCAGAATGCCCCATCTTGTTACTGGTCCCACACAAATACCTGAAATCAAAAGTTAACTTTGATATAAGGATACTTGATATACAAATCAATTTTATATATAAATAATTGCTCATAGACTTACATCATCCATAGCTGAATAATTGTAATATTCAACTCTTGTGTTCCCGAAGCAAACTCATTGACATTTGAGCCATGAAGGTATAATGGGACCTCAGATTGTGTTCCAAATACATTAGCATCATATTCAACCTCCAAAGGCTTATATTCAAGGATGTCAACAAGTAGCTGCAATGAACCAAGAGGATCATCCTCAGATAGAGGAATCTTCTCTTATTCTTGCGTCTGTTGTTACATGGAAAAATAAGATAATTTTTGACATCAATAACATGTAAACTTTAAAATTGAGAAGTGTAAAGAAGAAATCCATACCGGGGGGTCAGAAACATCACTAATCAAATGTTTAGGCCAAGCGATAAAGGACTTGAATGCTTGTTCCACAGTGAAAATCTCATCTGTGGCCAAAGGAACTGAGGCATCTGGTATGATCATTTCGTCTACTGAGACCTCGACCTCATCCTCTGATAGCGCTATACCATTGTCGCAACCGAAAAAAATCGCGACGGGACGACGACGATCCAAAAAAGGAAAAACGTTTTGAAAAAGAGATTTGGAGTCGCCACCATAGTTTATTCTGGAAAACTATGGAAAAAAACCATAAAAAGGATAAGGCGGTCTACGAAAAAAAACCAGATTCTGGTTCGGGAGTCGGTTACGTGTGGGGAAGGTGTTAGCAGCCCCACAACGCCTGCCCTAAGGCAGTACCTTTAATTAAATTCGCAAAATCGATGTGGTTTAAAAAAATGTTTAATTTCCCTAAGAAAGAAAAATAAAATTTACTCTAAAGAAAACAAAATGTTTTTTTGTGTTTTTTTGTGTCCGACAAGGATTGACCTTGCTCCTACGTATTCTCAGTTGGACTGAGAAATCAGGGTTACGTAGTTCTTTGAAAGATTAATTGTCGTTTGGAAAAAATATGTTTTGGTATTTTTGTAATTTTTTATGTAAGAAAAAGAAAAGGTCTTCTAGCACAAGGACGATGCGTGCGATCACACATGCGCTAGAATCCTCAAAATATATATTTTTTAATTTTTATTTAAGGAAAAGAAAGGGGTTTTCTAACACAAGGACGATGCATGCGATCACACATGCGCTAGAACCCTTAAAATAAATTTTTTAATTTTATTTATAGAAAAGAAAGGGTTTTCTAGCACAAGGACGATGCGTGCGATCACACATGCGCTAGAACCCTTAAAATAATTTTTTTTAATTTTTATTTATAGAAAAGAAAGGGTTTTCTAGCACAAGGACGATGCGTGCGATCACACATGCGCTAAAACCCTTAAAATAATTTTTTGTTGTTTTTTTTTTTTATATTTATTTAAGAGTAGATAAAGTACAATAAATAACAAGTAGAAAAATAGAAATAAAATAAGTAAGTAATTACTAAATAAAAATAAAGAGAAAAAATAAAAACAAAATGAAAAGCTTAATGAAAATAAAATAAAAGTTTTCTAAAAAGCTGATTGGGCCTAAACCCAAGTGGCCAAGGGTGTAAAAATGGAAAAACAAGAGTGTCTAGACTTAAATTGCTTCTAAAATCAGATTGGACCCCAGCCCATTTGGAGAAAAGCGCAGCTTAGGAAAAACATGGGGTGCAGAAAAACGTTATTGTTTTTATTTGTTTTTTTTTTACTTGGCCCAACGGCCCAAGCAGAAAATAAAGGGGGTTGCGAGGGTGAGAAACGGGGGTGCGGATGGAACAAATTTTTTTGCTTTGTCTCCTTAGGCCCAATGTTGGCCCAGACTCCATTTGACCTAGGAACCCTAGGGGTTCAAACTATCCCCCTTTCATTCTGCACTCTCAGACTCAGACACTAGAGGCGGCCTCTTTGCGTCTCTCTCTTCCTCGCGTAACTCAGAGCCGGCCACCTTCTTCACCCAGCCCCGGCGTCGCCGGCGACAGTAGATGTCGCCGGAACCACAGTCGGCCCCAACGCCATCGTCCAATCTCCTCCCTCATCCCCTTTCGCGCGTGAGAAGGATGATACCCTCGCCGTCAACGCGAACCGCCACCGCTATCCACCACCGGAGTCGTCGTTCGAACAACTTGGTCCGCTGCGTCGCCGGCGCCCATTGCTACCACCCGGTCAGCCACCGCAGGCTGCGGCGACCTTGCCAGTTCCCCTTCTCTGCTCGATACGCCTCCATGCCTCCATCTGAAACCGCGAGCCACCGTCACAGGAAAACGTCGCCGGTGACCACCATCAACAGCCATCGCGCCACCGCTACCATCGCGAGCCGCCGTCACGGGAACAACAAACCTTCGCCGGCCAACCACTGAGCAACCACCACACCTCCGGAAGTCAACACAAACTCTAGTCGTCGCAGCCACAACAATCACCACGCGAACCTCCCCCCTTTTTTACTATTTCATTGATTTCAGATTGGGGGTGCAGTGAGTGTGGCTCGGTAATGATGGGAAAGGCTAGAACCATGAATGGGGCTGGAAAAATTTTGCAGACTCTTTGTTCTCGGCTGTTGGTTCCGTGATTGTGTGCTTGCTGAAGTGTTGATTGGTTTGTGTTGAGTGTTGAGTGTGTTTGTTCTCGGTGGTTTTTTTTTTCTAGTTTTGTGGCTTCGTGCAGTGCGTGTTGAAGATGAAGGTGGAAGCGTGATTTGGGGACGGAGACTCTAATGGGTG
The DNA here is from genome assembly GCA_036885675.1 of Vigna mungo. NCBI lineage: Eukaryota > Viridiplantae > Streptophyta > Magnoliopsida > Fabales > Fabaceae > Vigna > Vigna mungo. Next base: position 22,171,156 of record CP144698.1, read on the forward strand.
AGTGATGTTTGAGGTTGATGAGACTGAGATTATGAGTGGGTGAGGATGTCTGCTTAGATGTTTCTCTCGCAGGAAAATGGTCACAGGGGTTTTCATGGTATAAACGAAGGTTGATGAAGGGTAATGGGGATTTTGTTTCTGTTTGCAAGTTGCCGTGATATCGGAGGGTATTGAAATGGGTTGTCGGGACCGAACAGGGTACGGTATCTGCTGGTTCTTTTCTCTGGCTTTTCTGTGTAGCGTGGGTTGAAGAGATGCACTCGCTTAGAGAAGAGTATAAAACCGTAGAACACCGTGTTGTGCCAGTCGGAACGGGAAAAAAAAAAGTGATGAGTTAAAATATTTTTGATTTGGCTAGCTTATTGGTAAACATTTGGGCAAAGTATTCGAAGGTATCTGAGGGGAGTTGGGGAAAAGGCTGAGTAATGGTCAAAGAGCACAAAAGTTGGTGGCATGGTGTTTTGTAACAGAACAGGAAGGAGATACAGATATGGATAGGACCAAACCAGAAACATGGATCACCCAATACAAGCAAAATGATAGCAATCTACAACCCAAGAACTCGAACACTTAAGCACGCGAATAATAAAGCATTTTCGACTGGAAGCTTACCTCTTGCGCTATCTTGTGCTTTCCTCTGTTGCCAGTGTTGAATTGATGCCTCCTTTGCCTTAATCAGCTTCGTGCTTGGCCTCCTTCTTTTTTCTCTATTCTCTAGTTAGTGTCCCTTGTTTTTCTTTTGTCCAAAATGAAGATGAACAAATCTCCTTTTTTTTTCCTTCGTAAAAATGGCCGATCCCCCTCTCTTTTTGTTCCTTTTCTCTTTGCCTCTCTCCTCTTCTTCAGAAAAACCCCTTTGCTGCCAAAACCTCCCACCAACAAAACTGATTCTCCTGCCCACCAAAAACTCTGCCAATCCCGAAACATCCCCTGCCAAAACCAAAACCCCCTCTGCCATGTCCTCCTTGTCGTTTTTTGACACATGGCTTTCCCTTTTTCACTTTTTGTTATTTATTATATATTTTTTACATTATATAAAAACGAAATAAAAAGATAAAGAAAAATAACAACAATAATAATGAAATTAAAAATATAAAAGGAAAAGTGAAATAAAATAAAAAAAGATAGAATAAAAATAAAAGATTAAGCAAAATTAAATAAAAAATAACCAAATAAATAAAATAAAGGTAATAATAATAATAAACGAAAAATAAAAAGAAAAAAGATAAAAATAAAAAGATAAAATAAAATAAACAAACGAAAATAAAACAACATTAAGTAAATGGATAATAAAAACATGTGATGACAAAATGCAATAAAGTAAGAAAGAAAAAACGATCCGGACGAAATTGGGTATTGACAGTTGCCCCTCTTTACTTAGCTTTTACTAGATAATATGACAAAATGATGTTTTCATATTATACAGTAAAAGATAAGTAAAGATAGAAATACTAATTTCGTCTGGATTTCTGCGGAGGTGAAATGAGGTAAGATGAATACAAAACAAAAGATTAACCAAATTCATGAATATGAGGGGTCGAAATTAAAAGAAAGCGACCATCGCCAAGCAGAGGGTCGACGACGCAGAAGCAAACTGAAAAAATGACCATTGCCAAGCAGAAGGTCGATAACATAAAACAACAACCTGGATTTGACCATTGCCAGGCAGAGGGTCAGTATCGCAGAAGGAAACCAAAGGTGCCAGATAAAAACTGGGCTTGAGATAGATGAGGTGTACAAACCTCGTGGAAAGGGTGTACTAACCCTGTGAATGAATTATATGAGGTGTACAAACCTCGTGGAAAGGGTGTACTAACCCTATTGAGGAATGATATGAGGTGTACAAGCCTCGCGGAAAGGGTGTACTAACCCTATTGATGAATGATACGAGGTGTACAAACCTCGTGGGAAGGGTGTACTAACCCTATTGATAAATGATACGAGGTGTACAAACCTCGTGGAAAGGGTGTACTAACCCTGTGATAAATGATACGAGGTGTACAAACCTCGTGGAAAGGGTGTACTAACCCTGTGAATGAATGATAGGAGGTGTACAAACCTCGTGGAAAGGGTGTACTAACCCTGTGAATGAATGATAGGAGGTGTACAAACCTCGTGGAAAGGGTGTACTAACCCTGTGAATGAATGATATGAGGTGTACAAACCTCGTGGAAAGGGTGTACTAACCCTGTGAATGAATGATAGGAGGTGTACAAACCTCGTGGAAAGGGTGTACTAACCCTGTGAATGAATGATAGGAGGTGTACAAACCTCGTGGAAAGGGTGTACTAACCCTGTGAATGAATGATATGAGGTGTACAAACCTCGTGGAAAGGGTGTACTAACCCTGTGAATGAATGATATGAGGTGTACAAACCTCGTGGAAAGGGTGTACCAACCCTATTGATGAATGATATGATCATTAGTTGTCAAAGAAGAAAAACTTGGATTCAAAATCTTTTGAAGAGACGTTGGTAAATACTGAGCAAAACATTGAGATTTTTTGAACAATTTCCTTGCTTTTGAAAGGTATGATGTAATGTCATGATGATGCATGTACATATGAGACGTTTGTTTCATTATCTCTTTTTGTCGTTTTTCACTCATTTCATTTTTTCCATTTTTTTGAAAGTCCATGTTTGAAACTTGTTGTCAATATCGTCGTCAGATTCAATGTACGTCCAAAACACGTTTCTTGAAAATAGTGTAATGAGTCCTTTGAAAAGGAAAAGAAACGTAACCAGGGTTCAAATTCTCTTTAACGCTTTTTGCAAACCAAACTAACTTGAACTCGAGAAGGTGTAGAAAATGGGCACGAAAGGTAGATGGCTGAATGATTATCTGTGGGCAACAACAACATTTAAAATCTCCTCACTCGAGGAGGTGTTGGTAATATCTAAACATGCGAGGCTCGCAAGAGTTGCCCCAATTTTGTTGCGCAAGGTGAATGTGATTTGGAGGGGTGGAAAGGTTCGGGTAGGAAGGATTGCCCCAGTTTTGTGATTCTCGTTTGACGGGGAGACTTCTCATCTTTTTGTCTTTTCTTCTTCTTCTTCTCTTTTCCTTTTGTTTTTTTTCTTTTTTGATTTTTTTTTTTTTTGTGATTGTGTCATTCGCTACATCGTTTTGTTCCAGAGTTAAGTTCGTGAGAGAGATCAAGACAAACATTCTTCAGTCGGCGTGGACTTTAATGAGCTTGTATCGTGGATGAAAGGCAAAGGGTTGTGAAAGAAAGGGATAATGAAGGCCCAAATAAGTGTTTGAAGGTTAAATTATTTTAACAAGAATCATCTGCAAGGCGTCAAGTCAACTGTCTCTAAGGATTTGAAAATTCGAGCACCCTTTTGTTTTTCATTGTTTGTTTTTTCTCTTTTTTCGTTTTTTTTTTTTTTTTTTTTTTTTCGATTCACTGCCCCTGTTGTGGCCCTTTATGATACTTTTTTTTCATTTTTGTTTTTTTCTTCTTTTCAGAAATTTTCTTCTTGATTTTGGATGCCCTTGATGTACCCTTTTAGGTTGACATCGATATGCCAATGATTCTTGCTTAGGGTGATGAAAACAATTATGACTTTCGGCTCAAAGAGGGTGCAATTGGAAAAAAATTTTTCATTTGGGTGAAAGAAACAAAATGGCCACGCGTCATTCTGAAGTTTGCTTGCCTTACTTTCCCCGACCTTACACCCGAAACAAAACTCTGTAGCGATTGACACATCAACTTCACTATCTTTTTTTTTCTTCTTTTTTTTTTTATCTCCCCGATCAACCGATCATTGGGCACACGAATCATGATGAAAATTGCCCCAGTATTTGCATACGCGGCAATCCTTTGTCTTGAGGGGAAATGAAAAGGTTATGGGTTCAAATAGTATGAATGCAAATGCTTTTCCAGGAAAAGAACATCGGTCACCCCAAACCTTGAATCAGAAAAGGGCTCAACACCGGTGTTTTTCAAAACCCCTTTTTTTTTTGTTTCTTTTTTTGTTTGCTTTTTGAAAGTAACATACCCTTGACGACTTTACTGACAACGAATTCAACATGTGTCCTTTTTTTCTCTCTCTCTTTTTTTTTTTTTTTTTTTTTTTTTTTCGACATCCACCAGGACCGAGCTCGCTGACCGAATACCCGTGATGCTTTTATTAACATGTGTTGAGTTACTTTCGTTTTATTTTCCTTTATTTACCAGATAGCTCAGCGTGACATGCAAATTTCCCAAAAGTGTGAACAAAAATTATGAATGAGAACTTGTGATATTTATTGAATGAAATAACACAGATTACAACAATTTTAAAAACAATGTCAATATTTGCTAACAGCAACCCCTATCACGGAATCATCATACATAAAACTTTTTTACCGCATCGGAATTGACCGGTAATGGTAATTCTTCCCCATCCATCCTTGTGAGAATCAGTGCCCCACCAGAGAACGCTTTCTTCACCACAAATGGCCCTTCATAGTTTGGGGTCCACTTGCCTCTATGATCCTTTTGAATGGGCAAGATCTTCTTCAACACTAACTCCCCTTCGTGAAACTCCCTCGGGTGCACCCTTTTGTCAAACGCCTTTTTCATTCTTCTTTGATACAGTTGCCCATGACACACAGCTGTTAACCTTTTCTCTTCGATGAGATTGAGTTGGTCGAATCGGGCTTGAACCCACTCAGCCTCCTCTAATTGGGTTTCCATTAACACCCGTAAGGATGGAATTTCTACCTCAAATGGAAGTACCGCTTCCATCCCATACACAAGCGAAAAAGGTGTTGCCCCAGTCGATGTTCGTACTGACGTACGATATCCATGCAAAGCGAAAGGAAGCATTTCGTGCCAATCTTTATAGGTGATCACCATTTTCTGCACAATCTTCTTGATATTCTTATTAGCGGCCTCTACTGCCCCATTCATCTTCGGACGGTAAGGAGAAGAATTTAGATGATGAATTTTGAAATCCTCGCATAACTCTGCCATCATCTGATTGTTCAGGTTGGTGGCATTATCAGTGATAATCTTGTTGGGGAGCCCGTATCTGCAGATCAACTCCTTTTTTATGAACCTCGTCACCACCTTTCTTGTCACATTGGCATAGGAAGCGGCTTCAACCCATTTGGTGAAGTAATCGATTGCAACTAGTATGAAACGATGTCCATTGGACGCCTTCGGCTCTATAGCACCGATGACATCTATTCCCCACATCGAAAATGGCCATGGCGCAGTCAATACGTTTAGGGTTGCGGGTGGCGCATTGATATTGTCTGCGTACATCTGACATTTCTCACACTTTCTCACGTGTGTGCAGCAATCGTGTTCCATGGTCAACCAGAAATACCCAGCTCTCAGTATCTTCCTGGCCATTGAGTGCCCATTCATGTGTGCGCCAAATATACCTTCGTGCACTTCCTTCAATATCAGCTCGGCCTCCTTTGCATCCACACATATGAGGAGAACCATATCGTGATTTCTCTTGTATAAGACATCCCCACTCAAGACGAAGCTACCAGCCAACCTCCTTAACGACCTTTTATCGTTCTCCGACGCCTTGTCGGGATATTCCCGGGTTTTAAGATAGTGTTTGATATCGAAATACCAAGGTTTCCCATCTACTTCCTCTTCGATGAAATGGCAATATGCTGGCTCTGCATGGCTCTTCATTTCAATCCTTGGTAAGTCTGTGTCCTGGTCAACTTCGAACATTGATGACAAAGTAGCCAATGCGTCTGCTAATTGATTATCTTCTCGCGGTATGTGGTTGAATGTGATGGCATCGAAATACTCTATTAACCCCCTGATGTAAGCTTGATAGGGAATTAATTTCGTATCCCTAGTTTCCCATTCTCCTTTCAACTGATGGATGACCAAAGCTGAATCTCCATATACATTCAAAATTTTTGCTTTAGACTCGATTGCAGCTCGAATACCCATAGCACAGGCCTCATATTCCGCGATATTATTTGTGCAGTTGAAACACAACCTTGCTGTCATTGGTATGTGTTGACGCTCTGGAGAGATAAGCACTGCCCCTATTCCGTGCCCCATCACATTCGAGGCTCCATCGAATAATACTGTCCATGCCTCTTCATCTCGGTCTTCCTTCTTCTCTTCGAAAAGAGCCATGATATCTTCATCAGGAAATTCAGGTTGCATCGGCTGATAATCACTGATGGGTTGATGAGCCAGGTATTCTGCTAGAGCACTACCCTTGACGGACTTCTGAGTGACATATACAATGTCGTATTCTGACAGTAGCATCTGCCACCGAGCTATCCTTCCAGTAAGAGCAGGCTTTTCAAAAATATACTTGATAGGATCCATCTTGGATATCAACCAAGTGGAATGACTCAACATGTATTGCCTTAAACGATGAGCAGCCCAGGCCAATGTGCAACAAGTCCGCTCTAACGATGAATATCGTTGCTCGCAGTCTGTGAATTTCTTGCTCAAGTAATATATAGCGTGCTCCCTTTTGCCATCTTCATCATGTTGACCCAATACACAACCCATTGACTTGTCCAATACCGTCAAATACAAAATGAGTGGTCTTCCTGGTTCTGGTGGGCGCAATACAGGGGGGTCCGGTAAGTATTGTTTGACTCTCTCAAAAGCGGCCTGACAATCCTCATTCCACACCATAGCCTGATTCTTTCGTAACAACTTGAACAACGGTTCACAAGTAGCGGTTAATTGGGAAATGAATCTAGCAATGTAATTCAATCTACCCAAGAACCCTCGAACTTCTTTTTCCGTTTTAGGCGCAGGCATTTCTATTATTGCTCGCACTTTGTCGGGATCCACCTCTATCCCCCTCTGGCTGACAATAAAGCCCAACAATCTCCCGGATTTCACTCCAAATGTACATTTGGCGGGATTCAACCTGAGCTTATACTTTCTCAATCTCTCGAATAACTTTCTCAAGTTAAGGATGTGCTCTTCTTCTGATTCGGACTTCGCAATCATGTCGTCCACATAAACTTCAATCTCCTTGTGCATCATATCATGAAAAAGTGCCACCATCGCCCTTTGATATGTTGCCCCAGCATTCTTGAGTCCAAAAGACATCACCTTATAACAAAATGTGCCCCACAATGTAATAAAAGTCGTCTTTTCCATGTCTTCCGGTGCCATCTTGATCTGATTATACCCCGAGAAACCGTCCATGAACGAAAACAGCGAATACTTGGCCGTATTATCGACTAGAGTGTCGATGTGTGGTAGCGGGAAATTATCTTTTGGGCTTGCACGGTTCAAATCGCGATAATCGACACACATTCGAACTTTACCATCCTTCTTAGGCACCGGTACAATGTTTGCTACCCATTGTGGATATCTCGCAACAGCGAGGAATCCTGCATCGAATTGTTTCTGTACTTCCTCTTTGATTTTCAGGGACATTTCCGGTTTCATTCGTCTGAGCTTTTGCTTGACTGGGATGCATTCCGGCTTAAGTGGGAGTTTGTGTTGTACAATATCAGTATCTAGGCCTGGCATGTCATTATAAGACCAAGCGAACACATCTCTAAATTCCTTCAGTAGGGCCTGCAACTTTTCTTTCACTTCCGCTTTCATGGTTGTACCGATCTTCACTTCCTTCACTTCATCCTCATCTCCCAAATTGAGTACTTCGACATCTTCCTGGTGAGGTTTTATTTCCTTAGACTCTTGTTCCACTAATCTCAACAATTCAGGAGGGGGTTCCGGGTCATCATCACAATCATCTTCCGTATTATCGATGGGGTGCTCAAAGTCAGGAATATCGATATAATTATTTTCAAAATATTCATTGTCGTATCTGCATTATTTAAGTTTACGAAAAAGAAATAAATAAACGAAAAACGATGAAGAATGCAAAATGATGATAAAAACAAACACACTTTGATTATCACGCTGAGCATAAAAACTAAAAACGTCAACCCGTAAGTCAAGAATCCTAAAGCCCCGGGTAAAGCTATAGGATTAATTAAAATTATTACATCTCATTCAAATTAAGCATCATGGGTAAATCCAGCATTTCCCAATTGTCGAGTTGTGCATCTGGGGAGCAAGCCCACACGAAACTCGAGCCTTCCGATCCATCTACATCTCCGACTGTTGCTACGTGGCCAGTGTTAACCCAACCAGCGCTGCGGAAGCTCTCCCTGAGGTCACAGATATGAATTCTTCCCACCTTGGGCTCCCGTCTTTCTACCCGAGCCAGACTGCGCTCCCTCTTTTCTTCTATCAGCCTTTTCCTGTCCTCCTTGGTGGGCTTGTATCCCAAGCCATACCTATTCTTGTTCTCGACGACCTCCAGAGGGAATGCTCGCCCCTGTCCATACTTGCCCAAACCTTTCCCATACATATAACCTTCCTTCAGCATCACCTTGGCCATCATGATAGAAGCACGCGATGGATGCGGGTTTACTAGGAATGGCTCCACATAGGCATTTCCCACGATCTCCAGAGATTGGAAAGCTGTCTCGAGAGCTTCCTCAGCTGCTTCAATATAACGGGTGGATGATGGTCCACTCACTAGCAGATCCTCCTCTCCTGCCACTATCACCAATTTATCTCCCGTAACATACTTAAGCTTCTGGTGCAGTGTGGAAGGCACAACTCCCGCAGAATGGATCCATGGACGACCCAATAGACAACTATAGGCCGGGAGTATGTCCATAACCTGGAATGTTACTTGGAAAACGCACGGGCCGACTTGAACCGGCAACTCCACCTCTCCCATTACTTCTCTTTTGGTACCATCAAACGCCCTTACAATCATAGAGCTCGGCTTCATTAACATTCCTTCACAAGGTAGCTTTTCCAATGTCCTCTTCGGCATGACATTCAAAGAGGAGCCATTATCCACCAATACGCGCGCTACAACATGATCCAGGCATTTCACAGATACATGAAGAGCCTTATTGTGCCCTCTTCCCTCAGCAGGTATTTCCTCATCTGTGAAAGTGAGGTAATTATTAGCAACGATGTTGCCAACAATTCCCTCAAACTTATTCAGCGAAATCCCTTGCTCCACATGAGCTTCGCTAAGTATTTTCATTAACAACTTTCTGTGTGATGCCGAATGCATAAGCAGATCTAACAGGGATATCCGAGCAGGCATGCGGTTCAGTTGCTCCACTATCTTGTACTCACTCTGCTGTATGAATTTTAGGAATTCACCAGCCTCTTCTTCAGATATCTCCCTCTTTTCCTCCTTGTCAGGGGTCCCTTCAGCCTGCAGACTCTTCCCCTTCAAGAACTCCTTTGCTTTTGCAGTCATTGTTACTTCCTTGTCATTGGCTCTTTCCCTGGCCAACTCTGGTGGTGTAAAGATCTGACCACTTCTGGTCATTCCACCAATGCCTAATATGTTTTCAACTGTCGGATTTGCATCCTTTCCCTCATCTAATGCAATTGCCCCATACCTCCATGGGACGGCTTTTTCATTCTTATAAGGAAAAGGAGTTGGCACCCGGATGACAACAGACGGATTTCTTTCAGTTACCAGTGCAGGGGTGGTCCTAGTGAAATGGATCACCAAGGGTTCGGGCAGAGCTACATTAGATTCTTCGCCAGTTTGCATAAACACTTCTTCCTCTCTGACCTTATGGCATACCTGCATCAGATTTCTGTCAAGCAGGTCTTGTAAAATATTCTCGAATTCTACACATTCCTCAATAGAATGCCCGGCCTCCGGATGGAGTGCACATGCTATACCCTCATCATACTCGCCCTTCACTAAGCCCACCTTCAACAAAGCTTCAAAAATGAACCTCCTAGAGCTCTTGATCTTGCCCACATCTCTTATCAGATCATGTTTTTCAACCTCGATGGCATTCGTCGAGGAACTCCCGTGTCCGGACAAAGGATTAGCCTCAACACTGGGCTTGTCTTCTTGAAATTTTAACCAACCCGAGTCGATCAAAGCCTGAACTTTGTACTTGAAAGCCATACATCCTTCGGTCGAGTGACCAACAGCTCCCCCATGGTAACTACATCTGGCATTCGCGTCATAACCCCTAGGGTATGGAGGCTGTACAGGCCTCATCGGGCAAATGGCGACCAGCCCCTTTTTAACCAGGTTTGGTAACAATTCGGTGTAGGTCATAGGGATCGGAGTGAAATTAACAAATTGACTTCTTCTTGGGTTGCTATTTTGACCCATATTCAGATTCGGGCCCGCGTTTGCCCCAGGTCTCCAAGCTTCAGTTGGGATTCGTTGCGGTGGATAATACGTTTGTTGTTGCTGAGGCCTAGCTTGATGAGCAAACGAGGCATTAGCAGCATAAGGAGGTGGGCTTAAGTATGGTCGATAATTAGGATTAGGAGCTCGTCCTCTCCACACCGGCATTACCGTCGCTGCGTGTACCTCCCCCTCCTTCTTCTTCCCCTAACTGAAGCTGGGCTTTTTATAGTTTGTAGCTGCAGGCGGGCCATAGGCTATCTTCCCGTTTTTCAAACCAATTTCTATTCTCTCACCAATGAGGATGGTGTCGGCAAAATTGACAGACACATTCCCAACCATATGCTCATAAAACGGCGGCTGGAGTGTGTTTACGAACATCGACACCATCTCTTTATCAAACAGCGGTGGCTCAACTTGCGCAGCCAACTCCCTCCATCGCTAGGCATACTCTTTGAAGGTTTCATTATCCTTCTTTGTCATGTTCTGCAGCTGCAGACGGTCCGGAGCAACATGAGTGTTGTATACGTATTGCTTCACGAAGGCGTCAGCTAGATCCGCCCAGCAACGGATTCGGGATGGCTCCAGATGGGTAATACCAGTTCAACGCTACCCCAGCCAAACTTTCCTGGAAAACGTGGATGAGTAATGGCTCATCATGAGCATACGCAACCATCTTTTTGCAGTACATAGTCACATGGCTTTTAGGGCAAGTATTACCCTTATACTTCTCAAACTCCGGCGCCTTGAACTTAGGTGGTATTTTTAGGCCCGGAACCAAACTCAATTTAGCCGCATCTCCAAATCCATAACTTTCGACCCCCTCAACGGCTCTCATCCTCGCCTCTAGACTTTCCAACCTACCCGTAGCTCCAACGAGGCTACCAAATCCCCCAACCCCCGTAACGTGCGGCGCAGCTCCGGCTGAAAAATCCTCCTTAGCAACCACATATGGTACTGGGGTCACTCGTATTCCATCAGTTGTATTGGTCTCATTCATTCCTATACCCACCATGGGGGCCGACACCAAGACAGGTCCCTGAGTGTCGATTGGTGGTATATTAGCCGTCGTGGGAAATGAGAAAGAAGCGTGCTCCGCCTCCGAGTACTCTCCTACGGGAGGAGTATAGCCCGGGGGTAACCCATACAATGGGAAAGGAACTGATTGGCCCACAGCGTTGAACATTGGGGGATAGGGGTGAGCATTCCCCCCAACATGTGCAGATGAAGACTCTCCAGTAGTCTTCATGGATTCAAGAGCTGCCAAGATCTGGCTGATTTGGTCCTTCAACTGGCCAACATCCGCCTTGAGGGATTCCTGTGACTCCTCCCAGCTTGCCATGGCTCTTGAGTTAGCTCGGGTCCGGTAGGGATGTCGTGGAAATTTTGCCGTCGTTTTTTCTCACTCGTACTGGTTTTATAATTTTAATTAATTAGATGAAAAATGAAACATGCTAAAGAAAACATGATGATGCTAATGATAGGGGGAAATCACAGAATCGCAATGACATAACTGATGGAAATTAGCGCAAGCAGATGCTAAACAAACATCCCACATCTTTCATTTAAAGGAAAACAGGTTCATTACATTTCTTAAAGGAAACAAAACATAAAGACTTCTAAATACATCAATTCCTAGCCCGAGCGATGAAGGATTTCATCTCGCCCATCAACCATTTACAGTGATTAATAAAACGCTCTACTTCTACTGGTGGGCTATAAAAGTGGGTACTCGCTTCAGCTTCCAACACCATTCTGGGGATGTCTTCAATTGCCCCGTTTGCCAAAGCAGCCAATTGAGAGAAGCTTTCTTTCCAATGCTTTACATCCGTTTCTTGCTCTGCGATGTGCTCCTTCATTCGCTTTATCAAAGCCTGATGCCCTTCTTCAAATTCCATCGACCTCCATCGCTCCTCCTGCTCCTCGATGTAATCCTCCATCTGTTTTAACATGGCTCGATACTCCTCTTCAGCCTCTGCCCTCTTCCAGCGCTCCTGATTCAACTCCGCTTCGAATGATGTAGCCATTTCCTTCATTTGATGCCCTGCTTCTTGTACTTGGACTTGCGCTTCTCTTAGTCTTTTTAGGGCTTCCCTTTTATCTCTCTTGGCCTCTTCATAGAGTTGTTTCCACTGTCTACCTTCTTCTAAAGCCATATTCTTCATGGATAATTCTTTACTTGCGGCCGCAAGATCCTGCTTCACTCGGAATGTATAATCCCTCTCAGCCTTCTGGCTTTTGACAATGTTTTCATAAGCCCGTGACTTTTCTTCATTATCATTCCTCACATCCACAAAATCATTGCGTGCCCTCTGTAATTCCTTTTCCAAACTGGCATTCTTCACCCTCAATTTCTCCATCTCAGCCTTTAACTGTTTCACCTCTTCACTTTCTGGGGCCTGAGATGGTCCTTCACTAGCCGGTTGATCATTGATTGGCTTGAAAGGCAACTTGATTTCTTTTACCCTTTCCAGAATCCAGGTGTGATAACTAACCCTGCTATCCATCACTCCACTTCTCAAGTCCTTCTCTGCTCGCACCACATTTTCCCAAGCACTTCTGACTCTCCTCAACATTTCAGTACAATGTCCGTCCTCATAGTAGATGAAGAAGGCTGTGAGATAATCTGGTGAAGGCGCCCCCTTCATAGGATATCCGAACTGCCTCTGGACCAAACCAGGGTTGTAGTTAATACAATACCTAGCACCTATGAGAGGTACGTTAGGAAAGTTGCCACAATGTTGGATGTATGGTTTCATCTCCAGCCAAGGAAGGCGCCATTTTACATCTCCTTCTCTCAAACCAGCAAAGAGAAGAGCCCACTCATTACCTCCTTGATGCGACAGATTATCAGATGAGCTTCTAACATCGACTACCCCCTTAAATACTCGTGCAGTCATCCACACATATAATGCCGGCAAACAACAAAGAATCTTCTTTCCTTTCCTTTCATGACAGAAACTCAAGGTTCCATAAACATCAGCAAGGATTGCTGTCACAGGATTTTCCGACCTCGTTTTTCTGGCCACAAAGACATCTATTGCGGTATAGTCCACAAAGTCTTCTATTTTAGGAAATAAAGCAATGCCATACACGGTGAGAGCTAACACATCCATAAAGGTCTCCCACTCCTCCTTATCGGCCAAATGCTGCAAATATTGTTCCAGATATCCTTGAGCCAACCCACGCATTTGATGCCTCGTTATCAACCGGTTCTCCAATTCATTAGGATGTAGTTTCATTATGGCAGCAATAGTAGAAACAGAGGCATGATGCTCCAAGTGTTGATATGGTTTGGTACCCTCTAACGGCAAGCCCAAGATGTGTTCAAACTCCTCTATGGTTGGCGCCAACTGAAAGTCTTGGAAAGTGAAGCATCTTAACGAAGAGTCATAATACTGAGCAAGAGCAGTGATAGCGGGCAACTGTACTTTCACCTCCATTAAGCTCAACAGATTCCCATATTTTCTCTCGAAGGCTTCTCTTTGTATGGTCTTGAGTCTTCGGCCTAACTTTATCAACCCGGTCAAATTTCCAACATGTGTCCTTAGGCTAGACTTCTTTCTTAAAATGGCAGAGTTGGTATGCTGTGTAGTATCAGATCTTGTGTCAACATCCATCTCGTGAAGTCAAATGTATACCTGTGATTTCCCCTAAAACCAACATGTTACTAAATGATGTATGAATGTGATGCATGATAATAAAACAACACGATGAACCAAAATGCATACATGGCATGAAAATATAATAACAATTTTCAAAAGAGAACGAACAGCGTGAGGATTACAGAAATGCACATTTCTCCCTTCGTGCCTTAATAAAGGTTTAATGGCTTGGATCCAAGGACAAGTACATGCGATCTCACTAGGGTGGTTCCCTGAACCTAAAGGTCAAAGGTCACTAGAGCTATGGCCCCCTTCCTAGCATCTCCACAATAGTCGAGTAATCAACTAGATGAGGAGACACAAGTGAAGAGAACAAACTCTAGCTGGAGTTCTCACGATAGCCAGACAGGAAGTACATCCCAGAGTGACACCGCTACACAACTCCTCTAATTCTAAGTTACGCTCAGACCCGGGTATAGGGCCCCCACTCATGATATGCATAAAGTGTGTGTGTGAAGGGAGAAAATAAATGCATACCCCCAACCCTCACCTGCAAAACAGCCAGAAAAATTCCCAGGCAGATATAACATGTTTTCTACCCTAGGGTTCAATTTACAACAATTATTTGCATGCAATTATCCAAACATCAAACATAAATAAAGAAAAGGGAAAGAAAAACATAAAGAAAAACCACATTAGATTCGCGTATTTAATTAAATGGCTTGACTCTCTAAAAAAAATCCCCAGTGGAGTCGCCATCTGTCGCAACCGAAAAAAATCGCGACGGGACGACGACGATCCAAAAAAGGAAAAACGTTTTGAAAAAGAGATTTGGAGTCGCCACCATAGTTTATTCTGGAAAACTATGGAAAAAAACCATAAAAAGGATAAGGCGGTCTACGAAAAAAAACCAGATTCTGGTTCGGGAGTCGGTTACGTGTGGGGAAGGTGTTAGCACCCCCACAACGCCTGCCCTAAGGCAGTACCTTTAATTAAATTCGCAAAATCGATGTGGTTTAAAAAAATGTTTAATTTCCCTAAGAAAGAAAAATAAAATTTACTCTAAAGAAAACAAAATGTTTTTTTGTGTTTTTTTGTGCCCGACAAGGATTGACCTTGCTCCTACGTATTCTCAGTTGGACTGAGAAATCAGGGTTACGTAGTTCTTTGAAAGATTAATTGTCGTTTGGAAAAAATATGTTTTGGTATTTTTGTAATTTTTTATGTAAGAAAAAGAAAAGGTCTTCTAGCACAAGGACGATGCGTGCGATCACACATGCGCTAGAATCCTCAAAATATATATTTTTTAATTTTTATTTAAGGAAAAGAAAGGGGTTTTCTAACACAAGGACGATGCGTGCGATCACACATGCGCTAGAACCCTTAAAATAAATTTTTTAATTTTATTTATAGAAAAGAAAGGGTTTTCTAGCACAAGGACGATGCGTGCGATCACACATGCGCTAGAACCCTTAAAATAATTTTTTTAATTTTTATTTATAGAAAAGAAAGGGTTTTCTAGCACAAGGACGATGCGTGCGATCACACATGCGCTAAAACCCTTAAAATAATTTTTTGTTGTTTTTTTTTTTATATTTATTTAAGAGTAGATAAAGTACAATAAATAACAAGTAGAAAAATAGAAATAAAATAAGTAAGTAATTACTAAATAAAAATAAAGAGAAAAAATAAAAACAAAATGAAAAGCTTAATGAAAATAAAATAAAAGTTTTCTAAAAAGCTGATTGGGCCTAAACCCAAGTGGCCAAGGGTGTAAAAATGGAAAAACAAGAGTGTCTAGACTTAAATTGCTTCTAAAATCAGATTGGACCCCAGCCCATTTGGAGAAAAGCGCAGCTTAGGAAAAACATGGGGTGCAGAAAAACGTTATTGTTTTTATTTGTTTTTTTTTTACTTGGCCCAGCGGCCCAAGCAGAAAATAAAGGGGGTTGCGAGGGTGAGAAACGGGGGTGCGGATGGAACAAATTTTTTTGCTTTGTCTCCTTAGGCCCAATGTTGGCCCAGACTCCATTTGACCTAGGAACCCTAGGGGTTCAAACTATCCCCCTTTCATTCTGCACTCTCAGACTCAGACACTAGAGGCGGCCTCTTTGCGTCTCTCTCTTCCTCGCGCAACTCAGAGCCGACCACCTTCTTCACCCAGCCCCGGCGTCGCCGGCGACAGTAGATGTCGCCGGAACCACAGTCGGCCCCAACGCCATCGTCCAATCTCCTCCCTCATCCCCTTTCGCGCGTGAGAAGGATGATACCCTCGCCGTCAACGCGAACCGCCACCGCTATCCACCACCGGAGTCGTCGTTCGAACAACTTGGTCCGCTGCGTCGCCGGCGACCATTGCTACCACCCGGTCAGCCACCGCAGGCTGCGGCGACCTCGCCAGTTCCCCTTCTCTGCTCGATACGCCTCCATGCCTCCATCTGAAACCGCGAGCCACCGTCACAGGAAAACGTCGCCGGTGACCACCATCAACAGCCATCGCGCCACCGCTACCATCGCGAGCCGCCGTCACGGGAACAACAAACCTTCGCCGGCCAACCACTGAGCAACCACCACACCTCCGGAAGTCAACACAAACTCTAGTCGTCGCAGCCACAACAATCACCACGCGAACCTCCCCCCTTTTTTACTATTTCATTGATTTCAGATTGGGGGTGCAGTGAGTGTGGCTCGGTAATGATGGGAAAGGCTAGAACCATGAATGGGGCTGGAAAAATTTTGCAGACTCTTTGTTCTCGGCTGTTGGTTCCGTGATTGTGTGCTTGCTGAAGTGTTGATTGGTTTGTGTTGAGTGTTGAGTGTGTTTGTTCTCGGTGGTTTTTTTTTTCTAGTTTTGTGGCTTCGTGCAGTGCGTGTTGAAGATGAAGGTGGAAGCGTGATTTGGGGACGGAGACTCTAATGGGTGAGTGATGTTTGAGGTTGATGAGACTGAGATTATGAGTGGGTGAGGATGTCTGCTTAGATGTTTCTCTCGCAGGAAAATGGTCACAGGGGTTTTCATGGTATAAACGAAGGTTGATGAAGGGTAATGGGGATTTTGTTTCTGTTTGCAAGTTGCCGTGATATCGGAGGGTATTGAAATGGGTTGTCGGGACCGAACAGGGGACGGTATCTGCTGGTTCTTTTCTCTGGCTTTTCTGTGTAGCGTGGGTTGAAGAGATGCACTCGCTTAGAGAAGAGTATAAAACCGTAGAACACCGTGTTGTGCCAGTCGGAACGGGAAAAAAAAAAGTGATGAGTTAAAATATTTTTGATTTGGCTAGCTTATTGGTAAACATTTGGGCAAAGTATTCGAAGGTATCTGAGGGGAGTTGGGGAAAAGGCTGAGTAATGGTCAAAGAGCACAAAAGTTGGTGGCATGGTGTTTTGTAACAGAACAGGAAGGAGATACAGATATGGATAGGACCAAACCAGAAACATGGATCACCCAATACAAGCAAAATGATAGCAATCTACAACCCAAGAACTCGAACACTTAAGCACGCGAATAATAAAGCATTTTCGACTGGAAGCTTACCTCTTGCGCTATCTTGTGCTTTCCTCTGTTGCCAGTGTTGAATTGATGCCTCCTTTGCCTTAATCAGCTTCGTGCTTGGCCTCCTTCTTTTTTCTCTATTCTCTAGTTAGTGTCCCTTGTTTTTCTTTTGTCCAAAATGAAGATGAACAAATCTCCTTTTTTTTTTCCTTCGTAAAAATGGCCGATCCCCCTCTCTTTTTGTTCCTTTTCTCTTTGCCTCTCTCCTCTTCTTCAGAAAAACCCCTTTGCTGCCAAAACCTCCCACCAACAAAACTGATTCTCCTGCCCACCAAAAACTCTGCCAATCCCGAAACATCCCCTGCCAAAACCAAAACCCCCTCTGCCATGTCCTCCTTGTCGTTTTTTGACACATGGCTTTCCCTTTTTCACTTTTTGTTATTTATTATATATTTTTTACATTATATAAAAACGAAATAAAAAGATAAAGAAAAATAACAACAATAATAATGAAATTAAAAATATAAAAGGAAAAGTGAAATAAAATAAAAAAAGATAGAATAAAAATAAAAGATTAAGCAAAATTAAATAAAAAATAACCAAATAAATAAAATAAAGGTAATAATAATAATAAACGAAAAATAAAAAGAAAAAAGATAAAAATAAAAAGATAAAATAAAATAAACAAACGAAAATAAAACAACATTAAGTAAATGGATAATAAAAACATGTGATGACAAAATGCAATAAAGTAAGAAAGAAAAAACGATCCGGACGAAATTGGGTATTGACAGTTGCCCCTCTTTACTTAGCTTTTACTAGATAATATGACAAAATGATGTTTTCATATTATACAGTAAAAGATAAGTAAAGATAGAAATACTAATTTCGTCTGGATTTCTGCGGAGGTGAAATGAGGTAAGATGAATACAAAACAAAAGATTAACCAAATTCATGAATATGAGGGGTCGAAATTAAAAGAAAGCGACCATCGCCAAGCAGAGGGTCGACGACGCAGAAGCAAACTGAAAAAATGACCATTGCCAAGCAGAAGGTCGATAACATAAAACAACAACCTGGATTTGACCATTGCCAGGCAGAGGGTCAGTATCGCAGAAGGAAACCAAAGGTGCCAGATAAAAACTGGGCTTGAGATAGATGAGGTGTACAAACCTCGTGGAAAGGGTGTACTAACCCTGTGAATGAATTATATGAGGTGTACAAACCTCGTGGAAAGGGTGTACTAACCCTATTGAGGAATGATATGAGGTGTACAAGCCTCGCGGAAAGGGTGTACTAACCCTATTGATGAATGATACGAGGTGTACAAACCTCGTGGGAAGGGTGTACTAACCCTATTGATAAATGATACGAGGTGTACAAACCTCGTGGAAAGGGTGTACTAACCCTGTGATAAATGATACGAGGTGTACAAACCTCGTGGAAAGGGTGTACTAACCCTGTGAATGAATGATAGGAGGTGTACAAACCTCGTGGAAAGGGTGTACTAACCCTGTGAATGAATGATAGGAGGTGTACA
This sequence comes from Vigna mungo, assembly GCA_036885675.1. Classification (NCBI taxonomy): domain Eukaryota; kingdom Viridiplantae; phylum Streptophyta; class Magnoliopsida; order Fabales; family Fabaceae; genus Vigna; species Vigna mungo. Next base: position 22,189,942 of record CP144698.1, read on the forward strand.
AACCTCGTGGAAAGGGTGTACTAACCCTGTGAATGAATGATATGAGGTGTACAAACCTCGTGGAAAGGGTGTACTAACCCTGTGAATGAATGATAGGAGGTGTACAAACCTCGTGGAAAGGGTGTACTAACCCTGTGAATGAATGATAGGAGGTGTACAAACCTCGTGGAAAGGGTGTACTAACCCTGTGAATGAATGATATGAGGTGTACAAACCTCGTGGAAAGGGTGTACTAACCCTGTGAATGAATGATATGAGGTGTACAAACCTCGTGGAAAGGGTGTACCAACCCTATTGATGAATGATATGATCATTAGTTGTCAAAGAAGAAAAACTTGGATTCAAAATCTTTTGAAGAGACGTTGGTAAATACTGAGCAAAACATTGAGATTTTTTGAATAATTTCCTTGCTTTTGAAAGGTATGATGTAATGTCATGATGATGCATGTACATATGAGACGTTTGTTTCATTATCTCTTTTTGTCGTTTTTCACTCATTTCATTTTTTCCATTTTTTTGAAAGTCCATGTTTGAAACTTGTTGTCAATATCGTCGTCAGATTCAATGTACGTCCAAAACACGTTTCTTGAAAATAGTGTAATGAGTCCTTTGAAAAGGAAAAGAAACGTAACCAGGGTTCAAATTCTCTTTAACGCTTTTTGCAAACCAAACTAACTTGAACTCGAGAAGGTGTAGAAAATGGGCACGAAAGGTAGATGGCTGAATGATTATCTGTGGGCAACAACAACATTTAAAATCTCCTCACTCGAGGAGGTGTTGGTAATATCTAAACATGCGAGGCTCGCAAGAGTTGCCCCAATTTTGTTGCGCAAGGTGAATGTGATTTGGAGGGGTGGAAAGGTTCGGGTAGGAAGGATTGCCCCAGTTTTGTGATTCTCGTTTGACGGGGAGACTTCTCATCTTTTTGTCTTTTCTTCTTCTTCTTCTCTTTTCCTTTTGTTTTTTTTCTTTTTTGATTTTTTTTTTTTTGTGATTGTGTCATTCGCTACATCGTTTTGTTCCAGAGTTAAGTTCGTGAGAGAGATCAAGACAAACATTCTTCAGTCGGCGTGGACTTTAATGAGCTTGTATCGTGGCTGAAAGGCAAAGGGTTGTGAAAGAAAGGGATAATGAAGGCCCAAATAAGTGTTTGAAGGTTAAATTATTTTAACAAGAATCATCTGCAAGGCGTCAAGTCAACTGTCTCTAAGGATTTGAAAATTCGAGCACCCTTTTGTTTTTCATTGTTTGTTTTTTCTCTTTTTTCGTTTTTTTTTTTTTTTTCGATTCACTGCCCCTGTTGTGGCCCTTTATGATACTTTTTTTTTTCATTTTTGTTTTTTTCTTCTTTTCAGAAATTTTCTTCTTGATTTTGGATGCCCTTGATGTAAGAATACTAATCTTTTCACGTGCCACTACTCCAAGGTATGATCGGAAGTCATCTGCATAGGGGCCAGTTGCCACACCCGTGATCACGTTAACATCCACCGGTGTTTTTTCACCATGATTCTTTCTTATCAAAAGTTGTTTCATTCTGGTGGGTCCTCTAGTGGATCTGGAAGGGGGAGCCTCATCCCCTGAAGAATGTGGATGATCAACCATATATCTGTCAACATAAACAACAACATGAATTATTAATAAAATACTTATGTAATATCCAACATGATCCAACATGAAATATTAATGAAAGACTTATGTAACAACAAGAAATACTTATACAGAAATTGAAAATTCATACATAAAAATATGGATTGATCATATGTATATTCCCTCATCATGATCTGACCGAATTGCATGTACATCATCGTCAACTAGAGAATGTTCATCAAAATTTGTTGTAGTTTGAAATGAATGGTTGTCAGCAATATGAATATTAATCAAATTGTCTTCGTTAACTTCAATTTGTTTTTTTCCTTGAAGAGCGACATACCAAGGGTCAGACGCAGGATCTTTGACATAAAAAACCTGAGATGCTTGATTTACCATGATAAACGGTTCGTCTCGGTAACCCACCTTTCGAAAATCAACCAGTGTCATACCCGATTCATCTATTTTCACACCACTCTTATTGTCAAACCACTTACATTTGAACAATGGAACAAAAAACTTGGTGTAATCAACCTCCTTATCTCTTCTATTATACCATAATATCTCATTGATCCAAGTACAGGAGATTGATCTTTTGATGTGGAAAATTGAAGCGACTCAGCTTCTAAACTTACTCCACTATTTTGTACTATGCTTTTATCATCCAAAGTCTTCGTATAGAATGTGCAATTATTGACTTCATAACCTATACAACATACGACATCAATCTTTAAACCATTTGCAAGCCACAACAAAGTTTCAGAACAATGTGGCTCTTTGTGAATTTCAGATTTGAACCAAGATATAAATGTTTTGTTATGTTCCGTCAACTGCCATTTCTCTGATTGTCTTGGATTTTTATTCTTCACAATGGCCTTGTGTGCTTGCAAAAAAGGTATCACCTCATCTGTGTTGTTCAATATATAAAGATGCGCTTGCAACAATTCTTCGCGATCTTTTGTCACCACTTTCACACCTCGGATGCTTTTACTTGTAGAACATTTGAAAGACCATGATGTGCGAGGAACTCCAATTGGATTCGTTGATGTCATGTAATCTGAACAAAACTCGATACTTTCTTCATCAATATCCTTTCAATCATTGAACCTTCAGGACGATATGGATTTTTAACGTACCCTTTCAAAATCTTCATATAACGCTCAATAGGATACATCCATCTTAAGTATACCGGTCCGCACAACTTGATTTCTCTAACCAAATGAACAAGTAAATGTACCATGATGTCAAAAAAAGATGGAGGGAAAAACATCTCTAGTTGACACAAGATGATAACAATCTCGTCTTGAAGTTCATATAACTTTGTAGATCGATGACTTTACTACATATTGACGAGAAAAATGACCACAACCTGTTTATGGTCTGCCTAACATTTTTGGGCAAAATTCCACGAATAGCCACTGGTAACAATTGTTGCATTAAGACGTGGCAATCGTGAGATTTCATGCCAACAAGCTTTAAGTCCTGCATCGATACTAAACTCTTCATATTTGAAGAATATCCTTGTGGTACTTTGATACTCTTTAAACAAAGGCAAAAACTTATCTTCTCTTGTCTAGACATTATGTAACATGCAGGGGGCAAATAAGTACGTTTACCAATCTCCTTGGGTGCCAACTCTTCTCGGATATTCATGTCAACCAAATCCAAACGAGCATTCACTCCATCTTTTGTCTTTCCCTGAATGTTGAGTAGTGTACCAATCAAGCTATCACACACATTCTTCTCTACATGCATCACATCTATGCAATGTCTAACATCTAACTTTGACCAGTATGGAAGATCAAAGAATATTGATTTCTTCTTCCAAGGGGTCGTTACAGATGACTTCTTGGATGTTTTCCCAAATACATGATGTATTTTATTAACTTTTTCAAGAATTTGAATGTCAGTAAGTGGATTTGGTGCTTCGTCCCTCTCTTGATATCCATTGAATGCTTTTTTTAACCTTCGATATGGATGATTACGTTTTAGAAATCTCCGATGACGCAGATACACCGTCTTTCTTCCATGTTTCAATTGATTAGCTACAGTGTTTTCTTTAGAGCTGTCAAAACGGGTAACTCGACCCGACCCGGCCCGGCCCACCACGGGTTGGTCACTTAGTGAGCCAACCCAACCCGACTCATTTATTAGCGAGCTAGAAAAACTTGAACCCGGCCCGACCCACCACGGGTTGATGGGTAAACGGGTTGGCTCACTAGCTCATTTAATACATTTTTTTAAATAAAAAAAATACAAACTTTTTGTAATTTAAATTTAGACAAATTTCACTCCCAAAAAATTATGTTAAAGACAATTGAAAATAATAATAAAAAGTACAATATAATCCAAATTCAACGATATAAAAAAAGAACCAGCAACATCAACAAAAAATTAATAGTTCAATTTGTAACATAAGTTTTCAAATTCAAAGATATTAAAAACAGTTTGTTGAAATAATGTATACTCAAATTTTTTAAATAAAATGAACAAACTCTGATACAAGCATGCCAGAACAGGAAAAAAAAATCATTTCATGTCTTCAAATCTCCCACAACAAAAAACAAATTCACAAACCCCTATTTTTGTCATTATAGGATTTTTGAAAAAAAAAAGAAAGAGAAGTGAGAAAACAAAAATGTGGAGAAAAGAGAAGAAAAAAGGAAGGGTGTTTCACCTGCTCCTTGAATAATTTTAGTGAAGTGAGAGTGAGAGCACCGTCAAATGAGAGCAAGTACTGTGAGAGTGATTTGTGAGAGCAGAGGTTACTTTTTTGGTATACACAGTGAGTGAAGAGAGTATTTTATTTTTTAGGGTTTCATAAATAAAATAATAAATTAAAAAAATAAAATTAGGTAGGTGGGTTGGTGGGCCAACCCGGCTCACCACGGGTTCAACCCGCATGAGCCGGGTTTAAATGAGCCGGGTTGAAATCTAACCCGCATATAGGTGGGTTGTATTTTTCAAACCCAACCCGGCACGAACCCGTGACGGGCCGGGTTAACCCGCGGGTTGTGACCCATTTTGGTGGCTCTAGTTTTCTTCACAGATAGGACATGCTTTATGACCCTTGACACTGTATCCTGACAAATTACCATAAGCTGGAAAGTCATTAATGGTGCAAAATAACATTGCATGCATCACAAAAGTTTCAGAAGCGAATGCATCAAATATTTCAACCCCATCAACCCACAATAACTTCAAGTCTTCAAGTAGTGGGCTTAGATAAACATCTATGTCATTTCCAGGCTGCTTTGGACCAGATATCATCATAGACAACATCATGTACTTCCTCTTCATGCACAATGTAGGAGATAAGTTGTAAATTATCAATATAACTGGCCAACAACTGTGATTGGTACTCAGATTACCAAATGGGTTCATTCCATCAGTGGCTAAACCAAGCCTAAGATTTCTACACTCTTTACCAAATTGGGGGAATTGTTGATCAATATTTTTTCATTGCTTTGAATCAGCTGGATGACGAAGCAGCCCGTCAATTTTTCTCTCATCTGCATGCCATCTAAGGTTTTTAGCATCTTTGGAATTCGCAAACAAACGCTTAAGTCTGGGCACTATTGGAAGGTACCAAACTACTTTCAAAGCAGATCCATTTTTTTCTATCTGACCATTATCTTCACTTTTGTTTTTTGACTTGTATCGTGATAAACCACATTTTGGACATTTTGTCAAAAATTCAAACTCTTTCCTATATAAAATGCAGTCATTGGGACAAACATGTATCCTTTTATACTCCATACCCATTGAACAAAGAATTTTCTTCGCATCATAATTACGAGTGGGTAGTGTCCCTCGATCTATGCCCTTAAATATTTAAAATTTATTCAGATCAGGGAATAGGCCGCGGTTGCTCTGAGAACCGCGGCTATTCCCTGACGTTCTGAATCCCCCAACTGCCATTTGGGGAATGTCAGAAGGTAGCAGGAGGAATAGGCAGCGGGTCTTAGAGCAACTACGACCTATTCCCACTACAACCTTCTGATATTCCCCATCAGTCAGCACCTGCAATAAATTGACAGGGGAATAGGCCGCGGTTGTTGAGAGCAATAGACTTCTAATGGGTCTCGTAAAATATCTTCACGCTCAAAAGTTTTTATGAATTTAAACATTAATAGATGTTTGTTCTTTGACCAGCAAACTTTAAAATAAACAATTAACGTATGTTCCTCTGACCAATAGACGTCTAATGAATCTCTTAAAATATCTTTGAGCTAAAATTTTTATGAAGTTGAACACCAAAAGACATTTGTTCTTTCACCAACAGACTTCAAAAAGGCAATTAACATTTGTTTCTCTAACCAATCAACGTCAATCGTATGATTTTATTTACAATGTTGTCATCGGTCATTTTTAACCTTTGGTTGTTAGACGTTGAGCATTAGACATTGTATGCCCATTTTATACTAGTGATCCTAAGAATTAAAATTATATTTTCAAACTCAAAACACAAACAATGAAACATACCTTAATACCCCCTCTGAATCTAGACTAAAGGCAATACTGATGGGTCTATAAAAATCTCCTAACAATGCACCAAAGTCCACACCACACACCATTTTGCGTCAATTATAGGAAAACAACAAAGAGATTATGGTTTTTGGATTTTACAATTTTAGGTATTTAGGAATGAACGAACATTACTTGTCACATGAATAACCAATTAACCAACTCCACGAGGATGAACAGTGATTGATCGCCAGAAGAACAAACTTTTTCTTCTTTTGTGAATCATTGTGACATTGAACTATTACCAAGTCAACAAAGAAGTTTAGGGCTTAAAGGAAGAAGATTAGGTGTGCGAGTAACTAACTTGAGTAAAAATTTACTTTTAATTTTTAATTATTAATTATTTTAAAATCTTTATATAAAATTAGTAAGTAAATTTTTTTTTTCACTTACATAGAAATCTTTTCTTTGAAAGTTCTTGCTCAAACGGATCGATATTACATATTGATTTTACATACGAAAAATTCGTAAACAAAATTCTTGTTCATTATTTATGAAAAAATTGGTATATAACTTCATTTTCAATATTCGTATGTAAAATCTAAACGTGACCAGTCATTTACCTACGCATCATGTAATAATTTATAAGTAAATCATATTTTTTAGTACAATTTAATCATATTTAATTATAGGACATATAAATCAAATCAAAGAAAAAACAGACATAACCCTAAACTTGTCTATTGAACTGATATAATGCAGAAACGCAGAAACACTTTAACAAGACATGGGAAGCAAATGAAAACTGAATATACATTTATTACTCTGTGAAGGAGGTGGTAAGAATACTTATACAAGTAGCGTGATGGTAAAGGAGAACAATAAAAGAAACTAACAGACTTAACTGTAAAACCTAACTGAGTTTGACCAATTCAAACTCATATCTAATAATATTAAAAACACCTTAATACAGAATAGAGAAACATTACAGACGCACTTGAATTAGTTTCTAACACACCCCCTTAGTTCAAGGCTTTCTGTGATTTCACACCAATCATCATTCTGAGATGCTTAAATCTTTCCCGGCTGAGAGCTTTTGTGAATATGTCCGCGAGTTGAAATTCTGTCCTACAGTGGCTCAACTCAAATTTTCCTCTGTTTACCATATCACGTAAGAAGTGATATTTTACCTCAATATGCTTGCTACGGCCATGACTCACGGGATTCTTTGCAAGACTTATAGCTGAAGTATTATCCATCTTTAATTCAATACAATCTTCTGTTTTGGTCATTAAGTGTTTCAGGATTTCACTTAACCATAAACCTTGACAAACAGCGTTGCAACCTACCACATATTCAGACTCACAGCTTGAAAGTGCAATGATTGTCTGCTTCTTAGAGCTCCATGAGACAGGTTCATTGTTTAGAAAGTATATGCTTCCAGACATGCTCTTTCTTTCGCCCTCATCACCACCAAAATCTGCATCTGAGTATCCCACTAGCTTGAGTTCTTTTGTTTTCAGACTTCGATAGAACAGAATTCCAAAATCTTCGATAGCTTTTAAGTATCTAAGTATCCTCTTTGCTGCTACCATGTGTCAACACCCAATTTCGTCCGGGTGATTAAACAATAGGATTTAGTTTTTATTTTTGTCTTATTTTAATTCTATTTTATTATTATTTTACTTTGTTTTTATTATTTGATTTTATTTGATTTATTGTATTAGTCTTTTAAAAAAATAAAAAATAAATAAAAATAAAAATAAAAATAAAAATACAAAAATAAATGAAAAAAAAAGAGAAAAAAAATAATAATAAATAAAAAGAAAAAAAAGAAAAGGAAAAATAGGAAATAAAATGAAAAAAAAGGAAAAAAGTTAAAAAATGTGGGATTGAAAACGGTTACAACAGAATTAAGCAAAGAAGAGAGCAGAGCATCATGATCTTGGCCAGGGGATACCATTCATCATCATCGTTCAGCCCTCACACTACTCAGAATGACATCCTCCCTCACACAGGGACCACGCTACCAGTCTGTTATGCTAACCAGACCACCACTCTGTTAGACCAGACCTCATTATCCCAACCAACCACAACCTTCATCAGTGATTACCATTCCACCATCTTCACCTCCATTACCATCCTCCTTATCATACTAGTTTTTCCCTGGCATTTAGAACAAAAACAGAGAACAAGTGAGGGGAGAGCAGAGACGCATATTACACTATACCCCAACACTACCTCATGCCTAACCTGTAACCACCTCTGTTGAAGGCCATCATTCACACACTACAGACAACTCCCTTTAGGCACACAACAGAAACCATTTTTCCTCCAACCGAATCCTCTTTCTCTCATCCTTCTTCCCTTCCATCTCCTTCGATATACAAAAACCAAGGAATCCACCATTTTCCCCAACCTTATCAACTCAACAAAATCACCATCCCCCTCATTCGGTCCAACACCTGAAAAACAAATAAAGGAAAAAGATATTCATCTCTTTCGATCCTCGGATTCTTTGTCAACATCGATATTCATCCATCGACATAGCATTCACGAGACAAAATAACATTCAAAGAAATTCATGGAATCATTGCTGGCTCATTCTCCGTGCTGCTGGCACTGGACTTTTTTTAGTTGAAAAGGAAGCCTAGGCGGTTTGCGGAGAAGCTGGGCTGAAATCAATCGGAAGGGTATTCATAGTAATGTCTCAAAAGGCAATCGATTTTGTCAGATTTGATGACCTCAGTTTGAAGGTAACGGAGCTGAGGCGACTGATTTGAAGCTGGAGAGTTTCAGTGAGGTGGACTCCAGAGAGGAAGGGTGTCGCCGGCACGTACTCTGTTTGCAAGCCTGGTGGTGACCATGTTTGATGACTAGGGGCACTGACAGAAGCGCTGGCGGAACCTCCAGTAGTGGTGGTCTCAAGGTGGAAGACACGACGGCGGGCCTCCAGTTAGAAAGAAGTCATGTCGCGCAACAGAAGAAGGAGAAGAGTGGCCGGCGACCACTTTAGCATCCCGGGGCGCCACGGTGCTGGCTCAATGGGTGGCGACGACGCGCGAGAAGAAGTGGAGGAAGGGTTTGGTGTTGGGATTCGACGGTGGCTCTGGCAGTGACCGGCATCGTCGTCGGCGATCCTGATAGTGAGCAGCATCGTCGCCGGCGATCCTGATAGTGAGAAGAAGAGAGATCGTGATGCGGTGCCGGCAGAGGTTGTGGTGGTGATCGGTGCTGGTGGCTGGAGTTTCTTCTCTGCACCCCCGTTTGCTATTTACACCCCTTGTTTCTGCAAACACAAGAAAAGAGGCCTTGGGCCTGGTCAGTAAATTTTCGGATTGCACCCCCAAACTTCACAGCTGCACCCCTGTCTTTGGGCCCAGACCAAGATTTCGAGTGGCAGCCCCCAATCTTCACAGCTGCACCCCTGCCTTTGGGCCCAGATCAAAATTTTATGTTGCACCCCTGGTTTATATCTACACCCCTATTCTTATTGGGCTTGAAAACTGATTTTTTCTTATTTGTTTTGTTTTTATTTAGCTTTATTATTTGTTTTATTATTTTGTGTTGTTATATTCATTTGTTAATAAAAATAAAAATATAAATATAAAAATAAAATTTCTTTTACAAAAAATAACAAAATATTTTAAAGGTTTAAGCGTGTGTGCGATCATTCGCATCAGCCTCGCGCTAAAACCTTTTCTCCATTTAAAATAATAAATTATTTTAAAGGTTTAAGCGTGTGTGCGATCATTCGCATCAGCCTCGCGCTAAGATCTTTTCCCCTTTTATAAAAATATCAAAAGCATTTTAAAGGTTTAGGCACGTGTGTGATCATTTGCATCGTCCTCGTGCTGAGACTTTTCTTTTTCTCACATAAAAAAAAACAATACCAAAAATACCAAACAAACTTCTAATCAACTTTTCCAAACAAATTTTCCAAATAGTTTGAAAGAACTACGTAACCCTGATTTCTCATTTTGAATGAGAATACGTAGGAGCAAGGTCAATCCTTGTCGGGCCCCCCCCCCAAAAAAAAAAACTAAAAAATATTTTTGTTTCTTTATATTGTTGTTCTTGGGATAGTTAAACATTTTGCAAACCACATTTTTATTCGCGTATTTAATTAAAGGTACTGCCTTAGGGAAGGCGTTGTGGGGTGCTAATACCTTCCCCACACGTAACCGACTCCCGAACCCGAATTTCGGTTTTTCGCAGACCTTGCTTTTTCTTTATGGTTTTTTCCATAGTTTTCCATAATAAACTATGGTGGCGACTCCAAACTCTTTTCTAAACTCGTTTTCCTTTTTTGGATCGTCGTCCCGTCGCTATTTTTCGGTTGCGACAGATGGCGACTCCACTGGGGATACTAGAGAGTCAAGCCGTTTAATTAGATGCGCGAATTCGATGTGGTTTTGCTTGATGTTTTTCGTCCCCTTTTCTTTGTCTATGTTTGATATTTAGAATAATTGCATGCGAGTTCTGCTGTTTGTTCTTTGTGTTTTAAATAATTGTTGGATATTGAATCCTAGGCTAGAAAACATGTCTATATCTGCCTGGGAACTTTTCTGGTTGTTTTGCAGGTGAGGGTTTGGGTGCATTGCATTCCCCCTTCACACACACACTTTGTGCATATCATGAGTGGGGCCCTATACCCGGGTCTGAGTGCAGCTTAGAATTAGAGGAGTTGTGTAGCGGTGTCACTCTGGGATGTACTTCCTGTTTGGCTATCATGAGAACTCCAGCTAGAGTCTGTTCTCTTCATTTGTCTCTCTACATCTAGTTGATTACTCGACTGTTGTGGAGATGCTGTGGAGAGGGCCATAGCTCTAGTGATTTTTGACCTTTAGGTTCAGGGAACCATCCTGGTGAGGTTACATATATTTGACCTTAAATCCAAAGCAGTGAACCTATTCTAAGGCACAAAGGGAGATGTGTGCGGTCCTATAACCCTCATTGTTGCTTAATAAAATCAAACACCTCGTTTTTCTTTCTTTCTTTGTTGCTCATGGTTTTATGGTCTTGTCAAATTTTGTGAGTTCTAGTCAAGAAATTATAAGGTCGTGATTATGGTAAGATGGAAATTAACATGAGATTTTGAGTCAAGGGGCATTCAAGTTCTGACTTTTTGAAGAAAAACATACGCATTGAAGCCAAGGGGGGCAATATCGGCCACTTGGAGGGTCTGATGAAAAAAGATAACCTTGAAAATGCATTCAAGAAGGAGTGTGAGGATTTGTTGATCTTGTTGGAGGTGGAGGTCCGGGTAACAACAATTATTGTTTCAGCCCAGCACTATGACCCATTTCTAATTGGTGCCTACAATAGAAGAATTTGAGTTGATCTTAGATGCATTTCTTAAGAGCAAAGATCCAAACAATCACCTTGGGCAATATATCCCTGTCTTGCAACTAACGAGAATCACGTAAATGTATCCTATAAAGTTGGAAAGTGAATTCATACTAGCTCAAGGATGCCTAGAGTGGTTTTTTGCATAGATTAACCAGAAGGAAAAGTGGGAAACATTCATGAATGTACTAGCTCTTATCTTCTATGGTGTCATGCTCCTTCCTAATACCAGGGATTTTGTTGACTATGCCGCAATGAATGTATTTACAGGATAAAAAGTTTGCTTTGTGAATCTAGTCTTGGTCGTCCTAGCCGAAGCTTGTGGGACCATTAGTCATTGTTGTGAGCCAAAGACAAGGAAGAGATTCTGTTGTTTACCGGGGTCGTATGTATAATTCATCTCTCGCATGAGTAAGGGAGCTTTGTATGCTACATGTCCTGTGAAGGAGTTACTACGATATAAACTAGAAAGAAAAAGGGCAAATGAATGAGCACGACTCTGTGCAGGCTCAAAGGAGGAAAAGTTTAAATGACATGTTTCTTGGCTGCAAAGATTGTGTATCATACACCATTGCTGGAGTTATCCTGATGTCCCTCTCATGGGTATCCATTGTTGTGTGTGTGTTAAAAACAAAAAAAACAAACAAAAAAACAAAAAGAAAAGCAAAAAAAAAAAAGAAAAAGTAAAAAAAGAGAGAAAAAAAAAGAAGAAGCAGAAAATAATTTGGGTATCCTATGAGAGGGTCGCCAATGCCTACATTTCTTGCCACATTGCAAATCTTCTGAAGAAGGAATCTTTACTGAAATGTTGGGGGATAATGTTGTTTGCTTCGAAGAGAGACCCAAGATCATGGATTATTAGTGAAAGGTTCCCTTATCCAATGGGTCAGATAAGGTTAAGACAGTCAAGTTGTGATTCAAGTTAATTTCTCCCAACCCAAATTGTGAAAAGCAACTTCATAATGCTGGGTAGCGGGTGAAAGCAACAATGATGAAATTGGAGAAGGAATTGGTGAAAGAGTATTTTGTTGAACGAGGGTCAATTGAAAAAGAAGCCTCTCACAAATAGCTTCCCTTGCTAATAGAGTTATTGAAGGCATTCCTAAGTTATTAGTTTATGCTGAGTCTGCAATTCCATCTTTAACTGGCTTAAGGGGATTGGATCCTTCTTCAATCACTGCAAGAGCCGATCGGAGAAATGAAGAATGTGATGGCCAAGGCCCAAGATGGTTGACCAAGACGTCTTATGCCTCACATCTTGGGAATTTCTGAATGATGAATCACCCTATTGACTCAGTCTTGTGTTAATTTCCAAATTATACCGGGGCAATATTTTGACAGCTTTATAATTTCTGACTAGAATAATTGTCTTTTCATTGTCTTCATTTTTATTTTCTCCTTCTTAATTTGTTTCATCTAATAAAATTTCAAAAAGAAAAAAGAAAAACCGAGATACCCTAAAGGATTTGAACCAGTTACCAAATCTTGGAGAACCCAAAGAGAAATTCGAGAAGGGATGAAAGTCGATTGAAAGGGCAAATGAGCCAAACCCTTGAGGTTTTGAGTGTCTTAAAAAAACCTCGGAGATTCGTGCACCACAACCTTAACACAGCGTTCAAAGGGTCCAAAATTTCCCTTACGTGGTATTTCCCTAAATTACACTTCACCCTCAGGAGCATACTTGGGGCAAGTTAACACTCAAAGGGCTGAAGATAACGTATTTGAAGTGGAGAACAAGCTTGGGGCAACCACTTTCATGGTCCCTGGGAAAAGGCTTTAATCAAGTATTGTGAGCATGACGATGACAAAGCAACTCGAGTTGAAAACTTCTCACCATGTCGTTACACTAATAGATGTTGAAGTTGACAGGGGTAATTTGGAAATGCTGAAAAAGGATAACAGCTGTAGAAGGTGAATGAAACGCTGAGCTTGAAAAGGTTGCAAGGCTTGCTTAGTCTCATATATTGTGATACCTTCAAAGCTTAAATTGCCCGAATTCGAGAAATATAGCCAGACCACTTGTCTCAAGAGCCACCTCACGATGTTGAAAGAAAATGGTCGTTCATGCATGTGATGAAAGGTTGCTAATTCATTTCTTCCATGATAGTTTGATTGGCATGACACTAAACTGGGGCACTCCTCTAGAACCTTCCTGCATCCGGTCTTGGGAGGACCTGGCGGATGCTTTCTTGAAGCATTTCAAATTTAATATGGATGTGGCACTTGATAGACTGTAACTGCAGAGCTTGATGAAAGAGTCAAAATCATTCAAAGAGCATGCCCAAAGGTGGAAAGAATGTTGCTCGAGGAAAGCCTCTTATGAGTGATAACAGGATGGTTGACACATTCTTGAATACTCTGCAATCACCCATCTGTGACACCATGGTGAGCAGTGTTTCCTCAAACTTCGCAAACTTGATGATAATCAAAGAAAGAATTGAAATTGGTGTAAGGATTGGAAAGATCGCGCAAAGTCATACCATGACAGCAAACGTGAAGGAGTTTGGGTCGAAGCTGGGGAAGAGGAGAGAAGAAAGAGCTCAACCATATCCCATCGCTCAAATATTGTTGAATTACTCTCTAGTTGAAACATGACCAAGACAAAATTGGGGACTCAACCCAAACTCAACTTCTCACCAAGCCGCTGGACAGAGATGATTCGATCAAGAGAAAAGGCTCCGAGCATCATTCCTATACATTTGACATATGCAACGTTTCTTCCAAGGCTAATGCCCAAGAAGGTTTGGTCTATACTTGTTACATGAAGCCTTTAAAACCTCAGTACCCCAAGATTCATGATGCATCATATATAAAGGGTAATTATCATGAAGTGGCTATTAGTCATTCAACCAAAAAGTGTTTGGTGTTCAAGTTCAAATACAACCTTTGACTGATTCAAGATGGTTAAAGTCTAAAGGAAGACAACCAAACACTTAGGCAAGACTTGAGAATGTCTCTACAGATGCCATGGAGAAATGAAGTGGGCTTTAGGACCACATAAGAAGGCATAAGTCATTGTACAAGTGAACTCGATGTTGTGAAGAGTCATGCCACCGGGGAAGTATGCTCATTGATATCGCGCTGTCATCCATGATTGACAATACAAACATTCGTTACAGGGTTTCTCCAAGTAGTGCTGGAAATCGAGTCCTGAAAGGGTATTGCGGAAAAGAGGAAAACAAAATTGAAAATAAATAAGATGAAGGCAATCTTGAGTCAATTGTCTTTAGGATGATGAGGATGACTATGAGGAGGATGACTCAGATGCTGGGACGGAAATTCTTGACCTTGATGACGATGAGGATGATGACTGAAGCTTATGACCCCAGGCTCTGTCAATGTACTACATATTGGGAAACTTTTATTTTTCTGTCTTGTTTTTAAATTAAGTTTTTCGTTTCGTTTAACTGTTTGAACTTGGCTTGACGGTTAGTTTGGTGACAATGTTTTGATATTAAACCATCTTTGTGATTTTGGAAATTTTTGTATGTTTGCTCGTTTTGTGTGATTTCTTTGAGATAATTGGTTTGAGATGTGAAGCTTTGATTGTGGTTGTTCATGATTGTTTGAGATTATGCTAGGTTTTTCTTGTGGTCAGTATACAGGGAATTGTGTTTGAAAACAAAAATGTGGAACCCTAAGAAACCTAGTGAGATGTTGTGCCTCATAATTTTTGTTAAGTAATATCATGTTGGAATCGCAATTGATTTTGCCTGATTGTCTCTATGTGAATCGTTTACTTGCTTGTTTCATATGATCAAGGCCATCTTGTTCTTCTATCTTGTCTATGTTTTGAACCAAAGAGCTGTTGTAACCCTGTGAATCTGGAAGAAACATTGATCCCATCCTTGAACCTTTTGACCAATATTGAAAATTTTGACCCCCTTACTTTGAGTTAAGTAGAGCATTCATTTTGGTATAGGAAAAAGGTTTAAGTTTGAGGTTGTTGAGGTTACAAAAAGAAAGTGACAAGAAAAGCGAAAAAGAAAAATGAAAAGAAAAAGAAGAATAAGGAACAAGATCAAGAAAAAGAATCAACAGATGATAAGTGGGAAAGAGAATTGAGAATTGGTTGTAATTGATTGAAGTTAAGAAGAGGATTATGTTGACTTGTGCTGATTTGAATGCTCTCTTAGCTAAAGGTGTTTTGAATCATGAAAAACCAAAATTCGTTCTTAGCCCAACCAAAAATACAAGCCTCAAAAGTCCTTGTAATGTAAACTTGCAGGTGAATGTATTCATTGTGGTGGAAATGAAAGGCAAAGTTGAATTGTGTGACCTTGTGTTGCTAGAGTGAAAAACACACATCCTTATACACTAGAGTGCTTGAGAGAAACAATTTCATTGGTGAGAGGAAAGGGTCCATATTAGTGTTGAAAACACTTTTGCCATGCTTATTGATCCCTTTTAAAACCATGCATGAGTCTTGTGATACTTGTTCGATGAGCACCATGGTTGAAATTTTCTCAGTCAAAAATTCATCGTCTCAAGTTGATTTTACCATGATGAGCAAGCTTGAATGGTTCTTACTTGTTTTGAATATTGAATCGTTGAAAGTTAATTATCTGTCTAAGCCTAGTTCTCCATTTTGCTTGAGGACAAGCAAAGTTTTAAGTTTGAGGTTGTTGATAACGGTAAATATTACCATTATCTATGGTACAATTGTCATACAAAATCAACATTCCTGAAGCTTTAAACACGCTTAATCCTCTTGGATGATCTAACTTTGTGAATAAACTCAGCTTAGGTTATACACAGTAGTTTTCATCACCAATACTTCACATTTTGTAGGAACTTTTTGTGCTTTGGAAGAACAATCAAGCTTTGAAGAGTGGAGAACCAAGGAGGAGCTAAAAAGATGAAGAATTGAAGAGGGAAGCCTACAGAACTGACGCCCAGGCGCCCCTGAAGGGCGCCCAGCGCCCTTCAGTCGCACTTTTGCCTATTTCTCACGCCCAGGCGCCCCTGAAGGGCGCCCATCGCCCTTCAACTCGCACTTTTTGCCCATTATTCACGCCTGGGCGCCCCCCAGAGGGCGCTGGGCGCCATTTGTCTCGCACTTTTGCTGTATTTCTGGCGCCTGGGCGCCCCAGGAAAGGGCGCTGGGCGCGAATCCTTGCTGAGATGGCACCTGAGAACTATAAAAGGCACACAATTTTCGAGGGTTAGGATCTTCTTGGCGGCTGAGACCTAGGGAAGCATTCCTACACCTCTTGGAGCTGGTTTTGGACAGTGGGAGCTCTCCTTTCCTCCTCCTTGAGTCTCATCTTCACCATTTTCACTCCATTGTAAGCTCAAGCTCTCCATTAATGGAGAGCTAAGTTCATTAGTGTTGGAGAGTGATGTAAACTAAGAACTTCTTATGTAAATGCACTTGCTTTTAAATGAAAAACGCTTCATTCATTACTTGTTGGTGTTTGTATCTTTTACTTAATGCTAGTTATGACTTGATCAACCATGACTTGATTTTGGGGTTTACTTAAGGTTGGGAAACTTTGGGTGAAACTTGAACTAGACTAAAAACCTAAGGGAAATAGTGTCTAGGGATAGAGCTAGGACCGTTAGTTGTCTTGAACTTCTTTTCTTAATGCGGGTGAGTTTGTTGGATTACCAAGGGATTGGGATTTATCAAATGAACCTAGGCTATCTCACCAAGGGATTGGGTTTTAGTAATTTAGGTAGTGACAAGAATAAGTAATTGAAGAAGAGTGTTGTAGTGCATTTGCATAGCAAGGAATTAGTTGAAATCATTCTCCAACATGTTCATTCCACATAGTCATTAATCATTTTCATATTCACTACTTTTGGCCCCAATTAGTTCAAATTTTACTTATGCATAAAATTTACTTTCATTGCATAACACCACCCAAAAATTGGAATCATTCTTTAGCTTGAGTTATTTAGTAATTATACGGTCGTTAAGTAATACCGAAGTCTCTTGGGAAACGATATCCGGTCTTACCGGTTTTACTACTTGCACGATTTGGTACACTTGCCTTTTTAAGAACTTGATGACAGTGGATGCATCATTTTTGGGGCAAGCAGCAGCCTCCACCCATTTGCTCACATAATCGACAGCCACCAAGATGTACTCATTGTTAAAAGAAGGAGGAAGGGGGCCAACAAAGTCTATGCCCCAACAATCAAAGACTTCCACCTCCTGAATCATTTGCAAGGGCATTTCATGCCTCCTTGAGATGCTCCCCGTTCTTTGGCATTTATCACAACTTCTTGCATGATGGTGGGCATCCTTGAACAATGTAGGCCAATAAAACCCAGATTGGAAAACTTTTGCAGCTGTTCTCTCCCCATTGAAATGACCTCCATAAGGAGAGTTATGGCAATGCCATAAAATACCTGCTGCCTCCTCACTAGTGACACACCTCCTCAACAGGTTGTCAGCTCCAATCTTAAACAAGAATGAGTCATCCCAAATAAACTGCTTGGCGTCATGTAGGAATTTCTTTTTCTGTTGCCATGTTAGGTCTTCTGGTATGACTCCTGCAGCCTTGAAGTTAGCCATGTCAGCAAACCATGGCCTCTGCTGAATATGCAGGAGTGTCTCATCAGAGAAAGACTCACGGATCTCTTTTTCCTTGCATGTGACTTCTTCATTGATAAGCCTAGATAGATGATCCGCAATGAGATTTTCACTTCCCTTCTTGTCATGAATCTCAATATCAAACTCTTGGAGCAACAAGACCCATCTGATTAGTCTTGGTTTGGAATCGGGTTTGGTGAGCAAGTATTTGATGGCAGCATGGTCGGTGTAAATGATCACTTTAGACCCAATGAGATATGGTCTAAATTTCTCTAAAGCATAAACTATGGCAACAAACTCCTTCTCCGTGGTGGCATAATTGAGTTGAGCACCATCCAAGACTTTGCTAGCATAGTAGATGGCATGAAAGATCTTCTCCCTTCTTTGGCCAAGAACGGCTCCTATAGCATAGTCACTGGCATCACACATCAACTCAAAGTCTTGATCCCAATTGGGAGATACAATCACTGGGGCTGAAATCAACTTGTTCTTCAGAAGTTCAAATGCCTTTAGGCATTCATCATTCATTTCAAAGGGTGTGTCCTTCACAAGGAGATTGCTCAAGGGCTTTGCAATCTTGGAAAAATCTTTAATGAATCTTCTATAGAACCCAGCATGGCCAAGAAAGCTGCGGATGCCCTTTACATTGGTTGGTGGAGGAAGCTTTTCAATCACCTCCACTTTAGCTTTATCTACCTCAATCCCCTTGGATGATATTTTGTGGCCCAACACAATGCCTTCAGTCACCATGAAGTGGCATTTCTCCCAATTGAGGATGAGATTAGTTTGGACACATCTTTTCAACACAACTTCCAGATTAGCCAAGCACACATCAAACGAGCTTCCAAAAACTGAGAAATCATCCATGAAGACCTCGATACATTTCTCCACAAGATCGGAGAATATGGCTTGCATGCATCTTTGGAAGGTAGCTGGGGCGTTACAAAGCCCATATGGCATCTTTCTATAAGCAAATATCCCAAAGGGGCATGTGAAAGCCGTCTTTTCTTGATCTTTAGGGTCCACAACTATTTGGTTGTAACCCGAGTATCCATCCAAGAAGCAATAGAAGGCTTGCCCTGCTAACCTCTCTAGCATCTGATCCATGAAGGGAAGAGGAAAATGGTCTTTCCTAGTGGCTTTGTTGAGCTTCCGGTAGTCAATACACATTCTCCAACCGGTGACAGTCCTTGTAGGGATCAACTCATTCTTCTCATTACATATGACTGTCATGCCACCCTTCTTGGGCACTACTTGCACCGGACTTACCCAAGTGCAATCAGATATGGGATATATAATTTCGGCCTCAAGAAGCTTTAGAACCTCTTTTCTCACTTCCTCCTTCATAACAGGATTAAGCCTTCTCTGAGGTTGAGTCACAGGTTTGAAATCCTCTTCCATAAAGATCTTGTGCATGCAATAGGTGGGGCTTATCCCCTTCAAGTCAGAAATTGACCATCCCACAGCTCCTTTGTTGTTCTTCAAGACCTCCATGAGTTTCTTCTCTTCATTAGTTGATAAGGAGCTACTAATGATCACTGGTTTGTTGTTACCCTCTTCAAGGAAGGCATACTTAAGATGGGAGGGTAACATTTTCAACTCCACCTTCTTCTCTTCAACAAAGTCATGAGTCTTCAAATCTTCAACTTTCTCCTCATGAGGTGGGATCTCCTTCAACACATCAAGCTCTGTCAAACAATCATCAATAATTCTCTCCTCTGCTTCATTGAGAGACTCGCGTGCATCAATGAGAGTTTTGATGAGAGGTGAAGAAATGTGAATCTCCCTCTCCACTCTAGTGCAAATATCATCTAGAACATCAACTTTGAAACACTCTCCTTCATCATTGGAGTGGGACATTGCTTCAAAGACATTGAAGTTCACCTCCTCATCTTGGACTCTCACCTTGAGCTTGCCATCATCAACATCAATGAGCACTCTTGCCGTCTTCATAAATGGCCTTCCAAGGATAAGAGGTACATCCACATCCTCCTCCATCTCCATGATGAAAAAATCCACCGGGAACACAAATTTGTCAACTTGCACAAGGACATCTTCCACCACACCATGTGGATATTTGATTGATCTATCCGCCAATTGTAGAGTCATCCTAGTCGGCTTGAGTTCTAGCTCTCCAATCTTCTTGAATAAGGAAAGGGGCATCAAGTTGATGCTAGCACCCAAGTCAATCAAGGCCTTCCCAATGGCAAGTTTCCCTATGGTGCAAGGGATGGTGAAACTACCCGGATCTTTGACTTTTGGTGGGAGAAGTTTTTAGATGATGGCACTACAATTGCCTTGCACTTCAATAGTCTCCTCCTCAATGTATTTTCTCTTTTTGGTGAGGAGTTCCTTCATGAATTTTGCATAAGCCGGCATTTGTTGGAGTGCCTCGGAGAATGGTATTTTGATCTCCAATTGCTTGAAGATATCCATAAACCGCCCATATTGCTTCTCCTTCTCCTTTTTAGAGAAAATTCTTGGATAAGGAAGAGGTTTCTCTATTTCTTTCTTTTTCTCCACTCCCTCTTTCCTTTTCTCTCCACTCATACTCTCACTATTTTTGCTCTCATCCTCTGTTTTTCTCTCCTCCTTTTCTTTCTCTTCATTTTTCTCTCCACTCACTTCTTTTTCCATCTCTTCAACTCTCTTATCTTTTTCCTCTCACTTCTTCTCAACCAACACCTTACCACTTCTAGTAGTAATAACTTTGCACTCTTCTTTTGGGTTGGTCTCAGTGATAGCTCCGAAACTCTTATCAGATTTCTCTTCAAGCTTCTTAGCCAGCTGACCCATTTGGATCTCCAAATTCCGGATGGAAGCTTCAGTGCTCTTATGGTTGGAAATGGAGACTTGCATGAATTATTGAAGAGTCTCTTCCAACTTAGAGGATCTTTCAGCACAAGCGGAGTGAGGTTGATATTGTTGATGAGGTGGTCTATTAAATGGCCCAGCTTGACCTTGACTCATGCTAGGGTGGGGTCTCCAACCTTGGTTGTAATTGTTTGGCCGGTTTTGGTTACCCATGTAGTTAACATCTTCTTGGGTCATGCCTTCCTTCATACACTGGCCACTTATATGCCCTCCACCACAAATTGCACACACTTGATGTTGAGCATGTGACACATTTTGGTGTTCTTGCAACTGTGAGACTTTACTCATGAGAATTTCAAGCTGTTGGGTCATGAGCTTGTTTTGGGCCAAGATAGCATCATGAGACTGGAGTTGTAGGACACCTCTTTGTTGCCCCCTCTCATTTTGCGCTTCATTATCATTAGTAGCCATATTCTCAATGAGCACCCGGGCTTCCTGTGGAGTCTTCCAACGGATGTTTCCGCAAGAAGAGGCATCCAACATCAACTTAGTTTGGGAACCTAGTCCTGTCAAGAACACATTCAGGATTGTGGGCTCATCAAACCCATGAGTGGGTGTCTTCCTTAGTAGCCCTTTGAATCGTTCCCAAGCTTGACCCAATGTCTCATTAAATCCCTGCTGGAATGATGAAATCTCTTGCTTCCCTTTTGTTACTTTGGATTGAGGGAAGTATTTGTTGCAAAACTTGGCAACCAAATCATCCCACGAAGTGATGCTATTTTCAGGAAATGAAGTGAGCCACTCCTTGGCATTACCTTCGAGAGAGAAGGGGAATAGGCTAAGCCTTATGAAGTCATCTGGAACACCTTGAAGCTTCACCGTGTTGCATATCTCCAAGAAACCGGTGATGTGTTTGAATGGATCTTCATGTGCCAGGCCATGAAATTGCTTGCCTTGCACCAAATGAATAAGAGCAGGCTTCACCTCCATGTTTGGTGCATTGATTTGTGGCCTAGCAATACTGTTGAACTGAAACGACCCTGAAAAGGTATTGAAATCCTCTAGAGTGCGTCTATCTTGCCCATCACCATCACCATTCACATTTTCAGCCATTTGTTCCACTTCTTGCTCAGCTGCAGGCACAATGAGTTGTTCAGGAGTCCTAAGAGCTGGAGATGCTTCTCTAGATGCCCGATTTCTTCTTCTTCTTCTACTGTTGTTTCTTCGGGCAGTCTTTTCAACTTCAATATCTAAGAGGAGAGGTTCAGAAGATCGTGTGCTCCTAGTACGGATTGTGCCCTGCATACACTAGAGCCAATAATACTAGAGCACCAAGTTAGCCCGCAAATGATGAGAGTAAAATTTATTTAAAATAAAAAGAATATAAGAGTAAAGCTTAAGTAAGTTAGAAATCACACAAAAGTAAAGTAATTAACCCGAAGTCCCCGGCAGCGGCGCCAAAAACTTCTTAAGACTTTGGCAAGTGTACCAAATCGTGCAAGTAGTAAAACCGGTAAGACCGGATATCGTTTCCCAAGAGACTTCGGTATTACTTAACGACCGTATAATTACTAACTAACTCAAGCTAAAGAATGATTCCAATTTTTGGGTGGTGTTATGCAATGAAAGTAAATTTTATGCATAAGTAAAATTTGAACTAATTGGGGCCAAAAGTAGTGAATATGAAAATGATTAATGACTATGTGGAATGAACATGTTGGAGAATGATTTCAACTAATTCCTTGCTATGCAAATGCACTACAACACTCTTCTTCAATTACTTATTCTTGTCACTACCTAAATTACTAAAACCCAATCCCTTGGTGAGATAGCCTAGGTTCATTTGATAAATCCCAATCCCTTGGTAATCCAACAAACTCACCCGCATTAAGAAAAGAAGTTCAAGACAACTAACGGTCCTAGCTCTATCCCTAGACACTATTTCCCTTAGGTGTTTAGTCTAGTTCAAGTTTCACCCAAAGTTTCCCAACCTTAAGTAAACCCCAAAATCAAGTCATGGTTGATCAAGTCATAACTAGAATTAAGTAAAAGATACAAACACCAACAAGTAATGAATGAAGCGTTTTTCATTTAAAAGCAAGTGCATTTACATAAGAAGTTCTTAGTTTACATCACTCTCCAACACTAATGAACTTAGCTCTCCATTAATGGAGAGCTTGAGCTTACAATGGAGTGAAAATGGTGAAGATGAGACTCAAGGAGGAGGAAAGGAGAGCTCCTACTGTCCAAAACCAGATCCAAGAGGTGTAGGAACGCTTCCCTAGGTCTCAGCCGCCAAGCAGATCCTAACCCTCGAAAACTGTGTGCCTTTTATAGTTCTCAGGTGCCATCTCAACAAGGATTCGCGCCCAGCACCCTTTCCTGGGGCGCCCAGGCGCCAGAAATACAGCAAAAGTGCGAGACAAATGGCGCCCAGCGCCCTCTGGCGGGCGCCCAGGCGTGAATAATGGGCAAAAAGTGCGAGTTGAAGGGCGCTGGGCGCCCTTCAGGGCCGCCTGGGCGTGAGAAATAGGCAAAAGTGCGACTGAAGGGCGCTGGGCGCCCTTCAGGGGCGCCTGGGCGCCAGTTCTGCAGGCTTCCCTCTTCAATTCTTCATCTTTTTAGCTCCTCCTTGGTTCTCCACTCTTCAAAGCTTGATTGTTCTTCCAAAGCACAACAAGTTCCTACAAAATGTGAAGTATTGGTGATGAAAACTACTGTGTATAACCTAAGCTGAGTTTATTCACAAAGTTAGATCATCCAAGAGGATTAAGCGTGTTTAAAGCTTCAGGAATGTTGATTTGGCATGACAATTGTACCATAGATAATGGTAATATTTACCGTTATCAGACCACATAAGAAGGCATAAGTCATTGTACAAGTGAACTCGATGTTGTGAAGAGTCATGCCACCGGGGAAGTATGCTCATTGATATCGCGCTGTCATCCATGATTGACAATACAAACATTCGTTACAGGGTTTCTCCAAGTAGTGCTGGAAATCGAGTCCTGAAAGGGTATTGCGGAAAAGAGGAAAACAAAATTGAAAATAAATAAGATGAAGGCAATCTTGAGTCATTTGTCTTTCTTACAAATCATCAAACTCTTGTTTAAAAAAAATGATAAATCAAAAACAAATGTTGCAATGTCAGACTTTTCCGAGGTCAAATATTTAATCAAAAATAACAATTTGACATTTTTCTCAAAAACATTTGTGCACATGCGCTTGAAAACCTCCATCCTTCACTTCCCCAAAATAAAGGATTTTTCCCAACAAACACTGTCACTACCCTTAATAACAAAAAACCTTCACACTGGGGCAGATTGGTTTGGCCCAAAGTTTTCTCGTTTGCGCTAGTAGGGTGATCCCCGAATCCATTGAGGCAAACAAAAAAATAAAATAAAATTTCAAACCAAAAAAAAAAAACAAAAACAAAAAGAACATTCCACTAGATTGAAAACCCGAAAGGGCGGTCTAGGAAAAAAAAAACTCATGTTGAGGTCACCTAGTTGCAAAATTAATCTTTTGAAAATAAGGTAATCAGAGTTCAAAATGATGTGTGGCCTTCTTGTCTTTATCTAAAAAAAAACAAAAATATATCCATTGTCACCCCCATTTGAGCCAAAAATAAATTCTTTTTTAAAAAAAAAAAAAAAAATTCCCCAAGCAAGGGTTATCATCAGGTAAGAGTCAACTCATGATTCAAATGAAGAGTACTCAATGATTAAACAAAGAGAATTCATCAAGAAGAATGAATAAAAAAGAAAAACAAAAAGAACAACAAAAAATCACAAAGTGATGTTGAACAAAAGAATGAAAATCGAAGTTTAAGAAAAAGCAAAGTGCTCAAAAGATCAAATAGTTGATGCAATGCCTAGATGACAACCCTTACTTCAAAATATATAACCAACAAACATTCATTTGGGCCTTTATATCCTTTCTTTCCATACCTTTAGCCCCTGGCCACATTACAAGCTTAATAAAGTCCACGCAGATTGAATAATGATTGTTCAAGTTTTCATAAAGCTTAATTTTGCGATAAGGCGACTTTCACAATGTCGTAAAAAAAAAAGTTGAAAATGAATGAACAAAAAAAAAAGTAAAAAGTAAAAAGTAATGTCTCAGGAAGAGGGGATCACCCTGCCATCTAACCAGAAGCATGCAAAAGAAAAATCAAGCCAATTGGGGGTTCATCCTTTTAGCCAATCCTCTTCATGCCCACTACCCCTTCCAAACAGAACCCTTGCCAAAGAAAAAAAACTGGGGCAGCTTGGTGAATCTCATCGTACATCTTCCCCCTGAAATTCATCAACCCTTTGCAAAAGCTGGGGCAACTGAGTCTCTCACGAGTTTTTCACCAATATGTGATCTTAAGACCGGGGCAACTTTATGAATCTCACCGGAATTTTTCATCCTGATTTTCATAAATCCAAACCCCATGTCCATTTTCCCAAACACCAAACTGGGGCAGCTTTTGGGTGTCTCATTTCACCTTGAATTTCACATATCACATCTCCATTGAGGAGTGCATGAGGGATGATGTTCCTGTGTGGCTGTCCTAGTCTTCTTCAAACCCTTCTAAATGTCTCCAACCATTCTCTTGCCAATAAATTCAAGCATGTGTGCACTGATGTCTCGGAAGAAAAGTCAAAATATAATAAACTCAAAGTTTAGACCTTGGAAGTATGACATTACTCATATTTCACAAAACTTTGAAAATAAAGATCAGTTTGATAATTGCAAGTGAGATGACTGACTCAAGCAATGAAAAAAGCAAATGTTTTTCATCAATTCATAAAAAGAAATTTTTCGGATCGAAACCCTCTTCATTCATATGAATGGTTATCGAATCCTTCTTCTTCAAAAATACAAAAAGAATAACATTCAGATTTTCTCTTTCAAGCCACATTGTTTCAAAAATCAAATTTCTATCAAAATTTCAAAAATTTCACAAGTCCAGTTTCATCTGGCAATTTCAAAATTTCATAAGCCCAGTTTCATCTGGCATTTTCAAAATTTCAAAAGCCCAGTTTCATTTGGCAATTTCAAAATTTCAAAAACCCAGTTTCATCTGGCAATTTCAAATTTTCATAAGCCCAGTTTCATCTGGCAATTTCAAATTTTCATAAGCCCAGTTTCATCTGGCAATTTCAAAATTTCAAAAGCCCAGTTTCATCTGGCAATTTCAAATTTTCAAAAGCCCAGTTTCATCTGGCAATTTCAAAATTTCAAAAGCCCAGTTTCATCTGGCAATTTCAAATTTTCAAAAGCCCAGTTTCATCTGCCAATTTCAAAACTTCAAAAGCCCAGTTTCATCTGGCATTTTTCAAAATTTCAAAGCCCAGTTTCATCTGGCATTTTCAAAATTCAAAAACCCCAGTTTCCACACTGGCCCACCAAGCCCAGTTTTTACACTGGCCCTTAAGCCCAGTTTCCACACTGGCCCACCAAGCCCAATTTCCATATTGGCCCATAAGCCCAGTTTCACCTGGCCCATAAGCCCAGTTTTTACACTGGCCCTTAAGCCCAGTTTCCACACTGGCCCCTAAGCCCAGTTTCATCTGGCAGTTTTCAAAATTTCAAAAGCCCAGTTTTGTCTGGCACCCAAAGCCCAGCTCGCCTGGCACCCCACGCTCAAGTTTTTCTTTTGTTATCGGCCCTCTGCTCGGCAATGGTCGGATTTAAATTTCTGTTCTGTGAGTTTGGCCCTCTGCGAGGCAATGGTCAAGTCCAGGTTTTACTTTTCTGTTATCGGCCCTCTGCTTGGCAATGGTCGGATTTAAATTTCAGTTCTGTGAGTTTGGCCCTCTGCGAGGCAATGGTCAAATCCAGGTTTTTGTTTTCTGTTATCGGCCCTCTGCTTGGCAATGGTCGGATTTAAATTTTTGTTCTGTGAGTTTGGCCCTCTGCGAGGCAATGGTCAAGTCCAGGTTTTAATTTTCTGTTATCGGCCCTCTGCTTGGCAATGGTCGGATTTAAATTTCTGTTCTGTGAGTTTGGCCCTCTGCGAGGCAATGGTCAAGTCCAGGTTTTAATTTTCTGTTATCGGCCCTCTGCTTGGCAATGGTCGGATTTAAATTTCTGTTCTGTGAGTTTGGCCCTCTACGAGGCAATGGTCAAATCCAGGTTTTTGTTTTCTGTTATCAGCCCTCGGCTTGGCAATGGTCGGATTTAAATTTCTGTTCTGTGAGTTTGGCCCTCTGCGAGGCAATGGTCAAATCCAGGTTTTTATTTTCTGTTATCGGCCCTCTGCTTGGCAATGGTCGGATTTAAATTTATGTTCTGTGAGTTTGACCCTCTGCGAGGCAATGGTCAAATCCAGGTTTTTGTTTTCTATTATCGTCCCTTTGCTTGGCAATGATCGAGTTTAAATTTCTGTTCTGTCATTTTGGCCCTCTATTAGGCAATGGTCATTTGGTCATGACCTGTTTCATTTTTGTTTGTTTTCTTTCATGCTTGAAACCCAGACGAAATTAGTGTTTCTATCTTTACTTAACTTTTACTCAGATAATTCGAAAATTATCACATTTTCATATTATCCAGTAAAGTCTAAGTAAAGAGGGGCAGCTGTCAACACCCTATTTCGTCCGGGTGATTAAACAATAGGATTTAGTTTTTATTTTTGTCTTATTTTAATTCTATTTTATTATTATTTTACTTTGGTTTTATTTTTTGATTTTATTTGATTTATTGTATTAGTCTTTTAAAAAAATAAAAAAAAATAAAAATAAAAATAAAAATAAAAATACAAAAATAAATGAAAAAAAAAGAGAAAAAAATAATAATAAATAAAAAGAAAAAAAAGAAAAGGAAAAATAGGAAATAAAATGAAAAAAAAGGAAAAAAGTTAAAAAATGTGGGATTGAAAACGATTACAACAGAATTAAGCAAAGAAGAGAGCAGAGCATCATGATCTTGGCCAGGGGATACCATTCATCATCATCGTTCAGCCCTCACACTACTCAGAATGACATCCTCCCTCACACAAGGACCACGCTACCAGTCTGTTATGCTAAACAGACCACCACTCTGTTAGACCAGACCTCATTATCCCAACCAACCACAACCTTCATCAGTGATTACCATTCCACCATCTTCACCTCCATTACCATCCTCCTTATCATACTAGTTTTTTCCCTGACATTCAGAACAAAAACAAAGAACAAGTGAGGGGAGAGCAGAGACGCATATTACACTATACCCCAACACTACCTCATGCCTAACCTGTAACCACCTCTGTTGAAGGCCATCATTCACACACTACAGACAACTCCCCTTAGGCACACAACAGAATCCATTTTTCCTCCAACCGAATCCTCTTTCTCTCATCCTTCTTCCATTCCATCTCCTTCGATATACAAAAACCAAGGAATCCACCATTTTCCCCAACCTTATCAACTCAACAAAATCACCATCCCCCTCATTCGGTCCAACACCTGAAAAACAAATAAAGGAAAAAGATATTCATCTCTTTCGATCCTCGGATTCTTTGTCAACATCGATATTCATCCATCGCCATAGCATTCACGAGACAAAATAACATTCAAAGAAATTCATGGAATCATTGCTGGCTCATTCTCCGTGCTGCTGGCACTGGATTTTTTTTAGTTGAAAAGGAAGCCTAGGCGGTTTGCGGAGAAGCTGGGCTGAAATCAATCGGAAGGGTATTCATAGTAATGTCTCAAAAGGCAATCGATTTTGTCAGATTTGATGACCTCAGTTTGAAGGTAACGGAGCTGAGGCGACTGATTTGAAGCTGGAGAGTTTCAGTGAGGTGGACTCCAGAGAGGAAGGGTGTCGCCGGCACGTACTCTGTTTGCAAGCCTGGTGGTGACCATGTTTGACGACTAGGGGCACTGACAGAAGCGCTGGCGGAACCTCCAGTAGTGGTGGTCTCAAGGTGGAAGACACGACGGCGGGCCTCCAGTTAGAAAGAAGTCATGTCGCGCAACAGAAGAAGGAGAAGAGTGGTCGGCGACCACTTTAGCATCCCAGGGCGCCACGGTGCTGGCTCAGTGGGTGGCGACGACGCGCGAGAAGAAGTGGAGGAAGGGTCTGGTGTTGGGATTTGACGGTGGCTCTGGCAGTGACCGGCATCGTCGCCGGCGATCCTGATAGTGAGAAGAAGAGAGATCGTGATGCGGTGCCGGCAGAGGTTGTGGTGGTGATCGGTGCCACTAAGTGACACCCTGGACGGCGGCTTGCAGCGGTTGTTGCGGTGGCTTCCTGTGCGCGCGCCTGAGAAGAGACAGGTGCCACCCTAGTTTTCCTGCTTCGTAGCTTCGGAATCAAATGGAGACGGTGAGAGACCTCAATCTTGGACACTGACGCCGAGTGCTAGCACGATGAAGTTGTCGGATGCTGGGTCATGGCCGTGAACCGCGGAAGCTGGTGTCTCTGGTTCTTCTTAAGAGGGGAAGAGACCCTAGGTTATTGGCATGGGATGCAAATGATGAAATGAGAAGAAATTAGAGACACCACTATTTTCTGAACAAAGGGCCTTGGGCCTGGCTGGTGGCTGGAGTTTCTTCTCTGCACCCCCGTTTGCTATTTACACCCCTTGTTTCTGCAAACACAAGAAAAGAGGCCTTGGGCCTGGTCAGTAAATTTTCGGATTGCACCCCCAAACTTCACAGCTGCACCCCTATCTTTGGGCCCAGACCAAGATTTCGAGTGGCACCCCCCAATCTTCACAGCTGCACCCCTGCCTTTGGGCCCAGATCAAAATTTTATGTTGCACCCCTGGTTTATATCTACACCCCTATTCTTATTGGGCTTGAACTGTGATTTTTTTTTTATTTGTTTTGTTTTTATATAGCTTTATTATTTGTTTTATTATTTTGTGTTGTTATATTCATTTGTTAATAAAAATAAAAATATAAATATAAAAATAAAATTTCTTTTACAAAAAATAACAAAATATTTTAAAGGTTTAAGCGTGTGTGCGATCATTCGCATCAGCCTCGCGCTAAAACCTTTTCTCCATTTAAAATAATAAATTATTTTAAAGGTTTAAGCGTGTGTGCGATCATTCGCATCAGCCTCGCGCTGAAACCTTTTTCTCCATTTTAAATAACAAAAAGGTTTAAGCGTGTGTGCGATCATTCGCATCAGTCTCGCGCTAAGATCTTTTCCCCTTTTATAAAAATATCAAAAGCATTTTAAAGGTTTAGGCACGTGTGTGATCATTCGTATCGTCCTCGTGCTGAGACTTTTCTTTTTCTCACATAAAAAAAAAATACCGAAAATACCAAACAAACTTCTAATCAACTTTTCCAAACAAATTTTCCAAACAGTTTGAAAGAACTACGTAACCCTGATTTCTCATTTTGAATGAGAATATGTAGGAGCAAGGTCAATCCTTGTCGGGCCCCAAAAAAAAAAAAACTAAAAAATATCTTTGTTTCTTTATATTGTTGTTCTTGGGATAGTTAAACATTTTGCAAACCACATTTTTATTCGCGTATTTAATTAAAGGTACTGCCTTAGGGCAGACGTTGTGGGGTGCTAATACCTTCCCCACACGTAACCGACTCCCGAACCCGAATTTCGGTTTTTCGCAGACCTTGCTTTTTCTTTATGGTTTTTTCCATAGTTTTCCATAATAAACTATGGTGGCGACTCCAAACTCTTTTCTAAACTCGTTTTCCTTTTTTGGATCGTCGTCCCGTCGCGATTTTTCGGTTTCGACACCATGTGACTCTTCTGAGGTTTACTCATAAACCTACTTAGCAATCCAACTCTGAATACTATGTTAGGTCTACTGTTGCATAGAAATCTAAGTGACCCGATGATTTGCTTGTACAATGTCTCGTTCATGCTTTCTTCATTTCCACTAGTCTTCAACCTTTTGTTGGTCTCGAGTGGAGTATCAGCTTCATTACACTTATCCATCTGAAATCTTCTTAATATATCTCTTGTGTACTTCTTTTGATGCATTAAAACACCAGCAGATGTCTCAAAAAACTCCATTCCAAGAAAGTAATTAAGCTTTCCAAGATCTGTCATCTCGAATTCTGTTTTCATCAAGAGCTTGAACTTCTCTATTTCTTTCACACTTGAACCAATCACCAACAAGTCATCCATGTAAAGACAAATTATCAGGACATTATCACCATCGTGTTTCTTGACATATAGACTATGTTCAGCTGAGCACCTATCAAAACCTTTGTTGTTGAAGAATGTGTTGATCCTTTTGTTCCAAGCTTGTGGGGCTTGTCTTTATCCATAGAGTGCTCTATCCAGTTTATACACCTGATTTTCTCTTCCTTCTTTGATGAATCCTGGAGGCTGTTTGATATATACTTCCTCCTCGAGAAAGCCATGCAAAAAAGCAGATTTTACGTCAAGTGCAGATAATATCCAATTTTTAGCACAAGCTATAGCAACCACTAAACGAATTGTTTCTAACCTTGCAACTGGTGCGTACACCTCTGTGAAATCTACTCATTCTTTCTGAAGAAATCCCTTCGCTACAAGTCTTGCTTTGTGCTTCAATATCGTTCCATCTGGGTTTAACTTGGTTTTGAAAATCCACTTTACCCCTATACTCTGTTTATTCTGTGGCAGATCAACAAGCTTCCAGGTCTTGTTCTTTTCTATTGATGTTAATTCTTCCCTCATAGCCTTCCTCCAAATTGGTTGTGAAAGTGCCTCCTCAACATTCAAAGGTTCACTTCCAGCAATCAGGGCCAGATGTATGATATCTCCATCTTTATCAATACCAGCATCTAAATATAGTTCATAGTCAGACCACCGAGAGGGGCGTATAACTTGCCTTCTGGGTCTTGACTAAAGATCTACTGATTTTGTAGTTTCAGTGTTGCTTTCGGGCTGCATGTGCTCGTGCATCTCAGCATCTTCTTCACTCGATGAAGGCAGTCGTATCATCGTGGTTGGGTTTCTCAAACTGGTTCGGTTGGACTCTCAATCCTAGCTCTCGTCTTCGAGGATTATGACGTCTCTGCTAATCACCATCTTTTGCTTGATAGGGTTGAACAATTTATATGCCCCAGTTGGATGGTATCCAACAAATACCATGGCCTCCCCTTTATCATCAAGTTTCATTCTCTTCTGATCTGCAACACGACTATATGCAACAGAACCAAATATTTTAAAGTGATTAACAGCAGATTTCTTACCAGACCAGATTGCATGAGGAACGCTATCTGTGAGACGCTTGGTTGGACACCTGTTCAGCACATAAACAGATGTCACCACGGCTTCTCCCCACAAATACCGAGCAACATTTTTCTCATTTATCATGCATCTTCCCATATTTAAGATGGTGCGGTTGCGCCGTTCAACGAGACCATTGTGTTGTGGTGTGTGAGGGGCTGTTACCTCATGTACTATGCCATTTTCCTGACAGAAAGTTTCGAACTCACGTGATGTATATTCACCGCCACCATCTGTTCGAAGCAGCTTTAAGCTTTTCTCAATTTCCTTTTTTGTGATCTTCTTGAAGTACTTAAACATTTCAAGTACTTCACTTTTCTGCTTTATGAAATACACCCATATCATTCGACTAAATTCGTCCACAAATGTAACAAAATACCTATTTCCTCCCAAGGTTGGTACATCCAAAGGTCCGCATACGTCCGAGTGCACGACTTCTAGACGTTCTCTTGATCTCATTTCCAGTTGTGACCTGAATGGTCCTCTTGTTTGTTTGCCAATGATGCATGTTTCACATTCCTTCTTTGGTTGGGTTATGCATGGTAACCCCGATACCATAGATTTGTTACTCAGTCGTTGCAAATCCTTAAAGTTCAAATGTCCATAACGAAGGTGTCATCTCCAATTTTCATCTTCTTTTACAGTAGATAGACATTGTTGATTCTCCACTGCATCGAATTTTACCTGAAATGTTCGGTTTCCAGATCTATTACATCTAAGAATCAAATTTTTACCTTTATCAAATACCTCCATTTGTCCGTTGCTCTCCAGGATAACCATGAATCCTTTCTCTGTCAATTGTCCTACGCTTAAGAGATTGCACTTCATTTCTGGAACTAATAGGACATTTTCCAGCGTTGCATGCATTCCATTTTTCCTTCTTATTCTCACGTTACCAATACCTTCAACTCTCAGTGTGCTATTGTCTGCGACTCTAACCTTGCTTTTCTTGGATTCATCCAAGTCTATCAACCAATCTTTATTAAACGTCATGTGATTAGAGCAACCTGAGTCAACGTACCATATGTTCTTGAAGGATTCTGTACTGTCTGTGTTGGTAGCGACCATAAGGATTAGAGGCTCTGTTTCTGATTCTTCTTCAACCAGGTGCGCTTCTTTGCTCTTTCCTTTCTGGTTCTGGACATCCTTGTTGAACCAGCATTCATATGACAAGTGACCTTTCTTCCAACATACAAAGCATTCCATGTTCTTCTTCTCTTCCTTAGTATATTGTCTTCTTGTGACATTTTTCTTGTCAGCAGAACCGCCTCTTCCTTCCTGATCATCAGTCTCTTTCTTCCCTTTCTTCTGGTCTTTGTTCTTGTTTTTTCCATTTGTTTGACTTTTTCTTTCCTTTGTCAGAAACATGTTGGATCTTCAGTGCTTGATCGTCACGTTTCTTTCTTCCATTTCTTCGCATTTCATAAACTTCGAATGTGCTCTGCAGTTCTTCAATCTTAAGCTTCTCCATGTCTCTAGTTTCTTCAATAGTGACAACGATATGATCAAATGTGGCAGGCATTGATCTTAGAATCTTTTCCATTATCATCGCATCTGTAATCTTGTCTCCACATGCTTCCATCTGGTTCGCCACAGTTAGTACATGGCTGGAGAATTCGCTTACCTTATCACTATCTTCCATTTCCATGTGTTCATACTGTCTCCGTAGACCTTGTAGTCGGACCTTCTTGACCTTTTCTCCTCCAGAGTGACGACGAACGAGAATGTTTCATGCTTCCCTCGCCAATACTGCATTCTGAATTTTCTCAAAGTTAGTATCATTGACACATTGGTGTATTATTAGCAGTGCTTTGTCATCCTTTTCCTTGAATCCTCTCTTTTGCTCCTCCTTGCCAGAAGAATCAACAGACGAGTCTCCTTCAACAACATTGCTCGCCTTCTGCACGCGGAATACTACCCGCATCTGGGTACTCCACCGACTCCAATTTTTATCTGTGAGTATCGGGTAGTGCAATGTTGATAGATCAACCATTGCAATGTCCTTACAGGTCAAGAGCGTTCTTCTTGAATAGCTTCTTGATCAATCACACCGTCAAGAATGCACCACGTACTCCTAAATCTCTCAAGTTCTCAACCTATGTTCTGGATACCACTGTTGAACTGATATAATGCAGAAATGGAAAAACACTTTAACAAGACATGAGACGCAAATGAAAACTAAATATACATCTATTACTATGTGAAGGAGGTGGTAAGAATACTTATACAAGTGGCGTGATGGTAAAGGAGAACAATAAAAGAAACTAACAGAACTATAAAACCTAACTGAGTTTGACCAATTCAAACTCATATCTAATAGTATTAAAAACACCTTAATACAAAATAGAGAAACATTACATACGCACTTGAATTAGTTTCTAACAGTTTTAACGATGTGACTGATCTCGTCTAAATTCAACTATATATAAACTCACACTAAACTTCAAAATCCCGTTTTCGTTTTCGTTAAATTACTACCAACAAGAAACGATATCAAACCGTAAATATCCATGAAATCATGAAAATGAAACAACTGAGAAACACTTCCACAATAGAGCTAGAGAATTACTAATGGTCTCAAAGATACCTGGAGTTAGAGAATCTCCACGTCCTACGTAAAACGGCTCATGACTAGTGGATCATATTTTCGGAACAGTGATGCCGAAGGTCTAAAATATATCAACTCCTAATGAAATAATTAGAATTAACTTGCTGTATAAATTATTTAAAGAATAACTTTAAAGTGAAGACATTTTATTGGATCACTAAAAAACAACAATGCTTATTAAGAGAAGACATTTTATTTTTGACAGCAATTTGACACTGAACTGTTGAAATTCCTATTCTGCGAACATAACCCTTTGAAAATCATCAATGTTCTTAAAGATATATGGCCTTCGGAATACTGTTGAGGAACACAGCCCTTGCAGCAAGGTCAGTTGAAAAGCGTCCCAATGCAGCAATGGTAGCAGTATTACTACCGAACTTCTCAATTCCCCGAGAAATCATACAGGTGTGACTTGCTTCCACCACTACTATCACATTTCCACCTATCAATGCAGAAACAGTTTCTGCGATCTGCTTGGTCACCCTTTCTTGAACCTGCAGCTTAATACCATAAAAGTGCACTATTGACTGCAAGAGCCTTTTCTCAATGGGATGAAACCCTTTGGAAATGTAGTATCCTATGTGAACAACACCATGAAATGGAAGCAAATGATGCTCACACTGTGACAAGAAAGGCAAGTTCAGCTCTGAGTGTATCTTTTCATCAAAACCTACCACACCATTAGTTTTCAAAGCACCATTTGTACAACTCCCAAGCGAACCATTCAGCGCCTTCTCAATGCTATTACACTGGAAGTTCATCAGCCACTTGGTATATCTAGCAGGAGTCCCTTGTAATTCCTTCCTAGTTGGATCCTCACCTAAAGACTTGAGAATTGAAGCTACTGCAGTGACCATAGCAGGGTTCATTTCTTCATTCTTTGGTGAAACTTTAGAAGACAAAGAAGGACACCAACAGTGGTCCAATGAGCCCTTATCAATAATTTTGTCCTTGTCAATGCCCCTAAAGTTAAGGAGGCCAAAAAAGTCAGCCCACAAGTTTGCATCTTTGTTTTGAAAAACACCAGAGCCTGAAGAAACGAGTATTCCCAGCACCCCTTTGTGGTTTGAATGAAGAGAATTTGATTCCATGTCTGGAAAGGGAATGTGTTTGCATTGAAGCACAACAGCAACGCCTGTGGGTTGTATTCCTTCATGCAAAGCTGAACAAACCTGATTTGCAAGACGCTGAGGCTCTTGGAAACGTTTTGCAAAGACATTGGTGACACGAGAGAGTTTGCTTAAACCCAGAACTCTTTGAGCAGAAGGGACATAGCCCACATGACACTTGAAATAGAATGGTAGCATGCAAGACTCACAGTAAGAGTAAAAGTCAAGGTCTCTCACAAGCACAAGTCCACCTACTCCACCTGCATCTCCAACTTTGTTCTTTTCTACTCCGCCTTCAGGGAATAATGCCCCTTCCACAATTTCCTTAACACTTTTTGCATAACCTGTTACATCATAACACCCTTCTTATCAATAATTCTGGTAACATAAAGTCCAAAAAAGTATCTTAAGTTCTATTTTATTATAACTTGAGAGTATCATTCAATGTAGTAATAGAAACAGAAGAAGATTTAATAATGAAGAGAAGGATTTTAATTGTCTCAGTACAAGACAAGGATTAATATATTTTATTTATAATTTTTCTTTTTAGTTTAATTTAATAATTCATATGATTGAGAGCATATGTTTGATCTTTAACAATTGTTATATGTTTTTATTAAAGAAAAACCAATGTTAAACAAGTCAATTACTAAAGGTTAAATATGTAATTATATTTAATTTTTTTTTTAACAATATAAAAGATAAATGACTTTAATTACATATAAACATGTCAATTACTAAAGGTTAAATATCTATTCAATTATCTTGAACACTAACTTGAGGCTAAACAAGATTAATAAATTTGAATTTTTGAATAAAAATATGTTTTTTATTATACTAAAAATGGATATCATAAAGTATGAGTTTTAGGGTTTAGAATATAAAATATAAAAAATAAAATAAATGATAGTTTTGGTTGGTTGAGAGAGAAACATTGGACAGCTTGCAACGTGTCAAATGCATATCCTAATAGAGTTATGATTAAAAATTTCTTGGGAAAGTAGTAAATAATAAATATTATAAAAAGAAAATTCATTTACTTGAAAAGGTAAAATTTTCATTCCACCATTGGAATAACACAAAGGAAAATATGTTTATTTTCGTTTTATTAACAAAAAACCCTATAAGTTACTTTTTCAAAACATGAAATAAAAATGAGAATTTGATATACTTTAATACTCATCTTACAGAATATCTCCAAAAAAAAAAATCTGCTAAAAATTAAACATTCATTATAACTAAGAAAAATAGAAAAATGAATGAATAGTCACCTATGGTTCCTTCACGAAGGGCTTTGGCAACACGATGTGGTGTCTTTTGAATTCCTTCTCTATTGATATCTTCTCCTAAACCCATCAACAAGACTTTGACAGCATCTTCAATGGAAGTTGTGTTGGTCTCTTTCTCAAAGAACTTTTCACTACCACACATTCTGTCTCCATTCTCACGCTTTAAACCAACCTCACCCAAATGCTCCATTCAAACACTGCACAAATATCAACTCTCTAACACGATTTATGCAAAAAACCCTTCTTCTGTGCATCTCTATTGGTGACACGCTTCGTATTTATAGAGAAAAACAAGTAAATGGTGTAGGGGTGACAAGGAAAGAGAGAATGTGGCTCAGTCTACGTGCATATAGTAAGAACATGTTTTACCTTTTTATTTGTTATCTTTTAAGATTTTGTTGGATAAGAATACTGGATTTGATGATACTAATTCAGTTTTTTTCATAAATATTAAATCATATCGTTTAGGGAATTTAATAATGTAATAAATAATTAAAGGGATTACCAAAACAAAATTGACATTAATTAAAATGTGATAAACATTATATATAATATAATAGATTCAAATTCATTATTAATTACATTGAAAAAAAAATGTATTTAGATTAGTACTTGATGTTTATATATGTAAATATATTTATATATAAAAGATCCAAAAATTAATACAATGATTTCAAAAAAATAAAAATAAATATAATAATTAATTACTTTCCAGAAATAAGTTACTGGGTTGATGTGTATTTAAATTCTTGGTGGAATAAATTAATTAAAATGATTTTTCTATTTATTGTTTGGTTGCCTAAAGGAGGTTGTATATGTTTTATATAAATTGTTGTGTGGTACATTATTTATGAAATTGGATAGTCTAATGGTTGGATGGTGCTATGGTGATTACGTTCTTACAACGTCTATCATTCGATCCTTTCTAGGCAAAGTTTTTTCCGATTTATTTCATTTTTGTTTTTTTTTAATATAGAATGGGTGGGGCCCATCTAGTGTAATTTTTTTTATTATATATTTGGGTTGGTGGGGCCTTGTGATCAAAGTTTTGAGATTCAACCGTGGAAGAGAGTTCACATCCAAACATTTCAAAAGTATTATGAAGATAATGAAATTAGGCAACAATTTACAGTGTCAAGATGTCTTCAATAAAATGGAGTAGCGGAAAGGAAGAAAAGAACAATTCTAGAGATAACAATGAACATGTTTAACAGCAAGAGACTTCCAAAGGAGTTTTAGGCTGAAGTCGTTGCATGTGGAGTCTATCTAACCAACCGCTCTTCAACAAGAAGCGTTAGTGGAAAAACATCACAAGTCTCCTCTTTATTTGAAATGTATAATTGATAAGTAAGTCTATTTTATGAATCACCTACTACTACATTCACCATCAATATATAATGCCATGTTGTCTAAAATTGAATGTTTTAATTTTAGTGCTTTTAATGGACATAGTGATAGATCAACTACCAATACTAAAAAGGTCACATGAATTTCTCTCAAGGTATTTATATTGTATCATTCATTTACTTTTTGTATTACAATTTAATTTATCTAAATAGTTTTACACTATAAGAAAAATCACACTTACGTCAAAATCCATATGTAAGCTCAAAAACCCATATGTAAAGTAGAGATACATACAAATTACATACACACAAAAATCAATATGTAACAAATGGTCGTAGATAATATTACATACAAAAAAAATCCGTATAAAATATATTTTACAGATTGATTAAATTAGTTTTTTTCACTAGTTGTATGATTAATATATAATTTTGGATAATAAGATTTCTCGTAAAATTTTAAATAATTACTAAAAAATATAAATGTAAATATTAAAACATGGGCCAACCCATTTTTAATAGGAGAGGCACAATTGGTTTAGAGGCTCGCGAGTGAGACAAAGTGTCTCTGGGAAAAGTGGGTGGCAGAGTTGTTGTCTTCAACACGACGATCAAGAAGCAAAGGCTTCCAGACGCTTCCAAACACCAGAGAAATGAGTAGAGCGGTGGTCTGCAAAGCGGTGGAGGAACAACTGTCCGAGAGAGAAGCGAAACGCAGTCGGTATAGAAGCTCCATGCAGGTAAGAAAGAAAAATACTCTTATTTTATTAATCTGTGTAAATCATCTGAAAGATGTCTGTGTATTTTGTAACTTAGTGAGAAAAGAGAGAAAGAGCTCTTTTATAGAACTCTTGGGAAAACTAACAGTAAACTAAAAACCAAACAGAAATAGAAACCCGATTACTGTCACAGGACGGTAATCTTACAAAACAATAAAACCCAATAGCCTCCCCTTAAGCTGGATGGTGTATGCTCACCATTCCAAGCTTGGGAACTATGAACTTGAACCGAACACGGTGAGGAAATTTTGTGAAAATGTCAGCAAGCTGCTCGTCAGATCGGACCGGGAGAAGCCGTAGGAGATTGGCTTGTATCTTTTCACGGACGACGTGACAATCAAGCTCTATGTGCTTGGTTTTCACGTGAAAGCTCTGGTTGTGAGCTATGTGTCTCGCCGATTTGTTGTCGCAATACAGAACAGGAGTTCCTCCTTGCTGAACACATAGATCTTGTAGGAGATAAGGAAGCCATTGTATCTCACATACAGTGGCTGCTAGGGCACGATATTCAGCTTCAGTGGAAGATCTTGAAACGGTACTTTGCTTTTTGGATTTCCAGGAAATGAGGGATGATCCAAGGAAAACGCAGAACCATGTAGTGGACCTCCTAGTATTTGGGCATGTTGCCCAATCTGAGTCACTAAACGCCTTTAGGTGAATGGGAGAGTCAGCTCCAAAAAATAATCCTTCCGAAGGCTTAGACTTCAAGTACCTGAGAACATGTTGCACAGCCCGCAAGTGATAATTAGTGGGAGATTTCATAAACTGACTCAAAAGATTAATAGAAAAGCATAAATTGGGTCTGGTATTGGTGAGATATAACAACTTTCCTATTAATCTCCGATAGGATCCAGGGTCATCTAAGTAACTGTCTTCCCTGTACAGTGAGCTCGTGTCACTTAAGAAGGGGGTAGAGCAAGGTTTGCACCCCAACATTCCAGTTTCTCTAAGAATGTCTAGTGCATATTTTCTCTGGCATAAATGAATCCCCTCTTTGGATCTGGCCACCTCCAATCCTAGGAAGTATTTAAGTTCTCCCAGGTTCTTTATGTGGAATTTATTCTCCAATAGAGCTTTTATGTGATCGATCTAAGTCATAGAATTTCCAGCAAGTATAATGTCATCAACATAGATAAGTAAGGCAGTAAAATCTGCAGAAGTTCTTTTTATAAAAAGAGAATGGTCAGATTTTGATTGAACATAGCCAACAGAAATAAGAAAGGATGACAATTTCTCAAACCATTGCCTGCTGGGCTGTTTTAGACCATACAGGGATTTAGTAAGCCTGCAAACCTGGCCCTCTTGAAAAACATTTAGACCAGGTGGTGGTTCCATATAGACCTCTTCATTTAGGTCTCCATGCAGAAAAGCGTTATCCACATCCAGCTGATTTAGGAACTAGTTATTAGAGGTTGCAAGAGCGATAAGTAGGCTAACAGTAGTGAGTTTAGCAACAGGTGAAAAAGTGTCCAAATAATCTATTCCTTCTTGTTGAGTGTATCCTTTTGCTACCCGGCGAGCTTTATGTCTCTCCATACTACCATCAGCTTTGTATTTGATTTTATATACCCATCTACAACCAATGGGTTTCTTTCCTTGAGGTAGTTGTGTTAAGTACCAAGTACGGTTGTTTTGTAAGGCCCTGATCTCTTTCTGCATAGCTTCTGTCCACTCTCTTGAGCATTTGGCCTCATTGTAAGATTGAGGTTCACTGTTTGCAGTGACAGCCATAGTATACTTCAAGTGCTTCTCTGACAAAGAATCATAAGACAAGAAATCAGAGATGGGATAAGGGGTTTTAGAATCATTTCTTATAGACAAGGATTGATTAACCTGATGCACATATATAATCGTCTAGATATCTTGGGGTCTTTCTAATTCTGTTGGGTCTCCTGGAGCCATGACTTTCCTCATCATTCACAGTGTTGCCGCTGTCGTTGTTGTCACTGACAGGCTGCTGTATTTCTCTTTCGTTTGTATCCATCTCATCATGATCTTCATAGTCAGCAGAGCCATTATCGGCACGTTGTACTTCCCTTTCATTGATATCCGCCTCAGTATGGTCCTCATAGTCGACAAAGTCATGATATCTTAGGACACTATCGAGAGAAGTGACCCTATCAGCTTCTCTGTCAACTAATGCTCTGCACACATGCCTGTTTTTATAAGGGAAAACGTCTTCATAGAAGACGACATTCCTGCTAATGAAAAGCTCTTTAGTATTGATATCAAGAACAATGTAGCCTTTGACACCACCCTTGTAACCGAGAAAGACTCATTTTCTAGCTCTGGGATCAAGTTTATTCCTGTTGTTTTCAAGTGTGGAAGAAAAACATAGGCACCCAAACACTTTAAGATTTAAGTAATTAGGGGGAACATTATAGATCAGTTCATAAGGGGTTTTGTTGTTTATGACAGGAGAAGGTAATCTATTTATTAGGTAAACCGCATGACTAACAGCATATGACCAATAAGCATTTGGCAAATTGGCCTGGAAAAGAAGACCACGGGTCACATTCAGTATATGCTGATCTTCCTTTCAACAACAAAGTTTTGCTCAGGAGTTTCAACCCAACTCTTTTGGTGATTTATGCCATACAAGTCATACATGTTCACACAATTAAATTCAACTCCATTGTCAGTCCTAATAGTCTTAATCATTTTACCAAACTGATTTTTAATTTTAACAATAAAATTTTGCAACAGATTCCTTGTTTGACCTTTATTATTCATTAGAAATATCCAAGTATGTCTACTATAGCCATCTACTATAGTAAGAAAATACTTATGACCGTGAACA
This sequence comes from Vigna mungo, assembly GCA_036885675.1. NCBI lineage: Eukaryota > Viridiplantae > Streptophyta > Magnoliopsida > Fabales > Fabaceae > Vigna > Vigna mungo. Next base: position 22,231,809 of record CP144698.1, read on the forward strand.
AAACAAGTTGAAAGGGGACCCCATATATCACAGTGGATAATTTCAAAGCATTCAGTAGTCATAGATTTACTCTTAGGAAAAGACAGTTTTCGTTGTTTAGCATAGTGGCAAGTCTCACAAACAATATCAGGCCCAATTTTCACATAAGGAAACCATTCAGACATCTGTTGCATAGTTTTGTGTCCAAGATGGCCTAACCTATAGTGCCATAGATTTACATCAATGTGTTCATAAGAAAAAGCAGAATTGGAAATGAAATTCTGAACAGGACTAGGACAGCCTTGTAGGTAATAGAGTCCTTTGTAGAGATTAGCATACCTAATCATCTTCCCCGTAGAACTCTCATTTATCTGACAAATCTCAGAGAAAAATATTAGACTGCAATTCAAGTCCTTAATGAGACTTTGAACAGAGATGAGATTAAAACAAAAATCAGGGATATATAGAACATTAAAGAGAACAAATTTTTCAGAAAATTGAACTGTCCCTGCATGTTGAGCAGTGACAATAGCATTGTTTGGCAGTCTAATAGAGATGGGCCTGATTTTATGAAAAGTGATAAAATTTCTTAAATTATGGGTCACATGATCTATGGCCCCTGTGTCAAGAATCCAGGAATATATACCTTGCTTATCACCTAGGTTGTCTCTTTGCATCTGGTTCACCTTGTGTGTGGGTTCATCAACCTTCTCTATCATTTTGAGAAGTTTTTGCATTTGTTCAAGGGTAAGAGAGTTGAGGGCGGCACTGGTGTTGGCTTGGTGAGTTATCTGGTTATTTTCTGGGTCAGTGCTGTTTTGACAGGCGTTAGCCGAGCCCCAGTCTCCCTTCCTATCTTGGTTACTGTCAGCCTTTTTATACCAAGGTGGATAACCATGCTTGGAATAGCGTTCATCCACAGTGTGATTCATCTTGTTGCAGTAGGAGCATTGCTTCCCATAGTTAGGGTTCCTTTCCCTCCCTCTTCCTTGACCACGTTGGACAATTCCACGTCCTTGTCCTCTCCATGTCTGATTGTTATTTCTGTCCGCAGCATTGGCTAGAACCCAGGTTTCAACGATTTGTTTATGACCGGTACCATTGAGGTCTTGTCTCTTTTGCCTTTTTTGTTGCATGATGAGTGAGAAAACCTTGTTGATATTAGGAAGGGGTTCCATCAAAAGTATTTGAGTTCTGACAGTACTGTATGTGTCGTTTATACCCTTCAAGAAACATAGTACGTGTTCCATTTCTCTATACTTTAGAGAAATCTTTGAAAGCTCACAGGCACAAGGGGTCTTACAGATACAAGTGGGTATGGGTCTAAGTGACTCCAATTCCTCCCAAAGAACCTTCAGATCGGTGAAGAATTGACTCACGCCTCTTTCACCTTGTTTTATTGAGTGAATATCTTGGAGCAAATATGAGATTTTAAAGTAATCTCCCTTAGAAAACCTTTCTTTCAATTCGTCCCATAACTCCTTTGCTTCTTCCACATATATAACGCTTTCTGCAATTTGTGGAGAAAGGGTCTTTATGATCCAAGAGAGGACCATCATGTTGCATCTTTCCCAGGCGTCGAATAGAGCCTCATTCCTTGGAGGTTTCACTATTGACCCATCAATGAATTTCACCTTATTTTTTGAGAGAAGTGCCCTCTTCATGCTTCTGTTCCAAGAGGAATAATTGTTTTCATTCAGAATTTGAGAGATGAGAGAAATGTCGGGATTCTCCCCAGGGTGTAGATAGAACGGACTGGAAGGATTGGTAGATTGATCCACTGATGAATTGGTAGTGCTAGCAGTTTTACCCATTTTGGTAGGTAGCAAGAACGAGCCAAGAATGAGTCAAGAAAACGATCAAGATAGTAGCAAGAACAGAAACAGAGGCAGCGGAAACAGAGCAGGTATTAAACCTGCTCTGATACCATAGTAAAACATGGGCCAACCCATTTTTAATACGAGAGGCCCAATTGGTTTGGAGGCCCGCGAGTGAGACAAAGTGTCTCTGGGAAAAGTGGGTGGCAGAGTTGATGTCTTCAACACGACGATCAAGAAGCAAAGGCTTCCAGACGCTTCCAAACACCAGAGAAATGAGTAGAGCGGTGGTCTGCAAAGCGGTGGAGGAACAACTGTCCAAGAGAGAAGCGAAACGCAGTCGGTACAGAAGCTTCACGCAGGTAAGAAAGAAAAACACTCTTATTTTATTAATCTATGTAAATCATCTGAAAGATGTCTGTGTATTTTGTAACTTAGTGAGAAAAGAGAGAAAGAGCTCTATTTATAGAACTCTTGGAAAAATTAACCGTAAACTAAAAAGCAAACAGAAATAGAAACCCGATTACCGTCAGGACGGTAATCTTAAAAAACAATAAAACCCAATAGTAAAGAATTTATAATATATAATGATGCTTAAAACAAATAATTAAAACACGAAATTTTTATTAGATAGCTTTATAAACAGAAATTCAAAGAAACAAATACAACTTTTATTCTATAACAAACTCTTAAACAATTACATTAATAATTCTCTATTAAATATTAAAGATATTAGAGGAAGGATTTCAATTACGGATATAGCAAAAGTGGTTTGACTTAGCTAAAAAGTTTATGAAGATGATGGTATACCATATCTTCACACATTCATGAAACATTTTAGCAGCAACCCTCTTAAAATAGTCAATTCATAGTAAATTTCAATTCTTATTTGGCCTTTTAATATTCCCACATCATACTGAACACGATCGACATTATTACAACGACAACGATAGTGGTGAAACCTTAAAATGATGAAAAATGAATAACTGAGAAACCCTTCAGAGTGTGAGCTAGACAATCATCAACTATCTTCAAGAGATTTATGTATCATTTGGAATACTGTTGAGGAACACAACCCTTGCAGCAAGGTCAGTTGAAAAGCGTCCCAATGCAGCAATGGTAGCAGTATTACTACCGAACTTCTCAATTCCCCGAGAAATCATACAGGTGTGACTTGCTTCCACCACTACTATCACATTTTCACCTATCAATGCAGAAACCGTTTCCGCGATTTGCTTGGTCACCCTTTCTTGAACCTGCAGCTTAATACCATAAAAGTGCACTATTGACTGCAAGAGCCTTTTCTCAATGGGATGAAACCCTTTGGAAATGTAGTATCCTATGTGAACAACACCATGAAATGGAAGCAAATGATGCTCACACTGTGACAAGAAAGGCAAGTTCAGCTCTGAGTGTATCTTTTCATCAAAACCTACCACACAATTAGTTTTCAAAGCACCATTTGTACAACTCCCAAGCGAACCATTCAGCGCCTTCTCAATGCTATTACACTGGAAGTTCATCAGCCACTTGGTATATCTAGCAGGAGTCCCTTGTAATTCCTTCCTAGTTGGATCCTCACCTAAAGACTTGAGAATTGAAGCTACTGCAGTGACCATAGCAGGGTTCATTTCTTCATTCCTTGGTGAAACTTTAGAAGACAAAGAAGGACACCAACAGTGGTCCAATGAGCCCTTATCAATAATTTTGTCCTTGTCAATGCCCCTAAAGTTAAGGAGGCCAAAAAAGTCAGCCCACAAGTTTGCATCTTTGTTTTCAAAAACACCAGAGCCTGAAGAAACGAGTATTCCCAGCACCCCTTTGTGGTTTGAATGAAGAGAATTTGATTCCATATCTGGAAAGGGAATGTGTTTGCATAGAAGCACAACAGCAACGCCTGTGGGTTGTATTCCTTCATGCAAAGCTGAACAAACCTGATTTGCAAGACGCTGAGGCTCTTGGAAACGTTTTGCAAAGACATTGGTGACACGAGAGAGTTTGCTTAAACCCAGAACTCTTTGAGCAGAAGGGACATAGCCCACATGACACTTGAAATAGAATGGTAGCATGCAAGACTCACAGTAAGAGTAAAAATCAAGGTCTCTCACAATCACAAGTCCACCTACTCCACCTGCATCTCCAACTTTGTTCTTTTCTACTCCGCCTTCAGGGAATAATGCACCTTCCACAATTTCCTTAACACTTTTAACATAACCTGGGATACCATTCTTGTCAAGATTGGAGCTAAAATATTTGAGAAAACATGATACTTTGTATGTGGTTAGTGTTTTACCTTTTTTGAACTTTTGGTGGCTGAATAGATTAGGAGTTATCAAGGTTGTTGTAGGAGGTCTACCAAGACGCCATGGATAACCAGCAGAAGCAAAATTGGTTGAAAAAGGCAAAGCCATATGTAGGGAAGATGAAAAAGGTAGAGGTTTATATATATATATATATATATATATATATATATATATATATATATATATATATATATATATATATATATATATATATATATATATATATATATATATATATATATATATATATATATATATATATATATATATATATACTTCTCAAAGGGGCCACGACAAGGAATGCAACTGCAGGGCGATAAACCACAAACACATAATTGCTCATCCCTTTGTTCGGCGCAGCTTTGTATAGAACATCCATGACTGCATTTCCAAGCTGCATTGATACCACTGCTGCGAATGGCTTTGCCTTTTCGAACTAATTTTGCTTCTGCTGGTTCTTTATGGTGTCATGGTAGAGCTCCTAGAACAACCTTAATAACTACTAATCTATTCACCCACAAGAATGAAATGAAACAACGTAAGAGGTTCATATATTTATATGGATGTATATGTATTCAAAATCAATTCACCCCTTTTGCCCTTCGAACTGAAAATTGACACGTTACTTTACAATTTCATTAAGAGGGTGTTGTAAAACGTTATTGCTGCTATGCATATATCAGTTGCGTTGCGTCTGTTATAAAAATAGTGAATGTTGCAAAATCTCTCTCCTCTGCGATGTGCTCCGTGTATTCTGGCGAGACTCAACGTATTGCAAATCTGCTCCATGACCGTCTTGCTATTTATCTGGTTTCAGTTCTTTGCGTGATCCTGGGTTATAAAATATTTTTGTTCTTGTTTTCACCAGCTTTTTTTAGACCGTCCACTAGGCATATAATAACGCCGTTATTTCACATTAGTAAACGGAGTTCAAACGTAAAATTCGACTCTGTAACCCATTTATCCGTAGAATTCTTCAATCATATCACGATTCTTACAGATATATAAAGAACAATGGTATCATGTCGGTCCTTACTAGTTATCATGTATACTTTTACTCGTCTGTAATTCTTAACCATCTATTGCAATAAGTAACAACAGATGGTATATATGTAAAATTCATAATGAAAATATCTCTATATATATTTAAGTTATAATATAATTAAAATTTGTAATAAAAAATTATATATATGTGATATATATTATTTATATTTTAATTCATAATGAACAATTCATATACTGATTTAAATTATTTTGTAAATATTTATCCGTGATTGCATTTAAGAAATATTGAAATTCAATTTAAACGAATGATAGATTAATATAGTTGAGAGAAATTTGTGATGGTCTGTTAGAAAGATAGTGTGTAAATATATATTCAAAAAGAAAAGGGAGAATATAAATTATAAATACTAGATAGTACAAAAGGCTAACTCTTATACAAGATTGGGTAATTTGATTTGATCAAGTTCTATTTTTTTGTTATATCTTTTCACTAGTGGAAAAACGCTGTTTAACGTCACCACAATGACATCGGTTAGCGAGTAGTCCGGCGTATATGAGTGCAAGGTGGCATTAGTGTAAATAAGTTGGTACCTAGACGTCGGTTTCACGGGGAGGCGACGTCTATAATATAATACATGTCAGCTCTGTTCTAAACCAACGTCCAATGTAATGAGGTCGGCTAGAAGACAGACCTTTCCTGTGCAATTGACGTCGGTTGTGATGGGAGCCCGACGTCTATTAGAGTGCAATTAATGCTCGACACCTGATATTCAGGCGTTTAGACGTCGATTGGTCAATCACCGACGTCTATAGCCTGTCCGGAAGGCAGGAAGACAGAAATTTTTGCAACATAGACGTCGCGTCCCCTGAAAAGCGACGTCTATAGACCTGTAATTAATTATGTTCAACAAAATCCGAGGCACCTCGACGTCCGTCAGCAGGGCCCCGACGTCTATAGTATTATAGACGTCGGCGCCCCTTCAACACCGTCGTCTACTTTCCTGACAGGAGATGAAACGTCAATCGGTTTAGCGCCTTAGACGTCGCCCCCCTGGACACCGACGTCTAATGGCATTCAAAAAGTCACTTTAAATGTTATCTTGGACGTCGAATTAGTTAGATGGATGATGTCTCGGTGACTATAGACATCGGGGCCCTGCTAGAACGGACGCCTCATTTCTTTTTAAATAAACCGCAGACCCTTCGCGACATTGCGTCTTCCTCCTCTCCTTTTTCTCTCTTGCGGCATTGCATTATTATTTCTGATAACATCATCGTCTTCCTCCTTTCCTTTTTCTCTCTTACGGCATTGCATCTCAGGTGAATTTTTGTAATGGTTACCTTTTAAACTTTGTTCGGTCTTTCATCGATTATCTTCTTATTCTGGTTCAACTGATAAAATTTGTTTTCTTATTTTGTGTTTTAGTGCAGTTTTGTTCCTCTCTTGGGGTAATGCAATATCACATTCTTCCTTTGTTAGCTGCCTCCCAGTAAAAGCAGCGTCTTTTGGATTTCTCGTGACGTTTCGACCTAAAAACGATCCTAGGTCGTCGTTTCCTAGTTATCGTTTCACAGTAATTTTTCCCTCTTGTGGTTGAAAATGGAACTAAGCAAAGACTCAGGTTCGGTTTTGGGTTGAAATGTCATGAAAAATTCAAAAGACACAAGCTTTATTTCGGGGGAAACTAGCAAATAAAGAGTGTGTTACTGGGCTATCCAAAGACAGGAACAAAACTGCACTAAAACACAACGACTGTATAAGACGTCGGTTAATGCACACACCGACGTCTATAGTGACATGAGACGTCGGTTAGTGACATGTTTGAAGTCTTTATGTGCTCTTAGACGTCGGTTAATGCGCAGTCTGGCGTCTACATAGTGCCTTTAGACATCAGGGTTAGGCCTATGCCGACGTTTACTGACGTCGGTCCTGCCACTAACTGACGTCAGTATAGACGTCTGTTATGTGGATGTCCGACGTCCCAGTGACGTCACCGGCTATGACGTCAGCTTTGAATGAGACGTTAAAAGCCTAAAATAACCGACGTTAAACAACGTTTTTCCACTAGTGTTTGTCATTTGAAAGGTGTTTGGAATTCTAATAAGGAAGTGCATACAAGGGTTTCTATCTGGTCTTTGTGAATATATTAGGAGTCCATTTCACATCTCTTTTTTATTGTTCTACTCCAGATGCTTCTAAGAAATGTATGCATAATGATATAATTGAATTCTCTATTTTGAGGTTTTTTTGGTATCGACAAAAGGTTTAGGAAAAGGACTTCCCCATATGAAAGATTTTAGTGTTTGGATGGGTTAAAGTCAAAACTATCCTAGTCTTTATAGTTGTGCTGAAAATTTTAAAGGAATAAAGGATGAGTATATTGGCAACTTCTCTTCATTTTTTCTTTTTTGAATCTTTACACGATCATGGAGTTATAGTAGCTGTTGAGCTTTCAAGGAATAATACTTTAAAGGTGTTTTGGATTAATGGTGACTTTACTTGCTTTGTCAAGCTTTTACCTTAGTCTTTAGAGGGAAGATGGAAAATTATATAAAGACTTGTTAAGACAAAGAGTTTAAGACCTTTCACTTTAAAGAAATATGTGTTGACAAGTAGACTTCTCTTGACATTCATAGTTAGTTAGATTTTAAATGTTATAATGTTGTTGGAAGTCTTACATCGACTAGAGATAAGGATAATTTAGAATATATATATATATATATATATATATATATATATAAGTGGGTGCAAATCTTACTTTACAAGTCGGTTTTTTGGGATTGGGTTAGACTTTAACATGGTATCAGAACCCGATTAAAGCTTATTTTACAAAGATTCGATGTTTGTTAGGCGTATTGTTCCATCCACTATTATAGGCCGATATCGGATCACCTATTAATGTCTAGTCTTACGTTCGAGATGTATATATCTCGGCGTGAGGGGGTGTGTTAAAAGTCTCACATCCTTAATTTAGAGTATATAAATGGATACAAATCTGACCTTATAAGTTGATTTTGTGGAATTGAATTAAGTTGAAAGTCTACTTATAGTCCGGGAAACAATTATTTTGTAGAATATTTAAATTAAAAAAATTTACAGGTTTTCTTTACAAACTCCAGTAGGAGAGAAAAAGGGAAAGATATGTCAATAACAGTAGCGTAAAAATAGTTTTTCTTATGATGACTTACTATCATCGTTATAATCTATTGGCATAATAAGTAATGTGGTTTCAAAATTGTATGAATGATAAGACTTTCATTGTCTCTTATCTTTAGAATAGGCATAAAAAATGGGTGCGATAATATTTTTATAATAAAATAAAGCTTTCTATGTCACTTATCACCAAATTTGACATAAAAAATTGAATGTAACATGGTAATTTATAATGAAGTAAAAGATTTTCTATATCAATTATACACTAGTGCAGGAAAGGGAAACGACTACGGTTGTTTTTCATTATAGGTCGCGGTTTATGAACCGCGGCATATTCAGCCGCGGTAAAAAGTCTGGAACTTTAGATCGCGGTTGGAACCACGGTAAAAAGTGGAGGAATAGCTACAGTTCCTACTACAGCTGCGGCCAAAACTCCTTTTTTAAAAAAAAAAAAAATTGTTGCACTATAGGCTGCGGTTGGAACCGTGGTAAGTCTCCTGCAATATACCGCGGTTCGTGCAACAATCGCGGCCAAAAGTCTTTTTAAAAAAAAAATTAAAAAGTAGATGTCTGTATTATTTTATATTTAAAAAATACATACTATGTTGTTCTTCGCTATAACCAACGTAGAATCTTTACTCTTCATCTTCTCTCTTCTCCCCATCGTGCTACACTTCATTATTCTACTCTTATATTTTCCTCCCTTGTAGTGTTGTTGTTGATGGCTTTCAACTTCTCCCTCACACTACACTTGGTTGTCACTCTCCTCATCTACACTTGGTGTTGCCCTCGCTCTCCCAGACCCTTAGTGCCTTCACTAATGCTTGGTTTATGGTTTGGGTACTTACTATCTCGATGACACTTCATAGGTTTCAATCTTCACTGTAATGGTGTTACCGTTATCCTACATTGTTGTCTTCTCCCTCACCATTGCTTTGTTTCACTTCTTTTGATTTTTAGGTTAGAAATTTTGATATATGAAATTAGTTATCTGATAGCATATGGGTACTTGGCTGTTTTTCTGTCTATTGATTTATGAAATCATTTGTCAAACATGGCAACAAAGAGGCAAAGAAAGAAGAGTAGGGAATGAATGACAATAGCAATGAGTGTTTGAAAGTAACAAGCAACAATAAAATTAGAGTTTTATGAAAAAATTGAAAGTAAGGCTTTCTATATCAGTTGTCTTTAATTTCCAAATAAAAGTTTGAAACCTTTTATACCGATTATGTAAACTTTAGAACAACCGTAAAAAACATTTTTTAATTAACATAAAAAGTCTTCACAAAATGGGGATAAAAAATGATAAGAACATAACAAAATAGTAGCAACAAAGATTATTTTGTTTCACCAACTCATTGTATGGTCGTATATTAAAGAGGTGATCGAGAAGGATAAATAGAAAAGTTAATATTAATTTGTTTTCTATTACTTTTACAAATTTCTAGGGACATTAAAAATTACCTTAAGAGAGAAAAACTTACTTTTTAATGGAAGCAAAAATCAAAAGTTTCTAGATATACTGTAAGGGGGGAAACGAAAATCTAAGTGGGACAAATTGTCCCACTAATGGCCAAGCTGCATCCGTCCCAGATCACTTTATAATAAGTTTATTTAAGATACTGATTATAAAATACAAAAAAGCATCACTTTCTATTAAAAGGAATATTCTTTTAATATGTTGTCATAAGATTTATAATAAAAAAATGTTTTAATATGGTTTATCAATCCTCCTAAATACCAATAAATCAGACTTGTCTTAATATTACTAATTAAGTTAGAGTGCGTACTACATCCCACAATCATCATAGTTTAAAGAAAAATATGATAATATAAATATTAAAATTAAAAAGAAAAAAAAAATTATTTGTATACTAATTTACATATATATAGAAAAAGAAAAAAACCAGACCTCCTTGTAGGCCTTCTGAGATCTATCCCAGATTAACAAGTAAAATCCATAACGATGAAAACCCTAATAATATGAAAACATTTTTAGAATAAGATTTTACAAAATGAGATGGACACATGTTAACATAAGTTTTTAAGTTTAATTAATAATTTGATTTTTTAATAATTTTTACTTAATTATATCTCAATTTTCTTTAAAATTGGGCAATGACAGCCCTTCTATTATATTATCCTTAAGACCGTTTAATGAGTAAACAGAATGCTAAGAGAGGAATAGTCACCTCTGGTTCCTTCACAAAGGGCCTTGGCAACACGAAGTGGTGTTTTTCTAATGCCTTCTCTGTTGATATCTTCTCCTAAACCCATCAACAAGACTTTGACAGCATACTGAATGGAAGTTGTAACTCTTTCTTTCTCAGAACACTCTTCATCACAGCACAAAGTGATTCCATTTTCATGCTCAGAGATCAAACCATTCTGACCCAAATGCTCCATTGAAAAGCAACACAAATATCAACTCCTCAAGCTAAATATACTACACAACACACCTTGTTTTGCTCATTTTTGTTTTGTGATATGCTTCCTATTTATAGAAAATATATATCCATAAATGGTGCCAAGAGGCAGTTTCTGGGTGGGTCAATTAGTGAATAAATTAAAGAACACGTTTTAATGTTGCGTTTATAGTTTAAAACTAATGGAAAATAAAAATGGTTTTCTAAAACTAAAAACAATCTCACGATTACGATTGAGAAAAACCTCAAAGATGGAGCATTGAAAGCTGGTAAAAATGTTAGGGCACGACACGACCTTTTCCAAATCTTGCACAACACCTGAGTTAACAGGAACGAGATAAAGAATGAAATGAAATCATAAATGTAACTTTCCAAGTGTGTTGGATAATGCGGTTGGCCATAAATGAAATACACTAATCTTATCAGAAGTCCCCCATTTTTTTCTGAAATCTTAAATAAATTCTTTTTTTTTTGCGTATCAATTGGGTCTCTATTAGTGTAAATTTAATTCAATTAGAAGTCTGCCATCAAATTCACCTAACGGCCATTTAATATTTGACAACTTGACATGCTCAGTTGAATGATAATGACACGTGGCATTAAAATTAAGTTTTGATTTTAAAAAATTTAAGGAGATCTGATTCAGGGAAAGGGCAAAATGGAAAGATAAAAAATTTTAAGTTAATTGATATGAAACTGAACAAAAAAAATTGGGGTTCTTAGGGTTCAAGGGGGAAAATCCCAATTCGAAGAGATGGATAGTGAATTGCAGAATCTCCTCCGCCTGTCGCTGCCGAACCGGCCATCGCGAGTCGTCGCCCAAGCGATTATTGATTCCATCGCTCACCGCTGGACCCATGGTCGGCCATGGCGTCAAAATCCCTTTGGCTCTTCTCGTGCTCGAAGGAAAACGATACACATACTTCCTATCACTGGCAAGACCAGCCATTGCCGGTCGCCGGTCGCCGGCCAAGACGTTACCATCATCGTCCTTCACCGTCGGAGGCAGTGCCATCCAATTCGTCGGATCTTCTCTGCTTTTTTTCTCCGCGTGCGAGGGAGAACCCCTCTCAGTTCGAAAACAACACCAGCCGCCGTTTGGGCAAGCCCGACTTCCGTGAGCCACAAGCCAGGACGCCACCGGTTGCAGCGTTAAAGTCCTCTCTCACCCCGATTCAGTGCGGCCCAAAAGCAGGGGTCGTCATTGAGACGTTGCAAAACTCCTTTGAGCACCCTCTCAGCCAGGGAGGAAATCAAATGCTACTGATGGGTTACGAGTTGAGCAAGAGATTGAGGTGGTGTCTCGCCAGTCTTCGAGGTTGAGCTACATCGAAATTGGTGTGTTGGGGGAATGAAGGTAAAGATGAATGGGGCGAGTTGTTCTCGAGGAACGGTTTCGAATGAAATGGCATGGGATTTACGATTTGGTCCGTTCATTGTGTTTGATATAGGTGGAAGATGGTCTTAAGATTGAAGGTAGCTACAACAGACATCATTACTCAGATTGAAGGAGACCTACGGTTTGCTAGAGAGAAAATTTGCTTTTGTTTTCTATTATGGAAATGCGTCTGATTCTGCTTCTGTTTCCTTTATACTACATATTTCTATAGTGATTTCTGGGTGCAAGTAAAGGGGCATTGAAGCCTTGATGTTGAGGAGTATATATCTATTTTCTATTGTTAGTAATGCTTGATAAATCTTGCTAGCATTGAAATCACATAAATCTTATTAGCAAAATGCGACTTCTGTAATTTATTGTCCATCTCTTCGCATCAAAGAATGCGATTTTCCCCTCAATGTGATAAGATTTATGTGATTTCAGAAGAAGGAACCCTGTCGCTTGCAATCGAACAAGAAACACGATTTCACCTTCAAAGAAATCCTAATAATACCAACCCTAACAGTGAACACGATTTCCCCCAATTTTTTTCCCCAATTAAAGGCCACAACACTTATAATTTTTATCGTTCCAAGTTTGCACTTATATGAATTTGCTATCAGTTATGCAATTTAAAAAAAAAAAACTGAATCAAAATGCCATGTCATTATTGGTTGAAGTGTGCAGGCCACATAAGCAAATATTTAACTACCGTTAGGTGAATTTGACGACAGACATTTAATTGAATCAAATTTACACTAATACCCAATTGATACGCCAAAAGAAAAAGAGAATTATTTAAGATTTTGAACAAAAATAGAAATTTCTCTAATGAGATTAAACCTTTAATTAAAATACTTCCATTTGATTTTCTTTTATATAAATTTCAATTACTTCATTTATAACTTAGTGTGTTAAAACAAAACTTACACTAATATGTTATAATTATTAAGAATTTATTTTGAATAATTTTATAAAGCTTTTAATTGGATGTGATTCACTATAAGAAAAGATTGAATAAACTAACAAATATTATTGTCGATCAAATTGCCATGCTACGAGAGTCAGCTTAGTCAACTCTAACCAATACAAAAAGTTACATTTTCTTTTTAAATTAAAAATATAAAATTATTTTTTATTTTAAGTGAGTTGACATAGATAATTATATAGTCCAACGTCTACATAGTTTTTTTTCTTAATAAAAGATTCGTTTTTTTTTTAAATTTTACCACACTCGAAAAACAGAAAAAGAGGTTTTACATTTGATATATTTAGAATTCATCTATTGACATTTCAAACGGTAACAAAATTAAAAATTAAAGCGATCAATATCAAAACGAAAAGAATCGAAAGTGAACTATTGTAATCTAACTCCATCTTTCCAAAAGATATCATACCTAATCCTACCTTAGCTTTCCGATTGTGGCATCTGTTAATGAGGATGGATTGTTGAACCGCTGTAAAACACAAGAAAACTTTACTATTATTTTCATTCTAATGTTGAAAGTTGGAATGTGATCTGTAAGATTTCAAAGCTAAATTATTACCTTAGTCTAATCATTTTTAATTCCTGCTTGGATGATGGTCTTGATCCATGACATTATGTAGTACTCGCATGCTCAAGAATCTGTCTACTTGTTACATTAAACATGACAAAGAAAATAGTCAAATATGATGGTATAAATTTTACATACGAAAATTAATAAGTTAAAGATCAATGAAGGCCAATCTTAAGATAGATTATTTAAATTTGCTTTGCTTTGGGCCTACCCACAACTCTAAACCAATTTGAGCCATAAGTTAATGTATTAATATCAGAACAAATTAATATGAAAGAATGTAATACTTATGTTGTAACAAGGACTTCAAGTCAGATTTCATCTTCCTATGCAGGGAGCAAAACCATACAACTTGGACTTGTCTTGGTATGATCACCATCACTTGCCAATAGCCACTATCATGAATCACAAATAGTGAGTCGATTAATTAAATGTCGATAAAAGTGGACAATATTGAGTAACATATACCCATAAATGTATGACACGATATACAACTCTCTTTTAGAATCAACTATCCATGTTTGCATATATTAGAATCAACTCTCTTTTAGGGTTTAAGGCTTAGGATTTAGGGCATCGGGTTTATGGTTTAGGGTTTAGGGCTTAGGGTTTAGGGTTTAGGGCTTAGGGTTTAAGGTTTTTGGTTTAGGGTTTACGGCTTAGGGTTTAGGGTTTAGGATATAGGTCTTAAAGTTTAGGGTTTAGGGTTTATGGCTTAGTGTTTAGGGCTTAGGGTTTAGGGTTTATGGGTTAGGGTTTAGGTCTTAGTGCTTAGGGTTTATGGCTTAGGGTTTACAGTTTAGGGTTTAGGGCTTAGGGTTTATGGTTTAGGGTTTAAGGTTGAGGGCTTAGGGTTTAGGGCTTAGGGTTTGGGGTTTAGAGCTTAGGGTTTAGGGTTTGGGGTTTAGGGCTTAGGGTTTAGGGTTTGGGGTTTAGGGTTAAGGGTGTAGGGTTTAGGGTGTAGGGTTTAGGGCTTAGGGTTTAGGGTTTGAGGTTTAGGCTTTCAGATACACATCAATGTCATTTCCAGGTTGTCTAAGACCCAATATCGTCATAGGCAACATCATACATTTTGTCTTTATGCACAACATAGGAGATAAACTATAAATCATGAACAGAACTGACTATGAACTGTGTTTGCTGCTTAAGTTGATATAAAGATTCATATCATCGCTACCAAGTGGAAGTCTTATGTTTCTTGGCTCTGAACCAAATCCTGGAAATGTTTCATCAATCTTCTTCCATTGTTGGAAATCAGCTAGGTGTCGAAGAAGATTATCACACATTCTTCATTCAATATGCTATTTAAGAATTTTTGCATCTTCTTTAATGGAAAAAAATTGTTTCAACCTACGTACTATAGGCAAGTACCACATGACTTTAGAAGGTGGACCATAATTGTCTTCGTTACTAATTTCATCAACTTTCTTCTTAAATCGGGATAAACCACACGAAGGACACACCTTCAGTAAAGCATACTCATCTATATATAATACACAATCATTGGGACACACATGTATCATTTGGTATTCGTAACCCATTTAAGGTAAGTAACATAAAATTGACCTCGAATGTTCCTTGACTTCGTGAACGACGCAAATGGTGCTCACTTGAATGGATGAAGGTCAAAATCACTAACCACATAAAAGCCTCAAGAAAAATGAAAATCATGTTGAAACATACGAAAAACAACACATAAGATCATGAAACCACTTCTGTAAGACTTAACTTAGTAAAGAATAACCTTGTTGTTGGCACCCATCTTCGAAAATGAAAGTTCAAGCAAAATGAAAGCGCGAAGCAACATGAGACTGGGTTAAAATTTTACAAATTTTTACAACATATAAGACGTTAGACACCTAGTAAATTCGACATCTTATAATTATATGATGTCAAAATCTAGGTCACTTAACATCATATTGCAATAGATACTTAAACTTATTCCCATGAAAATTTTAATTATTTTTTTGCTTCTCACTGACCAATTAGACAATGGTTTAACTGAATGTCCAACCTCTAATTGGTTAGTGAGAAGCTAAAAAGTTATCCTCACAACATTAGAAGACATTTATATTTATTTTTATTTTGAATTGTGAAAACATTATAATTAATTTTTTTAATATTCTATTTTAAAATTTATAGAATTATAGTTTATTATTTTACATTTGTTATTAAGTTTTTAGTGATATGGTATTTTTTTTATTATGATTTTTTTTCTAAAAAGTTATTTAATAAATATTTGAGTATATTAATACAGATGCAAACATATTTATCATCTAATAAAAATGGTATAATTGGAACACAAATTTTATATTAGTTAGATATCTAAAATAGGTAAAATACAAATTACATGTCAATAATAAAAGTGTTTAAATTCTTTTACTTTAGATAGTAATATAATTAAATTCTAATATTAAATATAATTTTTTGTCTTTAAACTATTATGAAAAATTATATTTTATCTTTAACCTAAATTCTAAAATGTTTTTTAGTGTAAAATAAAAACAAAAAATATATTTAATTCTAAATTAAACTCACATTCAATCACGTCAATTTTTGAGAATTAAAAAAAATTAAATCTATTATTAAGTTAAATAAAAGAAAATAAATTGGTAAAAATTAATAATAAAGAAGAAGAGAGAATAATGTTGATTACTAATTAAATTAGTATAAATATTAAAATCTTTTCACTATAAAGAAAACTTATAATATTAAATTCGAAGGCCTTTATTTTTATCTTCAAACAGTGATATCAATACTTTTAAAAGAGCAATCATCCATATATAAATTAATTAATATAATTTTGTACGAAGTTGAATTTATAATGTTTATAATTTTATAATACAAAATAATATTTTTAAAATATATGACTAAAATATTTTTAAACTGTTATATATTAATTATTAACAAGCATTTTTTTTTCTGTGTATATTTGTTTCTACAAGAATGCTTATTTTGTAAACGTGGAGTTTTATTCTACTGATTTCTCGTATTCTGTGTTCCAAGCTTTCAGCCATCTCATAAGAATTTTCAAGTAAACCTTGTAAAAAGATAGTAGTTCTTAAACACAACTAATTTCATAGTAATTTATACACACTATGTCGAACATCCATTTTTTGTGCAAAATTATTATATTATTTTCTAATTATAGTTTAGGTAATGATTAAAAGTTAAAAAATATGTCAGTTTTCAACAGTGTTTAATAATATCATAGTGTTTTTTTTTTTTAATTTACAACGCATAAAGCTACCTTGACCTCTAAGTAACATAGACTTAATTGGTTTTTTATTAAAATTATTTAAAAACTTTTTAAGGATTGAAAACTAATTATCAATCTATTATAATTCAGTCTTTCTATAAATTTTTTAATTTACAAAATTTTCATTAAATTAATCTCTTTTCCTAGCATATAAGATAAGACTTTACTAATTTTATTTTTAACATACTTGTCTTCATCCTCACATGATTTTACATGTAAAATATAATTAAGTGAGAGATAAGACAAAGAAAAAAAATATTGTTGGACACTACCAATGGCGCGGGAGAAAATATTATATCAATATATATAGAGAGGTTAAAAATATTTTAAAATAATGAATAATTAATAAAGTTATTAGAATAAAAATACAAATTTTTAGAATTACACAAAATTATGAACACATAAAATTAGATCTAATTTTCGTATCTAAGTAAATTATTTTTTAATATTTTGTACTTATTTGAGAGTAGGTTACAAGTTTTATATTTAATAAAGTAATAAAATTATAAAGGTGAGAAGATATCTGAGTTACTACATTATTAAATTATTTTAAAATAATGAATAATTAATTAAATTATTAGGAAAAAATAAAAAAAAATTGAAACTACAAAATTATAAAAACATAAAAATGAAATAGAAAAAAAATGCCAAACTTGTTTAAAATAGTGAATAATTATTGAAATTATTAGGGAAAAAGGTAAAAAAATTTGGAGCTACAAAATTATGAATTCATGGAATTAGATAATTTGTATTTGTGAATAGTTTTGTAACTATTTGAATACAGGTCAAAAGTTTTAAATTAGTAAAAACAACTAAATTATAAAAGTAGAAAAATGTGAGTTAGGTACGAAGTAAAATTTAAATAATTTTAAGTAAAATTTTTAATTTTAATTTTTAAGTATAACAAACTCTAATTATTTTTTCTTTTTTTACAATTTATTTTTCTCTAATCACTTCTGGCTTTACATCTTATGTGATTCCTTCATTGTGAATAATTAAAATTACATATAAAAAATATTTCTTTTATTCACATAAACCAATAAAATTCTCAACAACCACAAAACATGAATAATTTAATGTTTATATTTTTTAATACATAAACCAATCAAATTCTCAAAAATCACAAAACAAGAATAAGATCCCAATACTCAAAGTGAGAGTAAGAAGTAGAGTAAGAAGTAGATTAATGTCACAAATATGATAAAGAAGTTAAAAAAGAGAAAACAAAATCTATGACAATTTTATTAAAAAAATAAAAATAATGGATTTTCATGCATCTATGTCAGAAAACAGTCATTATTTGATTTTTTTAGCGAATAACTATTGTCAATAAATTTATAGTGTATCTATCCATTTTTAAATATTTGAAACCATTTAAATTATAAAAATATTAATTAAAATAGTAAAATTGAAAAAAAATAAGTATATATAGTTCTAGATAAAATAAATTTTAGTTGATGAAATAAAAAATATTATAAATAATATTGTGTAAATAATTTATTTATTATGAGTAATTATTTAAATTTGAAAAAATAATGGATAAAAGAGTAAATAATTCATTTTTATAATGAGTAATTATTTGAAATAAAAAATTAATTACTAGATAAAACTGAATTTTTTTAATTATACATTATTATTTAAATTTAAAATTAATAATTAAGTAGGCAAAATTGAAAAAATAAATAAAAGAAGACACCGAATAGATATATATAATCTTATATATAGTTATAAATATATAGGTATAGATTAATGTTGTTTTTTAGATTTTTTTAATTCATCATGATCTAGTTTTTTTTTTCTCTTCTACTTTTACGGTGAAATATTTTATATTTCTTTAAATAAAATAAAAATAATTAAATAGTTATATAAGTTAAAAACTATTTCCAATATCTTTTTAGGTGAAAGAGACTAGTTGTTCACACTCTCATGAACTAATATTGAGGTTTGCATAAGATACTTGGGGTAAAACAAAAATAAACGAAATTAGATTAGATGGGAGATTATTTTTCTATAAAAGGGAAATCATCATATAAAAGAATAATTGAAAGGACTCATTAATCTTACTAAGTTGATATTTGAGAATATTTTATAAATTATTATGATTTTAAAACTCTATTACCAACTAAATTAATTCTAAAAGAGTAAAACAAGGTACTATATTTATTGTTTGAGCGTCAAACTAACCTAGCATATTAAATACTAACAAATCATGCATTCAATTGTTTTCAAAGATTTGGGATTTTAAATGAAATCAGAAAGCTATAGTTTTCATAATCTGTAGAGAAAAAGTTGTATACTTCCGAAACAATAATGTATAATACAAAAGTGGGTAGGGTTTAGGTTGCGTAATAAGATCTAAAACAGATTTGGTATCGCATTCATGTACTACATAGACATATCCGAAATATACTATAATTAAGGAAGTTGCTTTCATACAGATCTTTATATATCTGAAAATCAAATGATATGTGTGTGAAGCAAATGAATTATACTCAGTTTTAAAATGGTTGGTGACCTCATTGATAGCATGTCTACATACTCTTTTACTTTTTGAAAGAGTAAGAAATAAGATATTTTTGTTTATTCTTTTATTGAAGTTGAATATCACTCTAATCTCTCACCACTATCAAGAGTGCTATTCAAATTACTCATAATTTTAATTAATTGTCATTCCACTCATCTTTCCACCCACCTTTAACATGGAGTCATTACACTTTATATGTTTACCCTATTTCCCTTCCTTTTCATGTGTCATCAACTTTTATTTCATAGTTATCAAAGAATTTACCCAATCACAAAACGTTGTAATATGTGATTTATACTCTAACTAAACTAAATTTGTATAAGATGTTAGTTCAAAGTTCAAATATAATATTTTTATTGTTGTGGTTGTAAACTTGTCAAATTTTCTACTTTAACTTTTACTAAGAGTGTTTTTACGTGTCATGCACTTTTTTACTTGGCTCATTCTAATGTATGGGTCTATCATTTGTTCTTATAAATGGTGAATCCTATTTTTATATCTCATTTATTTATGATCATGCTTATTATGGTTGGATTTATCTTATAGAACATATGACTTTTTTCTTTCAGTTCTATTTTTAGTTTTATAATTATAATTATAATGATTTTAATTTAACATTTTTATTTTTAACAATTTTTTTATAGAGTTTTTTCTACATTTTTCTTTGGTTTCTTGTAATTTCTTTAAATTTATGCAAGATGTACATTCATTATTACTAACAAATTTTCCTTTTCTAAATAGTAAATTTTATATTTTAAATTTTCATTTTCTTCAAGTATATTTTCAAATTTTGATTCTAATTATTTAAAATCAACTTTAATTTTTTTATTAATGTAAGAACCTAGAAAATAGAGTATTAGAGTAGATAAGTGTATTAAAATAATAAGACCGATTATTTTACTTTAAAATAATCTTATAATATAAATAGAATTTTATAAACGCGTCTCATTTAAGAACATTTTATCTCTCCAAAACATTATTCCCTTCCATTTCTCTGACTTCTCTCTAGATTTTCTCACACTTGGGTTATTTGTTCAACAATCAGGGAGTGCCTAGATGATCTTGGCATCGAAGGCTACAATCTATACTGATCAATTTCTTGTTTTGAGCCAGTAAGTTGTTTCTCCCCTTTTTTTGTATGTTCTTGGACCGTGATCATGCAAAGATTTTTGTTTGCATGTATCTAGCTGTTTTTCTCTTCAAATTCTAGCTTAACTTAAGTTTTAAGGTTGGTTTTCCATCACCAATTGGTTATTTGTAGGGTTTTCTAGAGTTGCCTTGCGGTGTAAGCATCTGTCAGGGTTCCATTAAGCTGTGCTATTGATTATGAGGTAAGGAGAGCTAGATTATTGCTTTAAATAGTAATTTGGCATGTGTGTGTGATGAATTTTGTGTTAAGATGCTGATTAAACTTAATTTAGGTTTTTAGGTAGATTAAATTGTATGTAATTTGAATGCTTGGTTGTGAAATTGTGAAATGGTGATTGTGAACTGAATTGGATGATGTTACAGCTGTAATTGATCATACTATAGGTGAGTAATCTGTTATAAGAGTAATTAGATAGAAAGTTAAGTGAATTAAGCTTGTTTTAAGTTAGTTTTGAGGAAGTGAGGTAGTGAAATTTTGAATTAGGAGTTGTATTGAATTGGTATGTTAGAATAGATTAATAGGTTAATTAGGACTTGCTTGAGTCCTTAAGGAGCTGAAAGTAGTGCGAAAAGTGGTAGAATGGGATTTGGGTCCATGAGTTGATGAATATGATGATTTGGAGTAGAAATTGTATAGAAAACACTTTATATTGATGGTAGGAAGGATTAGAATCACTTAGTCAAGTTCAACTAGGTGTACAATACAAATTAGGATTATTAGAAGTTGGGAAAAATAGTTAAAATTGGTAAAAGGGGTTTGAGTTGCATAATTCTGCAGAACTCCTGCTGTAGAATTATGTGGACTCGCTGAGCGAATGGGTTCGCACAACGAGTGGTCAGGGTGAGTGCTTTTTGTTTGAGCATTCGCACAACGAGAAAGTGTGTTGTGCGAACGGTTGTGGCGAGATGCTCTCTGCCTGGGCATTCACACAGTGAGAGGGCGCGTTGTGCGAATGGTTTTAGAGATTTGCTCTTTGCTTGATGATTCGCATAGTGAATCTAAGCGCTGAGTGTTGGGATAAACTTAAATTTTAGAAATTTATTATTTTATTAGTTTTGGGTATAGTAATATTTGGTTTGATTTGATAGAGATAAAATAGGGATGGGTAGTTATGATTTTCTGTTTATCTAGGTAGAATATTATTTTATGATAGGTTAAGGAGATTTTATTTTTAAGTCAGTTGATATTTTATTTTCAGATTTTATTTTTATTTCCATAATATTGTAAGTATCATGGCTATTTAAAGCCCTTCAATTTTCAATGAATAATAAGACTCAATTTTAGAAAAATATCTGAGTGTGTATCTTGAGATTTTCCCAACACTGAGCGCCTGATGTTGGTCTGGGATCACTGCCAGGTTTATTCAAATAGCTAAAGGGGGCGCACAACGAGTGTTTGGGGTTCTGGGCCACTGTCTAGACTTTCGCATAGCAGTTTGGGGTGCTATGTGAGGGGCTGAGGTCTGATACCACTGGAAGTTTATTCGCACAGCGAGCTTGTGTCGCTATGCGAGGAACCTCTGGATTCGCTATGCGAGAGGGTGCGTTGAGCGAATAGTCTTGGTTTAGTTTATTCTTTACTTAATTATTCTTGTTTGGTTTAAATGATGTGGTGGACTATTTTGGATGATGTATGAATGTATGTTGGATTATATGAGTATCAAAGAATGAAGTTGTGAATTCAAATGGATATAAAGTATGATTTCAAAGTGTAAATCTCTCTGTGGGATTTAAGTATCTTTAGAATGAATACAGGGAGCTCAGTATTAGGGGTTATCCTAAAACTCTAATAATCTTTCATTCTCAAATAAAGAAGATTGATTCATGTGGTGAGAGTAATAGGAGGTCCTAGTGTAGGCGCTACTTGGAGGCCTATTGCGCAGTAGCGGACTAAACTTGTGTATGTGGTAGGGTGAAACCCATGGCAATGGCTTTGCAAAGCGGTAGAGGCCACCACAAGTGCATAACCCGTCATAGCTCGGTATTCATTCTAAGTCCGAACGGTAAAGTCTAGGTCATAACATGTTATGATGTATGCACTATTCTACCTTGCTTGAATAATTTAGTGAATGTGATATGTTGTATAATTGCTTGAATTCTGTTATATCTAGCTCACCCTATTGTTTGTGTTTGTGCTTTGTATGTGTTGGTGTTCTTTTCTTTGCAACGATCATCTTGTGGGTGTGAGCAGAGGGAGATGAGGTATCAGTGGGCAGACACTTGAGGGAGAGGATCCAGTTGTTTAGTTAGTTTTAGTTTAATATTATAAATAGTTTTGAAATATACCATTTGTATAGAAAGTTCAAATTCTATATTTATTTTGGGATGATTGTAAAATTTTACTTTATAATATAGTTGAATAATTGTTCTATCATATGCTATCTGTGATGACTCTTCTATATAGTAATTTACTGTATGTTTGGGATGTTACAATTAGCAAGATCTAGTTTTTCTGATTCTAGAAATAATTCCTTACATGTACATGCGATTCATCTTCATCAAAATCTATATCATCTGAATTATTGGAATCGTTAGAGGTACTTACTTGGCTTCCAACTATATCGTCGTCCATTAAACAGATATTTGTTTGCTCATTAAAGTCGTTAATACTTGATGCAAAGCTTGATGAAGAGCTTGAATTATAATCTTCCCACTCCTTTATTTTGGAGAATTTTCTTTCTTTATTTAGAAAATTTGCTTTGGTATGTCCTCATTCTCCACAACCGTAACACCTAAATTTTTAGGAGGATCGTTGATTCTTCTTTTAGCGATCTTTGTATTTTTCTTTATTCTTCGTGAAATTTGTGAGAGTTTTTTATCAATTGGTCTAGATCTTCGCAATTAGAATCATCATTGTCTTTGACCTTTTTTCTATTGACAACCTCAGATTTAAAAGCAATATTTCTTTTTATTCATCGATCCTCTTCTTCTTTCAACATTTCAAGTTCAATCTCGTGCTCTCTTAATTTACCCAAATAGAGCCGCCATATACATGGTTGCAAGATTTTGTGACTCTGTGATGGTCGTGACTTTTGGCCATCGTGTCCTATTCAAAGTTTTAGAATTTTAATATTTAATTCTTCAATGTCAAAATTCTTACCTAAACCGAATAGTTGATTGACGATGTTGTAAAAGGATTTTGCACATTGTGGATTGTTTCCCACTGTTTCATCCAGAACAACTCATTCTTTGACTACAGAGTTTCTTTGAGCTCCCTTAACTTCATTTGTTCCTTCATGAGTTACTCTTAGAGTTTCCCACATTTCCTAAGCGTTTTTACAAACAGAAATCCTACAAAAGTTATCAAGGGTTAAAACCGATTAAATAATATTTCTGACCCTAACATCATATTGAGCCCTCCTTTTCTCATCAACACTCCATTGGGCATAGTGTTAGAGCTAGAGCTGTCAAAACGGGTAACCCGGCTCGACCTGGCCCGGCCCACCACGGGTTGGTCACTTAGTGAGTCAACCCAACCCGGCTCATTTATTAGCGAGCCAGAAAAACTTGAACCCGGCCCGACCCACCACGGGTTGGTGGGTAAACGGGTTGGCTCACTAGCCCATTTAATTTTTTTTTTAAATAAAAAAAAATACAAACTTTCTGTAATTTAAATTTAAACAAACTTTCTGGCATTATCTTTGTTTGTTTGCTACAGAACAATCTTCAATCTCAACCGCACAAGCACACAAAGCACAATAATACTATATTATATGCAAAAGTAGGAAATGTCAAACGAACCTCAATGTAGTTTATCACATCAATTGTTGTAACCCTTGATCCTTGTTCTTGTTGTCTCCAAATTCACTAATAAATATTTTCCTAATATTAGAACAATTCCGACAATCAATATATTAGTAAAAAAAAAGAGAACCAGTTCTCAACAACATCAACAAAAATTTAATAGTTTAATCTGTAACATAATTTCCCAAATTCAAAGATATCAAAAAGAGCTTGTTCAAATAATGTATATTCAAATTGTTTAAATAAAATTAAAAAAAATCTGATAAAAGCATGTTAGAACATGAAAAAATCATTTCATGTCTTCAAATCCCCCAGAACAAAAAACAAATTCACAAACCCCTATTTTTGTCATTATAGGGTTTTTGGAAAAAGAAAGAAAGAGAAATGAGAAAACAAAAATGTGGAGAAAAGAGAAGAAAAAATGAAGGGTGTTTTACCTGCTCCTTGAAGAATTTCAGTGAAGTGAGGGTGAGAGCACCGTCAAATGAGAGCAAGCACTTTGTGAGAGCAGATGTTACTTTTTTGGTATACACAGTGAGTGAAGAGAGTATTTTACTTTTTAGGGTTTCATAAATAAAATAATAAATTAAAAAAACAAAATTAGGTAGGTGGGTTGGTGGGCCAACCCGGCTCACCACGGGTTCAACCCGCATGAGCCGGGTCTAAATGAGCCGGGTTGAAATCTGACCCGCATATAAGTGGGTTGTATTTTTCCAACCCAACCCGGCCCGAACCCGTGACGGGCCGGGTTGGCCCACGGGTTGTGACCCATTTTGACGGCTCTAGTCAGAGCGATGCAGCAAAATTGTTAGTGTGAACAACAAACAAAGAGGGGGGTTGTGAATTGGTTTCTTAGCGCAAATCGTGCCTTTAAATATTTTCTCTTTTAATTTAAATTCCTTAACAATAATTTAAAACAAATAAGAGAGTAAAGAAGAGATAAAATTGTACATGTGGTTTTATACTAGTTTAGATCACAAGGATCCTACATCTAGTTGTTAATCTCAAATGAGAATTAACGATCCCCTATCACAAACCAACAAATTTTTAGAATCACAAAGAAAATAAACAAGTTTAAGGGTAAAACTTTCTTGTTACCCCAAGAGATGAAACTCACTTCCCCTGAAAGCCACAAGGGATGAACACCTCCTTTGAATCTTCACGACCACCTCCTTTGAATCTTAACAAAGGATGACAAGCTTTAACTCAGCAATAACAACAACAATCAATCACAACTCCCACGAAAGTTCTCACTCTATGCCAACACCAAGTTCTCAAAGCCACAATCACAAAGGTTACACAAATCCTATAACACACTTATCACAACAAACAACAAAAAGATAAGATTTTCGATATTTATGTATTTCGTATTTTAGAATGAGAATCTCAATCCAATTTATAGAGATCTTACTCAAGAGATACTCTTGAGCTTAAGCGTCACATTTCTTACGATTGTAAGAGAGAAAAGAGAAGCACGTGTGAGTGTTTAGACACCATTGTATTGTAATCAAATCCTCTCGTTGAGACATATAGTCTAAATTACTTATAAGCAATCATTGTTTGTAATTATGAAGAGAATTAAAACACTTACAACTGAACTCAGTTTGAGTTGAAGAATCTAGGCGCGGTAGTCTAGTACCAAGAGTGGCTCAAATACTCACAACTAGGGTTGCTGAGTACAAGGAGAGGTGTGAATACTCAAAGGAAATCTTGACAGGGTGTTGAGTACCAAGAGTGGTGTGAACACTCAAAGGAAATCTCGATGAGGCAGCTGAGTACCAAGATTGGTGCTAATACGCATTTGTAATCGTGTGAAGATTATAGTGGAACCCTCTACTGAGGATACTGGACGTAACGAAGTTGAAGCAAACCAGTATAAAATCTCTTGTCTTATATTATTTTCTCTTAACTAAAAAATTCTCTTGCAAAACCTGCAGTTGAGTTTTATATTTTAAATACAAGAAATTCCAAGCTAAACAGTCATTTCTCTTTAAGGAAGTTCTTACAAAACAATGCAATAGATATATTCTAAATAGCATGACAAACTTATCAACGTTTATACATATATCTCAAGTCGAGCATCTAAGCTCTCAAAAGAATATTTCAAGAGCTCGATAGTGTGCTATATCAGAAAGGTTGCGAAAAATTTTTCCATTAACACTATTCAGCCCCCCTTCTAGTGTTTTCAGGTACTTCAGTTAGAATTAGAGCTAACCTCGTGGGGTTAGTTGAGGTTAGTTCTTAGCAGGACATGAGAAAATGATCCTGATGAATGGAAAACGAAGGATACGCTATCTCTGGAAGTTGTTTAGGATCTCCAAAGCCCAAACCCTCTCTCTGCCAAAAATCTTTTCCATGTCAATCAAGCTATATTCCTCTTTGTCAAAGCGTAACCTCTCTCTCCTCCTCTGTAGCACAAACGTTGTATTTGTGAGACCGTACATTCTACTAACACTTTTCATATGTGAGACCATTATGACTCAGAAGGTATAATGGAAACATTTAGGGGCTCAAATACATAAAGAATGACTATGTAATGAGTGTAATGATTAATTTGCACTCAAATTCATATCGATATTATTATTAAAAGATTGATTATGGTAAGCGTGAGATCTTGAACTCAAAATATACGGTCATGACTTTCTTTTTGTGATCAACTTGATTTTTTGGCATGATTAGTTACGATTCATGAAAATCTAAAATTTTGAAAAGTTGTTTCATTCAATTGCAAGTTCATTTTGAATAATTATGTTGTAAACTTTGAAGTGTTATGATGAGGTTTTAGAGGTAAGGGAAAGACTCACCCTTCTTTTTTTTCTAAGGAAGAAAACGAAGACCTAACATGTAAAAATGAGATTGCCTAGCTTAACTTTTCATTTAACTCTTGATTTTGTTAAATCAACAACTGATATATTTTAGTTTGTTTTATGATGTATTTCAAATTAAGACTTATCTTTAGTTTGTTGTAAAAGTATAAACAAAGTTTTCTTAGATGTATTTATATCGATATTAACATTTAACTACATAAATATAATGTATGTTTAAGCGACGATACATTTGAGTGATGTATTTTTATTTAGTCTGGTATTTATTAAATGAATATAAATTAACTTTTCTTTACAAAAAAAATACACAAAATTAGACAAGTACATCTAGTATACTAGATACACATAAGTATAACAAAGTATTTTCTTTGAACATGTTGTTGGCCATTAAAAATAACTTAAAGTTAGTTTTGCTTGATATTATCATCATGCTTAACTTCATTGTACATGGTTGCAACACTTAATTAAATGTTTCATATAATATGTACTTCATATATAGGGAATATACAAGATGTAAAAAAGATGAAGAGCTTTTATTGAAACCCCTTAGGAATACATATATATGTACTTCATATAGCTACACCTAAAAATATTGGATAACCAACAAATATATTTACATTGGCAACAATCCACCAAAGCTTTTTGCAATATATTGGTAGATTCAAACACTTAAAGCTGTTTGCAGACCAGCAGCATATTGTCTTGCCCACTGATCATAGTGGATAATTTCTTCGAGTGAAGGAGATGCTACTAATTCTTTTTGATGTTCCTGGCATGTTAGTTCCACAACCTTGAATATATCCAGGTAACTAATCCTGAAAGAAGGGGTAAAAGGGAAATCAAAAGACGATTCGTTGAAGTTTACAATTATTTATATATTATAAATTTATACCAATTTATATATTACAGATTTGTTTTATTTTTAATCAACATTACATCTTCAACATACATAAATGTAGTGAAATTCTCATAGCAATATTGGAGTGAGGAAAATAACTAAGAGAAAGCTTACTTTTCTTCAACAAACAGTTCTACAGCTTTCTCATTTGCTGCACTGAGAACTCCTGTCATGGTGCCCCCAGCACGTCCAGCAGCATAACATAGATTCACCGATGGAAACTTCTTATCATCAGGTGAATAAAATGTTAAAGAACCATACCTGAGTAAGAGATGTTAAATACAAATGTTTGAATAAGTTGAACAATTTCACTACTAACTGGTTCATCATACATTATGACTTAAACATGTAAGTAAAGAGAAACGGTGCTATCTAGTTAGCAATTTCCTGAAGAGAGAAAAATGAAATTCAACCAAGAAGGGCTTCATGATGGTGATGAATTTTCCAAGATAAAGGTTAAGAGAAAATATGATGCAGTGGAAAGTGTTTGTACTTGCTAAGATCAAGGCGAGGCCAAGTTATTTCAGAGCAGTAGATTCTCTCTGGCCAAGATAATGTGTAAAGGAGGGGTAAACGCATGTCAGGTATCCCCAATTGTGCAATAACTGATGAATCCTGAAAAGAAAGAAAAACAGAAATACAAATAGGGTCAAATTTGATATTGAGCAATTCACATGTTCAAGCCTTCTTACATGTAGGTAATGTCATTCATCATTCAGTATGTGTGTGAGAATTTCTAAGTTTATTAACTAGCAGAAACTAACACAGCATATTGCAAGGTTTTAACCTGTGTTTCAACCAAGGAATGTATGATAGATTGGGGATGAATAACAATCTCAATATCATCGTACTCTGCTCCAAACAAGTAATGTGCTTCAATTACTTCTAGACCCTGCCAAGAATTTAAATAAATTTGTCATAGTTATAAGCATAAAAATGGATTTTCTCATGAATAAAAAACACAACTTTTTCATTCAAATGCATTGATTGTAGAAGGAAACAAACCTTGTTGAAAAGGGTAGCAGAGTCAATAGTTATTTTTCTCCCCAAACTCCATATGGGATGCTTTAATGCATCAGCAAGTTTAATGTCTTTCATCTTTTCAGCTGGCCATTCTCTGTTAATAACCAGAAGTATGAGATGGAATGATTGAAGGTTCCCTTATAAAACAATAATTCCTTAAAAAGGGTTTATCTGGAAACATCAAAACTATTTTCCCTTACCTGAAAGCACCTCCTGATCCAGTTAAAAGGATTTTCCTAAGTGCACCCTTTGGCAACCCCTGGATAGACTGTTCAGAGAAGATCCTTTATGTATCAGTGATCAAAAGTGGCATGAAGTTCAGCAAATAATAAATCCATTGCTTCAAACCAACAGAAAAGATGCAAAGATTGATATACTCAGTATGTGATATATCTGCAAGTTGATAATGGACTTAAGTACCTGAAAAATTGCAGAATGTTCCGAATCAGCTGGAAGAATTTTTATGTTGTGTTTATGAGCAAGAGGAAGAACAAAAGGGGCTCCAGCAATCATTGTCTCTTTGTTGGCCAAAGCTATGTCTTTCCCTGCCTCAATTGCTGCAACTGTTGGCTGAAGAAAATAACCATTGACATTTTTAGTTTTACCATCTATACATACTAATATTGCTAAGATTTTTTTATTTTTTACCAATATGTAAATATATGCAGAATGGACAGATTATGAAGATTGAATGAAAGAAACATTTTCTTCAAAATTACCTTCAATCCTGCACAACCAACTATTCCTGTAACTACTGTGGTTGAATCAGGGTGACGGGCTGCCTGAAAAAAAACAGAGTTGCTTGTGATTTTTGAAAAGATTATTAAACCATAAGATGACACCAAGCTAAGATTTCAACCTCAATGACTCCTTGCTCTCCAGGGATGATTTCAGGTTTGTGTTCCATGTCAGCAATAGCCTCTCTGAGTTCATCCACTAAGGACTCATTTCTAAGACCAACAACTTGAGGCTTAAATGTCTTTATCTGCAGGGTGTAAAATATCTTGAACATGAGATTTTTTATTAAAGTTCTGAGAGATGAACATATATCAGTGCATTTGATGTTACATTTTGCTTTTGAAATACAAGTCTTCTCATGCAAATGTCTGAACAATACAACTTTGATAACTGATAAACTCTGTTTTGATAAGATTTCAAATTCACTGAAGTCACAGAAGTGAAAGTTTCATCAGATATTTGAATGTAAGTTATCGTTACCTGGTCAGCAAGAAGAGTAATATTTGAGCCAGCAGCAAGTGATACAACCTTAAATCTTTCTGGAAACTCAGCCACTATACTCAGTGTCTACAAAATCAACCAGGGAAAATAATTAAGATTACTAGGAAAATAGTTATATAATGAAATAAGTATTATTGTCTTAAACGGAGTGACTCCTAATAAAGATATGCGAAATCGTAAAATTGTTTTTATTAATTATATATATGCACCCACAAATTACAAATTATAAATCTTAAAAATCACAAGTTAAAAGGTACCTATATTAAACAAAAATTGCAGAAACATTTTCTATTTTCTCTTCTTTTTTTTTTTTTTTTTTACTTTTATATTTCTTTTTGTAAGGAAATTTTGTACTATTGCCCCACTTGCTTAAATAAAGTGGTTCGGCTTTAATCTTACAAATATGTTATGAGCTTGTCCGTTTTATAAGATTTTTTTAAACAAAAAATAGTGGACAACTTCTTTCTGCACCTCCACAATTTTCTCTTGCATCTGTAAAAATCTTGTATTTTAAATTGTATAGTTTATATATAAATTATACATTTAGATTCAACAATTTCCAATATATATTTTATTTTATATTTCAAAAAATACAATCTAAAATATAAAATTATATTATAAATTATAAAAACAATTATTTTGTATAATTTGAAATATAAATATATTATAAATTATACAATTTACAATATAATTTTTATTTTGTATTCTGAAATGCATAAATACAAAACTTACATGAATATAAGTTCAATTCATGGAGCTGCAGGAACCCCAATCAGTGAGTTTAAACTCTGTAAATTCTCTAATTTTTTATTTCGAAACACACAAGAGCATAAAAGTTTAATGGTGTTATTAATAATAAGAAAAAAAAAAGAGATATACCGCTATAGTAATGATACATAATTAACAAAACATTTTGTTCTTTAAAACATTAATAATAACACTTTACATAATATCATTATAAAAATTACATTATAAAATTGTTATATGTAAAGATAAAGATAGAGACACCATATATATATATATATATATATATATATATATATATATATATATATATATATATATGGATGTAAATTGATATATACCTGAGTTCCAATTGAACCAGTTGATCCTAAGACAGTAATGGGTTTTGGACCGTCCCATGTCTTAAAATCAGACGGTTCTGGAATAGCTGTTCCTGGCCAAGCTGGTGACAATGGTTGAACTGCAGCAGAGCAATAAACTCTTCTTTCTACTGTTGTCTCACTCTCTTTTCTCTTGAAAGAAAAACTGTCTAAAAAACCAAAACAAATTAATCATTAAACAAATGAGTAATGATAGAATTATACACAATTATATTTATTTTCACACGCGTAACAAAGTAAAATAATCATTACAAAATAAATTCTTGTAGTTTTTTTTTAAAGAAAGAATAAAATAAAAATAATATTAAATAAATGTAAAAAGTTATATGGATGTCAAAGTGTATCTTTTTTAAACGAAAAGCTAACATACTTAATTACAAGTTATTTTATTTTACTTAATAATTAAAAACCTACTTTAATCATCAACCTGAGATTTAGGCTATTTATTTACTATATTTAAACTATTTATTTATCATATTTTTGACATTATAATTGGTGTCATAATAATATAATAAAATATTATCATCTAAAATCTTCAATCACTCTATTAAAACTAATAAAATATATTTTCTAAATTTATATACTAATTCAATTTTTTAAAAATTTTATACAAATCTCATTTTCATTTTAAAAAAAAGTTATATATAGAAAAATACCAGCATAACATAATTTCAGTGGCATCAGGTTGACTACTGTAACAAATATTTTCTAAACCTCCACATTTGGAGTTGAAAGAAGTTTTTAAAATAAAATACTTTATTAAAAACTAGTTTTCCAAATACAAAATAATATCTTAGAAAATAAACTCTTTAATATAAACTAATATGTTAGAAAATAGATTGTTCATTTAGTGGTCCTTCACCTATCCTTTTTCAGAATAGACCCATGGGAGATTCTTAAATGCACAACTAAAAAATTGGGATTGAACCATTTGTTCGACACCCATTATTTTATTTATTTTGTCTTCACCCAAGAATTTAGATGGAAAAGAGTTAATTGAGGAAAATATTTATTTTCTATTTTTAGAATATGCAATGATAGTCATAATTTTTTAATTATTTTTTTATTATATTATAAATTAATATTATTTCAAACAAAAATTAAAAATGTTGTACTTCCTTCTTTTTTTTAACCAACGATCTCTCATCCAAACATAACAATATTATTAATTAAGAAAAAATTTTAATTAACAAAAAATGGTCATATATATTATAATAAAAAGTTAATATTAAATTTTCAAGTTATGGAATTCATTCATAAGCTTTTTATATATATATATATATATATATATATATATATATATATATATGTGTGTGTGTGTGTGTGTCAGATAGAGAGAGAGCAAGTTTAAACAAAAAGTATGCTTTGAATAATCATGTTTTATGACTTTGAGTTTATTGGATCTAAATGAAAAGTATTACGTGCATGAAGTTAATATATACTATCATGACCAATATATTATTTAGAAATTTAAAATTATCTTAAATTAATTAAAATGAGGAATTAAGATAAACTGGATAATTATACTAGTACAATATCTACGTGGTCCTTGTGAAAGATAAGTTAGAGAATCTTAGAGAAAGGTGTGGTCCCATTCTTCCACATTTCTTCCTAGGAAAGCACTTAAAGTATATCTCCATCTCTATCTTTTTATCGTTGAATAATCTCTTCCATGGAACACATGGCTGAGTTTCCATCTATTAAAGAAAATAATCTCCAACTTTTGAAAACGATAGAAGATGAAGGTGAAAGTTTTGACTAATAATACCATGACACACTTTTACATTCATTTGACACAACATACAAGGATAAAATAGTCCAGAAAGTATAAAGTTTTGTAGTTTTTCAAAAAAGAAGAAAGTAAAAAATAAGTAAGGGTAGTGTCAAATGAATGTAAAAAATTTAGATATGTCAAAGAATCATTTCTCGAAATTTTATTCTTTTTTTGAGTTTCTGTGATCCCTTTAAGCTTCGTGGCATTTTAAAGAAACTCTACCGTCGTAGTCACTTACATGCATACGACACAACACAACACTTCTTCCTTACCTTAAACTATTTTCCCCATCTTCTCCTTATCTTTCCATCAAAACAAACCTCAAAGATCATATAGTCAGCTGATTGCATAAATAAGATAATAATAATAAAAAAACATTTACGTAGAAGAGCATGCGAATAGTGTATTTAAATAACCATATCCCTTCAAATCACGAGCTATGATTTAGAATAAAGTTACTCAATTTTAATATAGTGTTCTAAGAAATAATGTTGAGAATGATTTCTGATCAGTTTAATTCGATTATACACGTAAAGAGTATTCTTTCCTCTTACTTTTTTTGTATCATAAAAATCATAAAAAGGGTACGTAATATTAGTCATGCATATAGAATAATGTTTTTAGAGAAGATATTGACAACAATGGTTTCTGATCAGTTAAAAAATTTACACTAACCAAACAGAACGAAGAGGGAATAGAGTAAAATGAAAACGGGATGTTAAAGCAAAATTATAAAAGTGGCGTTTGTCATTACCTTTATCCACGTATGCGTTTGTAAAAAAAAAATGTTAAAAGAACTTTTATCCAAACAATATAATATCCCATAAGTAGCTAGGTGAAAGAAGGTAAACAGAAATAATAAAAAAGGAAGAGGAAACAATAGTTAATAACGTTGGAGAGAGAAAAAAAAAGGTTGATAAGCAAGGGAATATAAGCTAAGACAAGTATTGAAGTTGTGAAGAAGTCCTTATTGTTTTTGCTTATCAAGAAGCAGAAGTGCGTTTGAGACAAAGACGGGAGGAGAAACCTGGAAGTTTTGGGTAGTTTTTTGATGAGAAAAACAAGGGCTTCACTTGTGCAGGAGAGGGCAAATTCAGAGCCATTACCGAAGTTCAACCACGTCTTTAATGTTCACGAATGAAAAATCGAACCAATCAGAGCATTATAAACTAGTTGTCCCAATAACCAGACAAAACGATAACAGGATAAAAAAACAAAAAATGCCACAACTATGTGTGGTGTTAGACATGCCAATTCTAATGACCAAGCAAAGGTTTTTCCTTCTCGGTATTTTTCTTTTTGAAAAAAAAGTTATTGAAAGTATCACTTCAACTAGAGATAAGACCAATTTATAATATATAAGTGGGTATAAACCTCATTTTACAAGTCGGTTTTATGGAATTGAGTTACGCTTAAAATCCACTTCTTAATATGATATACACTCGAAATGATGTTTATACCTCGACGTGAAAGGGTGTAACTTAAACTTCTTAACAAGAATTATTATTTTTGTCCTATTGGTACAGATACTTTCCTTCTATAATTGGAAAAAAAAAAATGGTTATAACGGTTAATTGTAACCTAAGAAAATAGGGAGGGTGTGTATGGGACAAACTAATGGACCTCTTTCAATAAGCAACACTCGTTCAGATGTGGATTATCGTGAAGTCTTCGTATCATTTTCTCTTGAAGTTTCCAGATTATATAATCAGTGTAATCCACATAGTGAGAAAGAAAAGCAGGGTCTTTCATTCTCAGACGGATTAAAATGAGAACGTAGAAATTATGAGCATAGAAATTAAAGCAAATGATATTATGTGTGTTTACGTCGATCTGTGGTCCTGCATTTAGTGGATTAATTAATGGATAGAATTTTTTCTAGTTTATTTATGAAAATACCATAATCACTAGTTTTTTCTTCTGGAATGAGAGAAGTCTAAGTATTCACGTATCAGCCCTATAAGCTTTACGTATGTGTACGTGTATGTGTTTTCATTTTCCTTATCAGCCAGAAAATAAATATAGATTAAAGGTACAAAAGATGTGTAGTTTCTATAAGTTTGGGTGGATAGACCATATAAAATATCACGTCTACGTTTAATCAGGATCATGCTTGTTGGAGGAGTAGAGTTAGTAATAGGGGTGACAAAACTGAGATCAGGGCGTGGATTGGTTAGAACTTTCTATATTATATTATTTTAGAGACGCAAATATACAAAGACGTAAATATAATGATTATTTTAATTTATTTTATTAGAAATATTAATAAATTAATTAATTTAAATTTTAAAAAATATTTATATGTTTAAATATATTTTTAATATATATAAATGAATTTTAAAAATAAAAGACAAAGTTGATGAACACATCTGTCTTTTAACCCGTTAAGATTTGTAGTCGGTATTAGTACGGTTGGCTAGCTTTAACTTATCACGGTTTTACAAACCAATTATCAGTCAACAATTAAAATTTTCTTATTTTGTCAGTCCTAGTTAGCAATTAGTTTTTCCTTGTTATAAAAATTTGCAGAAAGTGAAAGTTAACGATGTGTATAAATAGACAAGTGACTTTCAAAATTCTAGTTCCTTCCCTTTTTTTTATTCTCTTTTCTTCCGTTGCTTACTCAAATTTCTAAACCCTTTTCTCCATGTAAAGTTTAAGGGTATGTACATTTATTTTTTTCTTTCTTCATTTTTTATTTTTCTTTCTTTTCTTGTTCCTCTATTTTTTTTCTTCTATCTTTTACATGCCCTCCCTCTTTCTATCCCATGTCCCTTTCTCTTTCACTAGTGCAGAATGAGGTTTCTAACGCAGATGATACACTTCGATTTTCAAAAAATCGAAAAATATAAAAACACAGTAATACTTTTGTAATTTCAACAAATTTATAGATCTCGATTCAAGGGGAATCAAGGCAGAAAAGAGTTTATTACCTCAGTTGCTATAGAACGGAGACATAAAGGTTTGCAAAATCCCACGTGTCCCCTTGTAGAACACAGTTTTCTTCTGAGTACCTTTTTAATGAGGACATACTATCTCGATTAGTTAAAGAATCAAGGCATAAAGTCTGTCATATTCCTTTGCAACTTACCAAATTCTCTGACTAGACAAGTTCAGAAAGGGATACTGCCTCAGTTAGCCACAAACCTGAGGCGTAAACCCTAATAATTCCCTTTGTCCCTTTGCAAAGCATAAACTTCACTGACAGGACAAGTTTAGAAGGGAATATTGCCTCGATTGGTTAGAGAACCGAGGCAGAAAATGCATTTACATTTCTCAAACTGAACTTTATAATCCCCCCTTATTGCTTCGGTCTTTTCAAAACCAAGACGTTTTTGTCATCAGTTTAACCACGACCCGAGGCGTATAGGTTGACAATAATTTCAAAATTACCATTAGATTTTTCATTTTGAATTTCATTTAAATACTTTAGACATCGATTAAGTATACAACCGAGGCAGTAGACCATGTATTACCTCGGTTAAGCATATAACTGAGGTTGTAAGATTCGGGAAAATAGAAGATACAATTATGGTGGGTTTAGATATTTCAGAGATATTGTTACTATTATATATTGTAGATATTTTAAATGATATATTGAGATATTATTATATATAATTAGATATTACGGCTAAATAATAATAATATATATTATTGATAGACTCGTTATAATAAATTAGAATATAAAATATTATCATAAGTGAGAAGATATTAGAGATAGCATTGAGTGCATTTATAAATATTAAAATATATAAAAATGGGTGGATTTTGGTTTAGAAACTTGAGGAACTCTAAATCAAAGAGAAAAAACAAATAAATAAAGAAGATTGACGTTTTGGGAGAAGTTTGAGTGAAAAGAGACAGAAGAGATTGTAAAGAAAGGAAAAAAGAGAAAAAAAAAAGTAGGGGATGTGATATATTTCTTTATTGTTAGGAATAAAATGTTTATATATTTTAAACTAATAAGTAAAAAAGAAAAGCTTAGTTTGATATTATTTGAATCAAGATGCATTATTCATCTTTTAATGAATATGATGACACTTAAAGGTGAACTTTCAATTGAGATCCATTACATTAAAATGTTGGGAAAATCTCACGATACACACTCAGATATTTTTCTAAATTTGAGTATTCCTATTCATTGATAATTGAAGAGCTTTAAATAGCCGTGATACTTACAGTATTACGGGAATAAAAATAAAATCTCAAAATAAAATATTAACTCTCTTAAAAATAAAATCTGCTTAACCTATCATAAAATAATATTCTACCTAAAATCATAAATACTCATTCCTATTTTATCTCTATCAAATCAAATCAAATATTACTAGACCCAAAACTAATAAAATAATAAATCTCTAAAATTTAAGTTTTTCCCAACAAACTCCCCCTAAACTTAAATTCTTCCTTCCTTGCTTTCCATATGCATCATCCCACATCGGGTTTGCTTCTTCTCTCCAAGATTTTCAGCTCTAGATCATACAACCGGTTCTTCTTTGCTTTTGCTTGTATTGCTAGACAACCATGCTTATCCTTTAAATGCAATACCTAGTCCTTCATAAAAATTGAATTACCTTTTTCAATTATTTGACCCATGCTTAAAATATTGCTCTTCAACTTGGGAACATAATAAACATCTCTAATTTCTCCAACTCCTCCATTCTTTTGAATGTGCCGAATTGTTCCACGCCCTTTCACGGCCACCTTGGAGTCATCTCCGAAAGACACAAATTTGGCATCCACCTTGGTGAGTTCATAAAAAAGGTTCTCGTTCCCACACATATGATTGCTTGCTCCAGTATCTAGATACCATACCGAGTTGGTAGAAATCTCATCCGTCTTTGATTTCAAACATGGTCCAACATCCACCTTCTTCAGTTCCTCAAGCTCAACCCTCTGTTTATTCATAATCTCATTAGCTTCATCCAGAAGCCTCCCTATCCGCTGAATCTCTTCATCTTTTTGTTTGAGTACTTTTTCCCTGTTTGTCTCACCTTTTACCGGGATCACTTCATCCATTATTGAGACCAAATTTTCCATCTCCACTGCATCCAAGCTCTTTACTAGCAACAATTCTTCTGCATCTTCAGTAACGAGATTCGTCTCCCCCTTTGTCTCGGTCTTGCAATACTTTGCAATATGACCAAACTTGCCACAGTTGTAGCACTCTGATGGTCTACACTCGTTTGCATAGTGGCCGTACTTGCGACACTTAAAACACTCCACTCTTGACTGGTCTCCTCGGCCTTTTCCTTGTCCTTGGTCACGCCAATTCTGCTGACCAGTTTGATCTTCATTATCATTACCTCGACCACGTCCACCTCGTCCTCGGCCTCCTCGCCTTCTTCCACCAGGACCTCGGCTCTGAGTAATCCGAGATTTATTCCAGTCAAACTGTACCTGTAGTGCTTGATCGTCAGGTTCTCTCTTTCTCTTTTTCTTCCTCAATTCGTGGGCTTTTAATGATCCACCTAACTCCTCCACAGTGAGAGTTGACAAATCCTTTGTCTCTTCAATAGTGACCACGATACTTTCAAAATCATCCGTCAGATTTCTCAAGATCTTTTCTGCAACCCGGTTAGTTGGAACCTCTTCTCCGTTCATTCTGAGTTGGTTGGCCATCTTCTGTACTCGAGTTATAAACTCGGCAACTCCCTCATTTTCATCCATCTTCATATGTTCAAACTCTCTTCTGAGAGCTTGTACTCGGACTTGCTTCACACGGGTATCTCCTTTGTATGCCACCTTCAAAATTTCCTATGCTTCTTTTGCTGACTTTGCATTAGCTATTTTCTCGAATCCAGATTCATCCACTGCATTATACGGAAAGTATAAAGCCGATCTGTCTTTCACTCGTGTCTTTTTCAATGCTGGTTCGCTATCTGATTCTCCTCATTCGCGGGTTCATTGTACCCGTCCTCCACTATGTCCCATACATCTTGGGATCCCAGAAGAACCTTCATCTACAAAGACCAATTGTCGTAATTGGTATTTTTCGACAATTGTGACACACTCATCCCATTGACTACCTTTGCCATTTCTCTCACAAAAAATCAAGCACTCACTTTTTCTCTCACGGTGTTTAACTCTCTCTTCTCTCTCTTTCTCGGTACTCAGAGCATAAAGCTCTGATACCACTGTTGGAAAAATCTCACGATACACACTTAGATATTTTTCTAAATTTGAGTCTTCCTATTCATTGATAATTGAAGGGCTTTAAATAGTCGTGATACTTACAATATTCCGGGAATAAAAATAAAATCTCAAAATAAAATATTAACTCTCTTAAAAATAAAATCTGCTTAACCTATCATAAAATAATATTATACCTAGATAAACATAAAATCATAAATACTCATTCTTATTTTATCTCTATCAAATTAAATCAAATATTACTAGACCCAAAACTAATAAAATAATAAATCTTTAAAATTTAAGTTTATCCCAACATTAGTTTTGTTTCTCTGTATATGAAGAGTATATTGAAGAGTTCTCCTCGGCAAAACGTTTCTGAAATTTTCCTTTGTTTTTACCCTCCATTGTTTTTCATTTTGGTATTTTAATAATTATGCATATATTATGTGTTGACAGCTTATAGAGTGAATACAATCTGCACTTTGAAACATTTTAAAAAATTTATTATTTTACGAAATATTTATTAATTTTAATGATAGTTACTTTTTAAAATATGATCTGCCGAATAACTTTTATTTATTTTTTATTCTCAAACATTAAAGTGAAAGTTTTATGTAAATATAATTCAGTTATTGGATCTTAATAATAATAACATAAATTTTATAAGAAGATGAAGTCCAAATAAACATGTGGGCCTGCAACTGGAAAACGATACTAAGATAATGTTGTAAAGAAAAGTAAGAGATGCTTTTGTTTGTTAGGAGGAATGCGTGTTGAAATGGATTAGTATGAGATTCTAGAGTGTTCAAAGGTTTTTCACTCTAAAGAAGCTAAGAGATACAAGTTATACGTATAACGGGTCTGATTCATTTCAACACTTATTGCAGAGAACATTATCTGAGTCTTTGAAAGTTCGTGGAAGATTTCACAAAACACATATCTCCAGGTAAACACAAAACAAATCCTCTTATTTTCATCAGTTTCCTTTTTTCTTTCAATTTTTTCTTCCCTGTTTTCATTTGCAATTACAAAGCAATTTTGGATTTGCTGTTCCATTTTGGCTGAGAATATCCCATTGATTAGTAGATATTCTCAAAACATTTGTTTTGTCTAAATTTTCCTTAGCAAAAGACATTTGCTAAGATATATTACAACTAAAAGAGCGAATCTATTCATAAATTATTTAAATTTCACTTGTTAATTTAAATAATTAACAATAGAGAGAGATTTAATATTCATACAATACGAATTAATATCACATTGTTTAATATAAGTCCCATTGAAAGAGGTTTGAAATAAAAGAATATAAATAGTGTAGAAATTAGTTATGGAGAAATTGGTTAGGATGAATTTAAGGTTGCTTTATATTCAAGACAACCGAGAAAGAGAGCTTATTTAGATATAGGATCATTTACGTTTCTGAAACAAAGCATCATTGAGATGTATATAGAACAAAAAATACAACATAATCATTTATGAATAAAGACTCTACCATAAAAATTAACTCCATATGCATTGACAACAACCCATTCAAGAGCCAATTCCTTTAATCCTAGGTACCTACCACACTCTTGCTGCCAACTTATAAAATTATGTCATAAATTTTAATCAAGACTATTTAAAACCAAATTCTGTAACAACTTAAAAAATTTTCAAACCAATTTTCAAAGACCAAAGATGCCCAAACTTAGGTTTGCGATTCACAAAGATATATTACCTTGGAATCACGAAGAACGAAAATTATTCATCAAAAACAACATCTTGAATCCCATTTGTAGATATTTTTTTTCACTTCTACATTCATCTTCTCCGTTCATGCTTCTCCCTTTGTTTTTCCTCGTTCATGAGTTTGTGGCTCACCCTATTGACTATTTGGGAGTGTAGAGGCTTAGGTCGACTTGGGATTCCAGTTATTGAACTATTGTGTTTTTTGGAGTTGAAGATAGTCAAAAACATAAATGATTGTTTCAGTGGGTTTTAAGATGCCAAAAGGTGCGATTTATCTTGTTATTTTTGTTTTATATATATCATTTTTTATATTTGGATTGGGATTACCCAATTGCCTGAACAGATGGCTTGACTCCGGACCAAGCTTCTTGTGGTATCACTGTCTTCATTCTCCTTATGGGACATCTATTTAGAAATAGGTAGCATTGGTTAATGACTCTCCCCAATAACAGTATGGTAATTTTTCCCTTTCAGCATGTATCTAGTCATATCCAACAAGGTCTGATTTCTTGTCTCAGACAGGCCAACGTTGTGATGTGTAGGGTGCAATTACTTCGTGTTCTATCTGTTCTAAGTATCTTTACTTTCCACTCGCCTTGTCTTTTCAGCCAATGAAAAAAATTTAACAAAGAGATTGTACACCTGACTTTTCTCATTCTCCTATATGAAATATAGCCAAATCTTCCTGGTGAACTCCTAGGGTTGCTGCGATTTGTGTTGGATAATGGTTTTACAATTCTTCCTTGGTTGTTTCCCTATCACACATCCCTCGCAAGTCTTCAAAGAAGAGTAAATTGGTGGCATACCACACACCATTTGCTTGCTACTCAATTGATTCAAACTTTTAAAATTTAGGTGGTCAAATCTATAGTGTCATATAGCCAACTCTCTTCCTCAACATTAGTGGCAGCCAAACATTGAATTGTTGTAGCATTTAAATTTACCTTGAACATTTTGTTTCTGAATGATGGTGCCTTGATCACCAATCATTCTTTAGAATCATAAATCTTATTTGATTTTTCTACATGTTAATCACATATCCTTTTTTCACTAACTATCCCAAATTGAGAAGATTGTTCTTCTTGTTTGGAACATATAACACGTCACTCACATAGGTTGTTCTTCCATCTTTTTGAGTTATCATCACTTTGTGAATTCGTTCAGCAACAATTGTAGTGTTGTCTGCAAACCTTACAATATTTTTCACATGTAGAGTCAAGTCAATTATCCAATCTCGATTCCTGCTTATATGATTAGAGCTACGTGTATCTAGGTACCAAGAGGATCAGTTATCTTCACCACTTCTAGTGGTTGCCATCAATATCACCTGATCCGAGTCTGATCTATCATCATGACACCAAATTTGCTTCTTCATCCTTCTTTCCTTTTTTATTATTTTGCCAGCACTCATACAAATACTACTCGTACGTATAGCAATTGTAACACTATTTTTTTCCCTATCAACACTATTCTTTCAATCTTTTTCACTCCCTTACCACTTCCTCAACCAGTATCCCTACCAGAAGATCGTTCATGAGGGTTCAATTTTTTGGTTTTTGTTAGTATTTTGAGGTATTAAAAGAAATAGTTAATAGGTAGAGAAAATGTAGAGATAGTGAAATGTAGAAAAAATGTGGAGAGTAATAGTTGGAAGAAGTGTTGTAGTGTTGTCTTAGTTGTAGTAGATGTTGTCTTGCATCAAATGGTAGAGTACATGAATATTTATAGACCCATAGATTATTCTAGAACATGCTAGCCACAACTTATGTGGAATGTCCTAGATTTTTTTTTATGTAGAATGTTCTTGATTTTTTCTTCCTATCTTAGGTTTTCTACAATATTGTAGAATTTTCATTAATACTTCTATCTTATGATTTTCTATATTCTAGAATCTACATTACACTTTAATATTCCTCCTTGATGAAAATTCGGTAAGTCCAAACATTGCGTGTAGTAGTTTAAATCTTGGTCTTGATGCAAATTCGTTAAGTCCAAATATTCCTCCTCCAAATTTGTTTAGTTGTCTCTTCATCTCAAATGAAGTGATATTTAATGACTGTGTTTTGTTCTTTGATGTGGACTTGATTTTTTGCTATTGTTATTGTCAATTTATTGTCGCAATAGAGAATAGTTGGTGCATCTTGTGGTTCACCCATTTCTTCAAGTATTCTTTATAGCCATAGTGACTGACTTGTGGTTTAAGCAGTTGCTACATTCTCTAGTTATCTTGTTGATTGTGCCTAAGTTGCTTGTTTCTTTTATGCATAAGATATAATACTTGATCCTAATGAGAAAGCATATCTTGACGTACTCTTCATGTCATCCATTGATCCTGCACAATCACCATATATGTAGTCAATCATCCTTGAGTTAATCATGTTTTTGTACCATACACCAAACTCCTTTTGACTTATAGATATCTTAAAATTCTTTTTCCTACTATACCGAGGAAATAGTTCACCAAGCCAAGGTTGATAATTTCAAATGTCTTCATCATGCCTTCTTTAAATTCTTTCATTATCTCCATGTTGTTTCCTATATAGATAAGATCATTGACATATAAAGAGAAAATGAGGTAGTACTGACCTTGTGCCTTAATATATAATGTTGGCTCACTTTTTCTCCTCTTGAATCCTTGATCAATGAAGTATTGATCAATCTTGCAATACCATGCTCGAGGAGTTTGCTTCAAGCTATATAATGCTTTTTTAAGTCTTAGTACTTTGTCTTCATTGCCTTTGTTGATGAAGCCCTATGGTTGTTCAACATAAATCTCTTCTTTGAGCACTCCATTTAGAAAGACTGATTTTACATCCAATTGATAGATGTTTCATCCTTTTTATGTTGTAAAAGCTATTAAAACTTTAATTGTATCTAACAGAGCAATTGGAACAAATGTCTCATCAAAAATTTCTGGTTGCTATGAGTAACCTTTGGCAACCAATCTTGCTTTGTGCTTTTGTACAGTTCCATAAGGATTGACCTTTGTTTTATATATCCATT
This sequence comes from Vigna mungo, assembly GCA_036885675.1. NCBI lineage: Eukaryota > Viridiplantae > Streptophyta > Magnoliopsida > Fabales > Fabaceae > Vigna > Vigna mungo. The sequence continues at coordinate 22,275,855 of CP144698.1, forward strand.
GCACTCCAATGATATCTTTTCCATGAGGGCAGTCTACGAGTTCCCAAGTGTTATTCTTCTCAATCCTTTTAATATCTTTTTCCATAGCCTTGAACAATACTTATTTCTTCGATGCTTCTTCATAATAGTTAGGCTCAATCATTATTGCAAGTTTTGTATATGTCTACCAAAGATCTTACTCATCTTGGAGTGGATTCAGGTGAAGAATCTTATTGTTATGGAGGTGGAGAAAGAGAACCTGAATTTTCTACCTCTTCTTGAGTTTCTTCTTGAGATTTTTGCACTGGAACTAAAATGTTTCTTTTAACAACTTTTACTTCTTCCCAATTCCAAGAAACATTTTCATCAACTTCAACATCTCGACTAAGAATAAGTTGTTTTGCTTGTAGGTTGTAGACTTGATAAACTTTTGCCTGTGTACTATATCCCAAGAATATTCCTCGTATAGTCTTGTCTTCAAGCTTGTACCTCTTTTGATCAAGAACATGTATGTAGCAGACAGATCCAAACACTCGTGTGCCACTAGGAGATTCTTGATTGACGAATAAGAGTTTCTCCTGATTATGTTCTTTCGCAAGTTTTCTTGATGCTTATTTTTATTACGAAAATGCTTCTTTACGTGACCTAATTTCTTAGAGTATTGACATTGAGGTTTTCCATGATGCCAACAATCTTTTTCCAAGTGACTTGTTTTTTATAGATGCCACATGGAGGATGTTTTCCTTGACAAGTAATAGAGAAGCTTCTAGAATCTTTTATAGTTCTAGAAAATTTTCCTCTACTTTTATTTCCTTCATATTTTTTATTTTGAGACTGTAATTTCAGTTTTGGTTGAAAGGCATCTTCGACCGAGTCTTCATGCCTTTTCAATCGTTGTTCATAAGCTTTAAGAGACCATATTAGTTGTGTTACTGACAATGTAGTCAAATCTTTTGTTTGTTCAATCACGTTTCATTGCATCATATTTTTGGGGAATAAAAATTAAAATTTTCTCAACGATTATTTTTTCAAGAACATAAGCTCTCATTTGACTAACTATTTCTTTTATTCTATAATAATAAAATTTAGTTGTCTCAAATTCTTTCATTCTTATTAATTCAAACTCTCGTCTTAGAGAATGAAGTTTAACATTGTGTACCTCTGTTGGGATAAACTTAAATTTGGAGATTTATTATTTTATTAGTTTGAGTTTGGTAATATTTAATTTGATTTGATAGAAATAAAATAGGGATAGGTAGTTATGATTTTCGGTTTATCTAGGTAGAATATTATTTTGTGATAGGTTAAGAAGATTTTATTTTTAGGTAGGTTGATATGTTATTGTCAATTTTTATTATTTGTACTTGGTCCAAGGCCCGATTTGCACTTATTTAAAGGTTGCCAAAGTTTAATAAAAATAATCCCACCATAGATTGAAGAGTAATATTATTTGTCTGAGTCAAACCCACAATGGATTGGAGAGTAAAATTATTTGTGTGGGTCACGTTATGAGTGTGTATGGTGAGATTTTCCCAACAGTGGTGGTATAAGAGCCGACGGTTTATCTTGGTGATGCTTTCCGCTGGAGGGGGAGTGAGGGAGAGAAAAAGAAAGAAAAAAAAAGAGAGAGAGGAGAGTCAAATACCCAGAGAAAAAAAAATAGAGTGGAAAAGTCTGAGTGTCCGAGAAAAGAGAAAAAGAGAAAAAGAGAAAAAGAGAAAAAGAAAAAAAGAGAAAAAGAGAGAAAAGAGAAAAAGAGAGAAAAAGGAAAAAGAAAGAGTAAGAGAGGGCTAATATTGCAAAAACAGTGTGTTTTCCTGGTTCGGTTGACAAAGTGAGTCAACTATGGTAATTGGAGCGTAGCCGCACGCGTACAAGGGAGACGCGTAGCCGCACGCATACAGGAGACAACTGTGTTAAGCAAGATCAGCTTTAAATTTTGAGAAGTGGAGAAGTTCGAAACACTCAAGACATGAGAAGATATCGACGAAATAAGGAAGAAGTCTGGGAGAAGAAGAGAATAAAGGAAGAATTTAAGTTTATGGGGGGAGTTTGCTGGGATAAACTTAAATTTGGAGATTTATTATTTTATTAGTTTGAGTTTGGTAATATTTAATTTGATTTGATAGAAATAAAATAGGGATAGGTAGTTATGATTTTCGGTTTATCTAGGTAGAATATTATTTTGTGATAGGTTAAGAAGATTTTATTTTTAGGTAGGTTGATATGTTATTGTCAATTTTTATTATTTGTACTTGGTTCAATGCCCGATTTGCACCTATTTAAAGGTTGCCAAAGTTTAATAAAAATAACCCCACCATGGATTGAAGAGTAATATTATTTGTCTGGATCAAACCCATAATGGATTGGAGAGTAAAATTATTTGTGTGGGTCACGTTATGAGTGTGTATGGTGAGATTTTCCCAACAACCTCATCATTTCCTTCAAATTCCTCTTGTATTATGTTCCAAACTTGCTTTGCACTTGTGACATCAATTATCCTTGGAATTGTGTCATCAACTATTTGTTGAAGAGGAAATAAAGCCCTTGAATCCTTCTTCTTGTTTTCCTTCAACTCCTTCTTTTGAGTTGCAGTAAGAGTGGATGTATCTTCATAAATAGTGAACTTCTCTTCTATAATTTTCCATAAATCTTGAGAGCAGAAAAATGTTTTCATTTTGACATTCCAAAAGTCATAATTTTCTCCTGTGAAAATAGGTACTAGAATTAATGATGTTTGATTAGTAGTAGCCATGACTGGAGAAAATATTTTGGAAGTAGTATAGAATGAAGTTATAGTTTTGTTTGAAGTAGTTGAAAATTTTATCTATGCCTAATAGATCATCGAACATAGCTCTAGTACCATTGCTAGTATTTTAAGGTTGTGAAAGGAATAATGGATGAGGTAGAGAAAATGTAGAGATAGTGGAATGTAGAAAAAAATGTGGAGAGTAGTAGTTGGAAGAAGTGTTGTTGTTGTCTTAGTTGTGATAGATGTTGTCTTGCATCAAATGGTAGAGTACTTGGGTGTTTATAGACCCATAGATTATTCTAAAACATGCTAGTCACAACTTATGTGAAATGTCTTAGATTTTTACCTATGTAGAATGTTCTTGATTTTTTTCTTCATATCTTAAGTTTTTCTACATTATTCTAGAATTTGCATTACACTTTAATAGTTTTGTCACCATTTCGTCCACCTCAGACCTCCCATAACCTCTTTTATGTCAGCCACCTCATCCTCTGTTGGCTTGTTTTGGCCCACAAACCTTGTTCTACCATTTTATCATTCTTCTTTCTATTAACAACTCTCCACTCATATACCTCCCAAGAATTTGCAACTCCTTTAACCAATGGCGGATCTTCAACACAAATGTTGGGATGTCAAAATATATATATATATATATATATATATATAACTTTTGGAGGTTCCAAGTATATATAAAATATATTAAAAATACAGTAAAGTTTAAAAAGTATTTAAAATTATATAAATATAAAAAAAATATTTAGGCGGCCAAGCGCCCTCCGTAATCCACCACTATTCACAAAGTCATTGCATCCAAATCTATCGATTCTTCTATGGTAATAGTTATAAGATCAAACCTTTGAGTTTACGTTTATAGCTAAGGATGTCCCTTGAGTCTTAAAAAGTTATTGTAAAAAAGAACTAATTAAAACTCAATCTCAATCTGGTACAACGGTTTTAGGCATGCCATGAATTTTGACCACCGAATTTACAAACGCTTCTTTTACAACTTTATAGTTAAACTCGACATTAAGAGGAATGAAACGATTGAATTTAGAAAATCTATCCACCACACCACCAAAATAGTTGAATAACCCTGTGATGTAGACAAATGTGTAATGAAATACATTGCAACATCTTCCCAGATTTATTGAGGAATAAGAAGAGGTTGAAGCAACCCTGAAGGTATGGTATGGTCCATCTTAGCCTGCACACAAATGCTACAATTTTTGATAAATTGACGAATTTCAGTGGTGCATTTTAGGTCAAACAAATTAAGAGCAAATTCTAAAATTGTCTTAGTCACACTAGGATGTCTTCCTATCTTTGAAGCATGAAATTCGATCATAATATGAGTTTTAAAAACCTAATTGGAAGGTATGACAAGCCTTCATTTCCAAAATAATAAGCCATTGTTCACTATATAAGCTAGATCAGGATTAGTGCCTTGTAAATATCGATTATATAGCTCACATATATTTTGGTTGAATAAAATCAAGGGTCCTATCTACATGCTGAATTATTTGATGCACAATTGCTTTTCACCGAAAGTTTTAGCAACCACCAAAGTATGTTGATTACTTATGAATAATGCACAAAAAGTGGAAGAAAGTGTCTCCAACTTTTGCTTGTTTTACAAAACATGAGTGCAGCTCACCAACTTGTCTTTTGGGATTTTTGCTCTCTTTCAATTATAAAAGGGCAACAGTGCAGCCACAAAAATGACACACCATCGAGAAAAGAAAAACATGGTGAAGAAAGAAATCATAGAAGAGAAGGAGAGAAAGCCACCACAATTGTGTCTGAGATAAATAGAAAGAGTGTGTGAAAAAGAGAGTTTTTGTACATCATTCAAGCAGGTAATATTCATAGAAAGATCCTTAGAGATTGAGAGAAACACTTTGTGATTCTACTTTTATAGTGGAGATGTTTTTTTGGACAAAGTCCCTATGATTTTTTTCGAAAGGGTTTTCCATGTAAAAATTTTGGTGTCATCATCTTCCCTACTTTTTTATTTTTCCACTTCCACTTAGTACCAATTTTGCGTTCACAGAGGAGGGGAAAAGTACTGTTGTTTCCCGACAGTGGTATTAGAGCTACTAGTTTGGAAAGTCATAGTCTTGTGAAATTCAAGATGGGAGGTCACATGTTCAAGCTAACTGCATATAATTATTCCTATTGGAAGCCAATAATGGAAGGCAATCTATATTACAAGGATCTATATGAGCCAATCACGAATGAAGAAATTCCATAAGGGAAGACTGAATAAGATTGGTAGATTTTGAATCGTAAACCAGTGCGTATGATTCAGAAATACATTGGCAAACTTGTTTGAGCATGTGTAAACTTATACCAATGTGTATGAGTTGTGGACAAAGCTTGATTTAATGTCTCATAGAAACAAAGCTCGAATCAATGACTCCTAGAAACAAAGCTCGAATCAATGACTCCTAGAAACAAAGCTCATCAGAGTACTCATAAATTAGAGTACTCTGATGGCCAAAATTGTTGGGATAAACTTAAATTTTAGATATTTCTTATTTTATAAGTTTTGGGTAGTAATATTTGGTTTGATTTGATTGAAATAAAATAGGGATGAGTAGTTATGATTTTCTGTTTATCTAGGTAAAATATTATTTTATGATAGAATAAGAACATTTTATTTTTAGGTAAGTTGATATTTTATATTCAGTTTTTATTATTTGTACCTGGCCCAAGGCCCTATTTGCACCTATTTAAAGGTTGTCAAGCTTTAATAAAAAGCACCCACATGGATTGAAGAGTAATATCTTTTCTCTTCAGTTTCCACATATTCTATTTTAGATAGTCTAGCCTCACTTGGATTCCCAGATGCTTTAGGTACTGACAATGTGTTGACATTTTTTGACGTTGGTTTTTGTCTATCTACAATTTTGAAAATTCATCATCTAGCCATGATGTTTTATGGTCAGGCTCAAAGTCATTGAATTTTACATGGATGACTTCTTCCACTTTAGAATATCTAGAGTTGTAGACCTTAGACGCTATAGAAGTTTCAGAATATCCAAGCATAATCCCTTCACCACTTTAAGAATAAAGTTTTCCTAAATTATCTTTGGTATTTAGTATTGAACATTGAACGTCAAAAGTTGCTACAGGTGAGAGGTCTCATTAGGCAAGATAAACAAAGGAAATTGGCATGAGTTAGACTCAACTAAATGCACACTGAAAACTTTTGTTATGGCATCAATATGCATCATCCTTCGAATATGGTGTAGATGATGAGCCTGAGGAGGGAAGAGGTCCACGTCGCCCTGTTAGGTGGCAAATGTTCCTTGATGAAAAACATTTTATGTAAAGAAGCATAATCAATCATGTAAGGGCCAATTTTTCTTAACCGCCGAGCCTCCAAAATCGAATCGACACTGCCAATAAGAAGACAGGTAATTGAAATTAGAGAATGCAACAAGGTAGCAAAAGGGGTTTCTAACTTTGAAATGCCACTCAACTGAGATTGATGCTATAGTAGAATTTCTATAGCTTTCTGCATTTGATCCATACAATCCTGGTGAGCCGTTTGCAATTGAGATGTCTATTCGCGTTGTAATTGATCACATAAGTTAATCACACTCATCAAGCGTCAAAGTTCTTCACCTTGATTGGGCAATTGCGCTTTCATTTCTTTCAATTGCGTATTCTTAGTCTTTGATGTCACCAATGAAAAGGTTAGTCAAAGTACTAGCATGTCAATTGTCATACCACCAGTTATAGCAAAACCGGAGATTTATTATGGGAATGAGCCACGAAGGCCTAGAATGCGGACCTTCCAAGATCTGTATGAGACTATTGAAGAGGTACATATTCTTTGTCTTTGGTATATTCGAAGCACATAACTTTTGAGGAGGCTATTTAAGAAGAGAAATGACAAGGTGCAATGGATGAGGAGATATGTGAAATAAAACATAACAACACATAAGAGTTGTCTGATCTCCCAAAAGGAGCTTGAGCAATAGGTGTGAAATTGATATTATGGAAGAAGATGAAGTCTCAAGGAGAGATAGAGCGAACAAAGCCTGACTTGTTGCAAACGACTACAAACATAAGGAACAAGTTGATTATGTTGAGGTGTTTGCACTAGTCACAACAAAGAAGATTGTTTAATTATTGATTTCAGTAGCAACCCAGCATAGATGCTGATGTTTTAGATGGATGTGAAGTCAAAATTTTTTAATAGAGTCTTGAAGAAAGTAGTCTATATTGAACAACCACTTAGGTATATGAGAAGAGCATAAGAAAAGAAAATGTCGAGATTGAAGAAGGCATTATATGGACTAAAGCAAGCTTATCGAGCATGGAATGATCGTATTGACACTTACTTAAAAAAGAATAAATACGAACATTTTCCATATGAACATTCCCTCAAAAGTAATGTTATGTGCGGTGATGTGTCCCTGTGATGTTTATTGCTCTTTATTTTTATGATCTTATTTTCATAGGAAATAATGCATAGATGATTAAGGAGTTTAAAAGTGTCATGGAGATAGAATTTGAAAAGACCAACTTGGGACACATGAAATACTTTCTTAGATTGAAAGTCAAACAACTTGAGACACGTATCTGTGTCTCAATAGTCAAAGAAATCTTAAGCAAGTTTAAGATGTATTGGAATTTTGTGACTCAAACAGCATTTGGTTGAAAGAGTCAAAGCTGTTAAATAAAAATATTCATATTCTATTTCTTAGGAGAATTTTAGGCATTATTTAAATTAATTAGTTTAGTATATATTTTTTAAAAGTCAGTTACAAATTATATAGTATAAATATTTATGTTTATGCTCAATATTTCCTTTTTATTCTTTTGCCTCTTATACGTTAAAAACCCAACAATTGGTATCAAGAGCAAAAAGGATCTTACGGGATCTGTGATATTACCCATAAACACCTACAACCACAAAATAGCCACCACACAAAAAATGGAATCTCAAACCTCGTTTGCTACTCTTTCTATACCTGTATTTGATGGACAAAACTATCAAATGTGGGCTGTCAAAATGGAAGCATATCTAGATGCTAACGAGGTATGGGAAGCAGTAGAACAACACTACGAAGTGGAACCCTTACCAGATAATCCTACGATTGCTCAAATGAAAAATCACAAAGAAAGCAAGCTTCGAAAGTCCAAAGCCAAATCAATTTTGTTCAGAGTTGTATCTCCCGTCATTTTCAACAGTATGAAGGCAATGAGAGAGTCAAAGGAATGCGAGCTTTGAATCTGGTTCGAGAACTTGAGATGCAGAAGATGAAAGATTCAGAGACGATCAAAGATTATGCGGACAAGCTTCTCGGCATTGCAAACAAAATACGTCTTCTAGGCACTGAGATTCCTGACTCTCGAATTGTTCAAAAAATACTTGTAACAATTCTAGAAAAATATGAAGCCACATTGACTTCCATGGAGAACTCAAAAGATCTTTCTACTATTACCTTGGCAGAACTTTTGGCAGCACTTCAGGCTCCATAACAAAGAAGACTCATGAGAGAAGAAGGTCATATTGAAGGGGCTTTGGCAGCTAAATTGCTGAAAAAAAGGTCAGGAAGTTTCAACCACAAAAATGATAACAAATCCTCTCATGTTTTTCCATCATGTCCTTTTTGTAAGAAAAATAATCATCCACATACAAAATGTTGGTGGAGGCCAGATGTGAAATGCCATAAATGTGGACAATTAGGGCATGTGGAGAAAATATGCAAGTCATCAGAAAAACAAGAGAATGTACAAGCTGCAGTTGAAGACGGTGAAGAAGAAGAACTTTTTGTTGTTTCTTGCTTTGCTACCACAAGATCAACAGAAAGTTGGCTAATTGATAGTGGATGCACAAACCACATGACTTATGATCAAGAATTATTCAAAGATCTTGATGCAACCTACAACACAAATGTCAGAATTGGAAACGGGGAAAAAATAGCAGTGAAGGGTAAAGGAACCATCGCGATCAAAGGTTGCACAGGTTTGAAATTAATTACTGATGTTTTATATGTTCCTGAAATTGACCAAAACTTGTTGAGTGTTGGCCAACTTCTAGAGAAAGGCTGTAATGTTTTATTTGAAGATAAAAGTTGCATGATTAAAGATTCAGATAATAAAGAATTATTCAGAGTTCAAATGAAAGGCAAGAGCTTTGCTTTGAATTTGATTGATGAAGAGCAGTTTGCTCTGCACAAGGTTGAAGATAATATGCAAGTACAAAGGCTGCCTGAATTTGAAGAGAAATCACCTGTATGCGCAACTTTGAAATATGGAAAACAAACGAGGTTGTATTTTCCAAAAGACAAATGGAGAGCAACAAACAAGCTGCACGATGTTAAAGGACCTAAAAGAATACCATCTCTGAATGGCAAGAAATTAAAACTAGTGGGTGTTAATGTTGGTGAAAGTCAAATTAAACCAGGAAAATTGGAGAAAGAAAAACATCCTAACACAACTCTTCTCGAAACAAAAGCTGAAAATGCGGAGCAACAAGTCAATACTGAAAAGGTGAAAGACACTGACAACTTAGAGTTAGACGCAATTCTTGAAAAGATAAAGAAACTAGAAGTGATCAAGAATTCCAAAAGTGGAGGAATTTTAGATGATGCGGTCAAGGATGAAAAAACTTAGACTATGCTGACTTTGAGTCAAGGAGGAGTATTGGAATTTTGTGACTCAAACAGCATTTGGTTGAAAGAGTCAAAGCTCTTAAATAAAAATATTCATATTCTATTTCTTAGGAGAATTTTAGGCATTATTTAAATTAATTAGTTTAGCATATATTTTTTAAAAGTCAGTTACAAATTATATAGTATAAATATTTATGTTTATGCTCAATAAAAGATATCAGTTTCCCTTTTATTCTTTTGCCTCTTATACGTTAAAAACCCAACAAGATGACAAGTTGCAACCTGGTTTCGACCCCAATGGAATCGGGTATAAAGCTTTCAAATTTCTATGGTAGAGACCATGCTAGCAACTATCGAAGTTTGGTTGGAAGTCTTCATTACTTAACAAATACAAGGCTGGACTTACTTTTAAGCGTTGGAATAGTAAGTCAGTATATAGAGGAGCCGAACTACAAACATTGGAAAACACTGAAAATGATATTGAGGTATGTGCGAGGAACAGTGTCACTCGGGTTATACTATATTAGGTCAGCCAACTATCAACTAGTAGGATACTCAAATGGTGATTGGTGCAGAGATGTAGATGATCGGAAAAGAACATCCGAGGATGTACTCTTCATGAGCAACACAAGGTTCAATTGACTCTCAAAGAAACAACTCGTTGTGACATTTTCTACATATGAAGTAGAGTATATTACAGCATCATTGAGTGTTTGTCATGTAGTATAGCTTAGAAATCTTCTAAGAAAAATGGAGCCAAAACAAGAAAGTGAGACTGTAATTTTAGTAGATAACAAGTCAGCTATATAGAGTTGATAAAGAACCTAGTTAACCATGAGAGGAGCACTTCCATTGATGTGAAATTTCATTTCATCCAAGAATAAGTGAAGTAAGACAATGCAGAGATGGTTCACGTGGGAAGTCGTGATCAAATTGAAAATTTGTTTACAAAGCATTGCCTATTGTATTGTTTGATAATTACAAAAATCTAATCAAAATAAAAGATGGAAGAAGTTTTTGTTTATGGGAGAATTTTGCTAGAGTAAACTTAAAAGAGGGGTTATTCAATACTTATGTCTGTATAGGAGGGTTTAACACTTGGAAATGATAAAAAAGAAAATTAGAGTCTATAAATTGGAATGTTTTGTTTACATGAAATATATGATAAAAGTGAATAAATTTATTCACATAAAGCTTGTTTTGCTATAAAAAGTATCTCATATTATTTATCATTAGTCTCTTTAGGCTTTAATAAACTCCGAGAAAATATGAAATATTTTTCCATTTCCAATATCTTCATAAAAGCAAATATGAATACATAGTTTATATAATATTTTTTCTCAGCAGTTCGGTTATAATACAATATTGGGAAAATTCATAAAGAATTCATATGCTATAGATTAACAGAGGAATACTTAAACTTCCAACACAAAATTCATATTTATAGTTGGATCTACATAGGGACAATTAAGTCGTTGCCTCTCTCTATCCTCCTCCACATTGTGTGGGTTATTTATTCCTACTAGAAGTTCCATTCGCCATCATTGAGATAGCAAGTCACCAACTTCCCTTATCTACAAAGGTTTTCCCCTGTCCTTATCATGTCGAAAACCGCCAACATTTTCAATGTTGAGTAGTCCTATGTCGACTTTAACCTCCTTGCCTCCTCGAGATTTACAATGTTGAGTCCTCATCATAATTATGTTATGCACGAGTTATATTGCACATTTCGAATGTTACCATTTGCAAGATTCCAATTGGTACTTAAGGAATCAATGAAGAAAGTATGCTAGATTCATATAGTGGTACTAATATGAATTAACTAATAGCATCCATTAAATAGATTTATACATTATATTTGTTAGGATTATAAATATTTCATGTTTGTCGATAATGAAAATGTATTATTGTTTTTCTTTAATTTATTGAAAAAAAATATGATTTTATAAATTAAATCTCTTGTAATTAATTTGATTTAGATGGTGAGCATTGTATCTGATTTGGCAAAGTCAAATCTGGAGAAATTGATTAATGCAACAATAGAACAATCACGTTATATTTGTTGCTTCACATGCATTACTGATGACTTTGAAAAGGAAAGGGAAGATTTGATAGCAAAAAGGAAAACATGGGAAGAGTATGCTAGATTGGCAACTAGAAGAGGTGATAATATACGAGAAGACGTAACACATTGGCAAAAGCAAGCTAAAGAACTTATTGAAGAAGACACCAAAATGAAAGTTAAGTGTTTTTTTGGATGGTGTCCTGACTGCAAATGGCAATATAGCAGGGGGAAGGAATTGGAAAGTAAGACAAAGGAGATTAGAAGACTTGCTGAACGCAACTTTGAAAATGTTGGAATCACTCGTGATGTTCTTGACATTGAATATCACTCTTCTCAAAATTACATTTCATTGGAAAGTAGAAAGTTGAAATTCGAAGAACTTTTTAATGCCTTGAAAGATGACAACAACTATATGATTGGATTGCAAGGGATGGGGGGCATAGGTAAAACAACATTAGCAAAAGAGGTGGGTAAGGAGCTTAAGAAGTCAAAATGTTTTAATCAAGTCGTTGATACTACAATATCTAATACCCCTGATATAAAAAAGATTCAAGACGATATTGCAGGACCATTAGGACTGTCATTGAAGGATTATACCGAATCAGAGAGGCCTAGAAAGTTGAAGGATAGATTAACAAAGGGTGACAGAATTCTTCTAATTCTAGATGATGTGTGGGAAAAAATCAGTTTTGAAGAAATAGGTATTCCGGACAACCACAAGAATTGTAAAATTCTTGTGACCACTCGCCATATAAGAACATGCGACGTAATGGGATGTAAGAAGATAATTGAAGTTGATATCTTACCAGAGGAAGAAGGATGGATATTGTTCCAAAAGTATGCTGGTTTAAGTGATAATTCCTCTAAAAGTATTCTTTATAAAGGTAGCAAAATTTCAAAAGAGTGTAAAGGATTGCCAATTGCAATTGAAATTATCGCCAGTAGTTTAAAGGGTGCACGACCTCTAGAAGAATGGGACGTAGCCTTAAAATCCTTGGAAAAGTCCATGCACGTACACAATGCTGATGAAAGTTTGAGAAAAGTTTATACATGTCTAAAGTATAGTTATGACAATATGAAGGATGAAACAGCCAAGAAATTGTTCCTTTTATGTTCTTTGTTTCGAGAAGATGAAGAAATATCCGAAGAACTTTTAGTCAGACTTGCTAAAGGAGCAACTCTCATTGAGAAAATTGATGACGATTACAGTTACGATGAATGTCGTAAGAAAGTTATTGTAGCAAAATATAAACTGATAGATTCATGTTTACTATTGAGTTGTAAATCTGGAAGAGTAAAAATGCATGACTTGGTTCGTGAAATGGCGTTGTGGATAGCTAACGAGGAGATTGTGGCAGTGAATACAACTAAGAAGAATGAAATGACAATGGTTGAAAAGGGGAAGGATATTAAATATTATTTATTATGCGAAGGAGAAATAAATGATTTGTTTTCCTCCAAGTTTGATGGATCTAAACTTGATATTCTTATTGTCTACATGAATGACGATGGTCCTGTGGAAGTCCCTAATTCCTTCTTTGAAAACATACCAGGGCTTCAAGTTTTGATTTTATCAAATAATCGAAATAAGAAAGCAATTTTCCAATTTCCTCAGTCAATTCAATTGTTGACCAATATCAAATCTTTATACCTCAAACATTTCAAATTAGGTGACATCTCGATTATTGGAAACCTACAGGCCCTTGAGACTCTGGAGTTGGTTGAATGTATGATGGATGAATTGCCTAGGGAGATTGGAAAACTGGCGAATCTTAAATTACTAAAGTTGAATTATTGTCGTTTTGAAAGGAGCAGTGTATTTGAAGTGATTAAAAGTTGTTCTTCATTGGAAGAGTTACATTTAATAACCACTTATGATAACAAAATTTTTAAAGATTGCCATCTAGAGCTTCCTAACTATCAAAGGTTTTGTATAGGGGAACATGATCAGAGCTTCGTGGTAAAATTTTACCCTGAATGGTTTTTAAGGAATACCCTGGATGTGGTTAACGCTATGGAAATTTTTTCTGAGGAGACATTGAAGAATCTAATGCAAAAAGCAGAAATTCTCAGATTAAGGGGATCTATAGGAGTATGGAAAAATCTCATACCTGATATTATTTTTCCTGAAGATGAATCTACGAGTAATCTGATTGAGATTCTTTTGAAAGATAACTCACAACTCACATGCCTAATCGACAATAATGATTCTCTTGTGCAACAAAGTCCCTTATCCAGGTTGGTTACGCTTAAACTTGAAGGAATGAAAAATTTGAAAGAAATATGCAATGGACCCCTTCCCTATGAACTTCTAAAAAATTTAGAAACAATCAGTCTATATAATTGCAATCATCTTCAAGGCGCATTGTTTAAGAGCAAGATCTCCCTCTACAATCTTAAAGAGTTGTCTATCTTGGGATGTAACATGTTGACATTTATTTTTGAGTTGTCAGCCGCACAAAGCCTATTGTCCTTGAAGACATTGTCGATAATGTCTTGTGAACAATTGAAAAGTATAATAAGAGATGAAAACAAATTGAAAGATTGTGGAGAAGAATTAGTTGATACTCATAATGATAATAAGAGTACTATTTCAATATTTCCAAATTTAACCTCTCTTTTTGTCGCTTTCTGTCCTCAGTTACAATTTATACTTCCAGTGACTGCTGTTGCTCAAAAAATTCCAAAACTTGAAAAGATTAGCATATCAAACTGTGATGGGTTAACATACTTATTTGGCCGAAACCAACATGAGCATTTAGAGGAAGATTTACATCAAGAATTAAAAGACGCCATATTCACATCTCCAAAATATGTTTATCTACATAACATGCCTAATTTTGTGGACATTTTTCAAAAATGTGATGAGTCCTTGTGTTCATTAGTAAAGAAGTCAACTTCCAAAGATGAGACCAAAGGACAAATAGAATCAAAGTCCATAAAATATAAGGTTTTAAATTGGACCCATAAATATAAAAACAAATGGAGAACTACCAAAATTCCTTTCGATTCCAAGGATCAATTGCTAGACTCTTCTCTCTCAATGGTAACCTTCTATCTCCTTTTTATCTTACATGTCTTCTCTTTTTTATGCTTATATTTTATCTGAACTTATTAAATGTTTAACATCTTTATATAATTATGACTAATCATACAGCAATCTCGTTTCAACTCATTTGGGTTAACATTATGTTAATATTTTATTTGTGTTTAAAATTAAAAACACTCTTTTAGAAATAAATTACACTTAATTAGGTATTTCCGATATTATTAATTTTTGATAAGCAACAATAGATAAACCGATGGCTGAAATTTGAAAAATCGAATTGTTTATTGATGAAAAATTATCTGGAGGAATTAAACAGTTTAGTTATTTAATTAACACAGCTCAGTTATTCGTAATATATACATTTGTTACATGTGTCAAACACATTTTTTTATTATTCATCTAAACAGTTAACATGTGATTAAACTAAGTTCTTTATTCTTTCAGAATGAAATTATTTAACAGTGACGTTAGTTGTTTGAAAATGAGATAATTTTAAAGCATGATATTGTATAATTACATAGTATTTTACCAAAAACATAAAATATTCTTAAGATGTCACATGTGTTTTCTCTTTCTCTTGTCTGAAACATCATTAAAAAACTAATAAGATAATAATTCAATTTTTGAAGATGCATATATATACGATCGAAAAGGATGAGGCCAATATATTTTTTTTTTCTCATGGTTATTAGTAATTTGTTATTGGTGGAATGTGTTAAGAGAAAAGATAGATTTATTGTATAGTTTGGGTGGGAGCATGAGGCATTTTCTGACTATGGTGAACACTTGCAGGTAAATGAGCCAAATGCAAATGATGTGATTGCACAAGAAATGAGTGTCAAACTGGAAAATTTGTCATTGAATGATACATCCAAGATTCTTTTTACTCTACAAAACGTTACTGAGTTACGTATTACTAGATGTGAAAAAGTTGAAGTACTATTTTGTGCTTCTATGCTGGAATGTTTACCATATTTAGGTGCACTTAACATCTATAGATGCAATGAATTAAAACGGATTATTGGTGAGGATGCAAAGAATCAGAGAAAACCATTTTTCCCAAGGCTGAAAGCACTTATCATAAGAGAATGCAACAAACTGAAATGCATCTTTCCCATTTCAACTTCCGAAATGGTACCCATGTTAGAAGCACTGTTAATAATGGAAGCAAGTTTGCTAGAGGAAGTATTCGAAGGAAACAGTGATGAAAAGGTTAAGATTCAAAATCTGAAAACTGCAGGCTTTGTTGAACTTCCAAGCCTTCACCAGAAGATTGAATTTTTTACCGTAAAACATTGTTTGGTGAGGAATTGTCCAAAACTGTGCATCTCTTCATTCCCTCAAGATCTCGAACATTTTTCATATTCTATTATTGAAGGTACTATATACGATATTTTTTACACATTACACATTGGTTTTTCATTACTTTTACTAAAGATATCACAAGCTTGGAATAACAAAATATCATTATTATAATTATTTAAAAAAAATATGTAAAAGGTCTAATATGCTGTTAGTATATTCATTAACTAACAAACGATCTAAATATTGTAGAAATACAACTCAAGCAAGAATTTTATATATTTTTTATTTAAAAGATAACACGCACACACACACACACACATATATATATATATATATATATATATATATATATATACATGTTTAAAATTTAACTTTAAAATTATGATTCTAAAGCGTAAAAATTTTATTTTATTCTTGTTAGTATTTTTTGAATAGGGTGTTACTATCTTTTCTGTAGAATATTTCAAAGATTGGCATCTCGATAAGATAATACGTCGAGTTCTTGATGATCATAAACGCCAAGAGATTCGCAATGAGAATCGATGGAGAGAAGACTCTGCAATTGGGACTGAAGTTGAAGCAGCATCATTCAAAGGGAGTGAGTTAACTTCATCACAGAACAATGCAAACCAATCTACTCTTGCCAACATTGATGAAGACAACAAACAACATGAGGATGTAGTGAAAGAAAGCACAGAAAGAGTAGAGGAAGAACAACAAATTGTTGGAAAAGCTTCATCAATGCCAATATCACCGACAGATTTTCCTCTACATAAAACACATTCACCAGTAAGTTTATTGTTTTAGTTCAATGAGCAATTAACATAGAAAATCGTATCCGATAAACCAACATGACACACTAAGAAAATGATACTTGCATAAATTTTATTCCAATAGTGTAAATACCATTAGACTAGGCACATAATCGGGAAAACATAATAGGAAACAAAAGAAATATTTTAAACAGTTAAAAAGAAATACTCTATAAAACTAATAAAATAAGACATTTTGAGATAATTGACAATATATATATATATATATATATATATATATATATATATATATATATATATATATATATATATATATATATTAATTAGTTCAGTTATCCTAAAAAGTATAATTGTATTAACATAACATATATATACATCTCAAAATACTATGTCCTGTTCTATGATAAAAACTATACATTACAAAAACTACTATTTTCTATTCGTTCGAAGAGTTGGATTCCCATCTTTTAAAGATGTTTCTAGATTTCACGTGATCATTACAAAAAGAAAAAAAACATAATAGTAAACAAATTTACAGAAAGAAACATCATACCTCAATAATTGTATCATAGCATGCCTTAATACATTTCAAATAGATATAAAACTATATATCATACATCAAAACACTCTTCTAGATTCAATCTTGATATCATGCATAGAAGTCGATTCATTGGAGATTATTTATTTGTTCTTTAAAACCATTGCCAATGGATTGCATCCTACACCACACAAGGTTTTCGTCACAAGAACACTAAAAAACCAATTTTAGACTATGACCTCCTGATACGTTCACTACCTAACTGATTCTTCTATACACAAGTCTAAATTGTTAACTCAGTGTCAGAATAACTTCCATTCTTGAATTCTTACTCCAATGCATACCCAAAAAAATTATATTTTTAATCTACCTTGAATTTGAGTATCGTACTCACACAATTGATATCAAACCATGGTAAAATACAGCTACATCACATTCTCACATGATCTTAATATAACACACAATGTCGTACATATGTTTCCCACTTCTAACCAAACTCACCACATATAATTTAATTCAATCTAAACATTTGCAATACAATTTATTTTCCTTTCCATTCATTAGCATAATAAGTACATTGAAATAATGAAAAACATTACTCTAACAAAAGATGAATTCCGCCATCTCTTATCACAAGCATACCACAACACTAGATTTAACAACTTCAATATATCACATATCACAAAACTATACTTTTAACAATTTCAACATACAATAAATTTCTCTTAAAATTCAATCAACAGGGACCAAAAGAAAATCAAAAATTCTATACTCAAGATCAAAATAAATCAATTTCTAGCCAACAGAAAAGAACCTATTTCAAGTATGGAATAGCTAAAAGAAAAAAAATCCTTTTCTCACATTACTGTTCTCTAAAACTCTATTCCACACAGGATCACTTAAACAACTTATAATAACCCCGATTACAATGTTAAACATAACATCATGATAAGAGAACAATAAAGATTCACTAAGAGTAACTTGAGTCACATACATCACTCTAGGCTCACATGCAACTCAAGGGCTAAAATGCCTAAAAAAGAACAAGATGAAAACTAATTTTGTTATACTCATTGATTCAATATTATATAGAGCTTCTTGTTAGGATCGACCGTATGGTCTGTGATGAAATTTAGAGTTAGAATTGAAGAAAAAAGGTAGAGAGAATTTAATTAAAAATACTGAAATATTTATTGTGATTTTAATACTTTATTTACTCTTCCTATTCCTCTAACATGATATACTAGTAATGAATTATTACTAAATTTACTTTATAAACACTAATAACCTAAAAGATTAAGGTTTCACTAAATCTATGCAGGTAAAGGAAGAAGAAGAAATGGCCATACCTTCTTCAAATCTTAACACAGAGCCTCCTATAACTAAAGATGTTAATGATGGAGATTTTCAGGGAACATCTAACTCAGTGGTTACCAATTCTCAAAATACTTATTCTACAGGTTCTGACTCTCTTTTTTCTACTTAAATTCTGTCACCAAGCTCTGATAAAAAGTTTTAAAAATACCACATCGTAGTAAAACAATACCTAACTCATGTTTCGGTTTCGTATTATAATTTTAGAACTGAAATTTTGAGTTTTAAAATAAATACATCGGATCCACTTTTAAATTACATAAATGTTATTTAGATACTATTTAGAACTATCATTTAGTGTTTGGATTTAGTATCATTTAGTATTACTATTATTATTGTATATAATGTTTTTTTTACATAGGCCATTATCACTGAGGCATATTTATATGATGAGTTTTTTTCTAATATGGTTATATTCGATTAATTTAGAATTTTAATTCAGTTTTCAAATTAGAAAACAGTTCATCCAAGAAAATAAATTAAAAATCTATTATTGTGTTTTAATCAAAGTCAATCGGTTTATTAAACTAGAGCCGTCAAAATAAGTCACAACCCGCAAGTCAACTCGATCCACCACGGATTCGAGTCAGGTTGGGTTTAAAAAAATTGAATTTTTTTTATGCGGGTCAGATTTCAACCCGATTCATTTAAATGGGTTAAAATTGTAATTTTTTTTATTTAAAAAAATTGTAATTAAATGGGCTAGTGAGACAACCCGTTTACCCATCAACCTGTGGTGGGTCGAGCCGGATTCAGATTTTTCTGGCTCACTAATAAATGAGTCAGGTTGGGTTGACTCACTAAGTGACCAACCCGTGATAGACCGGCCGGGTCATCCATTTTGATAGCTCTATATTAAACTCACCAAGGGGTCGCGTCGGACTATTTTATTTTTAACTAAGTGGAAACTCATATTATTTTTAAATCATTAATTTTTATTTAAAGTTATTTTGTATTTATTTAAAGTTATTTTATATTTATTTATTTATATTTTCTTCAGACTCATTTTTTTATTTTTTTTCTTTTGCATTCTAATTTATTTATTTTCTGGAAACAGATTATTTAAGACATTCATAATGTGATAAAGTAAAACTAGTCCCTAAGATGGATATCTTGTTTCATATATGGTATTTTGGACAGAGAGAAAATAAGCAATAAGAAAACAGTTCATCGAAGAAATTAAATTACAGATCTACCATTGAGTTTCAAGCAAAGTCAGACTAATTGTTTTAACCAAGTGGTCAACTCATAGTCAGTCAAATTGAACTCAGTGAGTAACCAATTTTGACCGTCCTAATTTTCCAAACATATTATATTTATGTAATTAATATTATTTTTAAATCATTAATTTTTATTTAAAGTTATTTTGTATTTATTTGTTTATATTTTTTTCAGACGCATATTTTATCTTTTTTTTCTTTTGCATTCTAATTTAATTATTTTCTGGAAACAGATTATTTAAGACATTCATAATTTGATAAACTAAAACTATTCTTTAGCATAGATGTCTTGTTTCATATATGGTATTTTGGACAGAGAGAAAAAAATTCAAAAGTAAAGAGGAAACAAATTAACGGAAGAAAATAAGCAATAGAAGGTAGCTTCTATTAACTTTAAAAATATCATTTATAAACAAATACTCTTACACTTTTTAACTATAAAAATATTATTTATAATTAAAACCACAGTTCACTTTTAATCTTGTGAATTACGTTGTGAGAGGTGTTTAATATTTATTATATGATGAGAAGCGACAGATCAACGTATAAAGAAGATATTAACAGAGATAGCAGGTGATCTTGACGAAGACTCTAAAACCACAGAGATTAGGAGTCAGAATGAAATGACAAAAGCCAAAGAAGACTTTTCAATTGATGCTAAAGCTGAGGTATTATCAGGAACGGACTTCACTTCATCACCATATGAGAAGACGATAGCGTTGTCAACTGATTCAGAATCAGTTAGTTCATTACTTAACTTATCAGTTACTTTTGAATGTAGTGAAATATTATATATATAACTTGCCATGCTAAAAACTAGTGTTGCTTGTTTTATATTCATAAAATATAAAGAGATTGAAGCTGATGTTATGAAGGATTGATTGAATCTATGTAGGAACATGGTGAAGCTCAAATATCTGTACCGTTTCCAGTTGTGAATATAGAACTTGAAACCACTGAAGATGTTGGTGTTGGAGACATTCAAGAAGCTTCTCCAGGTTACAAGAAGATCTCTTGTATTTTGTTTTATCTTGCATATTAATTGTTCTAAGAGAGATGTCATATGAATTTGATCACTTGAATGTGTTTTTATTGTTTTCCTTCCTTTTCAGATAAACTTGCTGAGATCACTCAAGATTCAAGTTCTGGTTATACTGTAAGAAGGGAGCTTGAGGAACTTGTCTCTAAGAAGCATTTGGGTTCAGAGAACTTGGCTCTGTTAAGCAATTTCCTTGTGAAGCATCCTTCTCTTCGTTTAGCAGACGATGCCATGAGTGAGAGATACAAGGGCTTTGCCTACACTTGTCTGGCTCAGCTTTTGAAGTTTCTCCAAAGCCATAGTGTGTTTGATATGTTGGGGTCAAGCCACTCTGAATTTCTTGAATTGTTAAAAGAACTGCGTAATTGTGGTTTCAATAAGGATTGGTTGGATGATGTTGAAAAACTCAAAAACGTGATTTGATTCTGCGTTTGGATGATCTTAAGCATCATTCATATTCAGGAACATGATCAGGCTCAAAGTTTCCAAGTCAGAACTACTTTGAGCACAAACTTGGCTATCTCATATTATTCTTCCGTTTCTTTCTCTATTAATATATGTTGGTTGCGTTGAAACTTTGGTCTTAGCATATACTTTCCCGAACCTATCTTGTTTTCTCAAATCAAACCATCATCCTTTGTTTAATACATTTGGTCTTGGGATACATGTTATGCAGTATAAATTTCTTCTATATGTTTTATTATGATTTTGTTGTTTATTTTAACTTTTAGGACATGGAAATGCATATCATTACCATTGATAAAATTCAAGATTATATTTACATTCTATATCTTTAAAGAAAATATAATTACAATATCAATAAAACATAAAATAACCAAACTTATATATTACACTATAAGCATGTTGGTATTATTTTTCTGTTACCTTCAAACTTTTTTATAAATACAAACATCCAAATAATTGTTGAGACAGCAATGTCAAAAAACAAAACACTAGAGTACCTTAGAAAAGAGTGTTTATAAAAACGTCTTTTTAACTGTAAATATGTTTAAACACAATTATACCAAGTAATTCAGTAAAATTTTTATCAATAAAGAATAATATATATATATATATATATATATATATATATATATATATATTAAAGAATATCTTATTTAAATTTTTCTATTTCTTTTGTGGTGTAACTATACATAATGATAAAATTAATATATTCTGTTATAGAATTACGTTGGTTTTGATATCATTATGTTATTTGAGTTCTTTATCAAATTGATTTCAAACTTAAATCAGTCTTAATCAAATTTTTGAGTTGGGGCCATCCAATATGTATTTCAAAAGGAAAAGGGAAACAAACTTTCTATATGATATTGGGAATTGTCCTCTCACGAAGGAAGCAATAAGAGAAGTTGGATTTTTTTTTTTAAATAATTTCTTACTGAACAACATGCTGCTAATGCCTCTAAAAGAAACATAAAGGATTATGTGTTAGGTGTTCATTTACTAAAAGAAAATATGGCAAATGACAAGTGACAAATGATATTATATGTAGTATGTAATATTCTATTATAGATCAATCTAACATATGGCAAACAGACAAGTAATTTCACATATTAAATAATGTACTGAGTCAGGTTAGACCGACCATCCAAAGAAATAATCAGGAGTGTTAGCGTTACACCAATTGACCATTCAGTGTGAGTAGCGTTACACCAATTGACCATTCAGTGTGAGTAGTCAGATCAGGTAATCATTAATGACTACTTAATACATTTAATGGTCGTATCAAAGACAAATATACAGTAGTGATTAGCATATTATATTGCACAAGAGATATCATATTAATGAATAATTAATGGGCTGAACAATGGTGAGGCCTTTTGCAGATACTCTCCCCTTCAACTTGGATAGGAAGAATTTGGAACAGGAAGATCAGAAGCCAAAAATTATAAAGAAAACAACAATGAAAGAAAGGTGTGTATCTCAGTCCTACACAATTCAATCGAAACAAATAAAAAAGTATCTTTACATGCCAAACAAAATAAATGGGTAACCAGTTCTTGGGATTGTGTAGTGTTTCAAATGTGTGTTCGAGTTCAACATAAAAGGTCTTCTAGATCGGTTCTATTACTCCAAAACACACTTTCTTATATCAAAGTGAGTTCAACACAAAAGGTCTCAATGATTGGTTCTATAACTCCAAAACACACTTCCTCTTATGTCAGCTCAAATTTAGGCGCGGTTAAAGTATTAAATGTGAATTCAATTACAATTACTTATTATTATTCATCAAACTTGTATTTATAGATTTTATGGTAGGTTTATGATTATCACGAACCTAATTATGACCCAACGATTATTACACATGCTTTATCTTTAATGAATCCATGTTATTAGTAACGTTAGTTCGTATCAACGGTTTGGTCATTCTTGTGACTGATAGGTCATCCTATGTTGACCAACCGCTAATCTATATAGTAAATGTAGGTATTTAAAATTAAGTGAAATTTTGAACGTGAAAAGATAAAAAGATAAAATTATCATCAAAGTTAATAATATGACAATTAAAAGTATAATGAGATATTTCTTCATTGTTAGGAATTCAAATTTTATATTATATTACTAAATAAAAAGAAAAAGTTTAGTGTAGTATTATTTGAATCAAGATGCGTTACATCATATTAATTAATATGATGACACTTCAAAGTTCAAATTTGAATTCAGATCCATTAGATTTTGGTCAATGGCCTTGTCAAAGACCTAGAATAAACTTTATAATAAGAAGAGGAGATTCCAAAGAAAAATGTGGGCCAACAATAGAAAAATGATAGTGAAGAAAGTAATAAAAAGTTGTAAAGAAAAGAAAGATATGCTTTTCTTTGTTGGGAGCAATGCGTGTTGAAATAGATTATTGTGAGATTCCAGAGTGTTCAAAGGTTTAATCTAAAAAACAAAGAGATTGAAGTTAAGTGTTGAATTGTTAAGGACTTTTTATGTTAGGGAAACTATTGATGATAGACTTTTCGTAGTGTATTTGTAAAAGATTTTCGAAATATAATATCTCACTTTATATAGAAAACCATATACGGAAACATACTATGCCTATGAGAATTTTAATAGTCATGCTCATTTTAGTATAAATCTTCCTCAACTAGAAAATTAATCTAATAATTAATAAGTGGTATTTTAGTTTTGCTTCATAAAAAGGTTTTAATACGAAGAAATAAAAAATATTGGTGGAACTAGTTGAGAAAAAGCCTCTAACATTTGAGAAAAGTTGTACTCACACTAATTAAAAAATAATTGTGATTTAATAAAGAAAAAGTAATTCCAACTTTGTCAATAAAAATAATCCTTTAATATCTATCAGCTTTAAAGCTTGACTTTTGTTAGTTACTTGACCTCTAAAAGACAGAAGCTCTCAGTTTTTGTGAGCATACACTTTAAATAGACAAAATTAGATGAACATTTGAAGAAAATACATTTTCTTCCATGTATTATGAATGGTAGATTCTTTAATTCATCTAGCAATCCTAGATGAAATCAGCAATCCAGCAAAGCAAAGGCAAATTTCTTTTTGTTCTTTTCTGGATTTTTGTTAGAGACATGTAAAGGCCACATAGCTCATCCCATTTATAGAAAGAAAAGTAACCCTATCAGGTTTTACATCGGATTGCAGAATTTAGTAAAAGGTTCCAAAGCTTCATAGCCCTCAATATTGGACCCATAAGCAGTAATCCTTGAAGTCCAAAGCACCAGATGTCTTTAAGGCAAACATTTGAAAACATTGAATGCTTCATCTACTACAACACACTTTGCATACATATGCAGGAGATCTCCCATTCATTATTGTCCAATTTTTTTCTCCATGATCACATTATGAATCTCTTTACCATGGTCTAGTGCTGCTACTTAAGAACAAGCTGCTAAAACACTAGTTCAAGTAATAGCATCTGGCTCAACATAGATTTTCTCATTTCTCTAAACAAGGAAAGGGCTTCCAAAAGTGGACTGTTGGGTCTATGGAGGAGGAGGTTCACCAGAGAGATACAAACACCAATGAGATCTGAATTCAACTATAGGAACTAACACCACTCTCTACCCAAAACCTTAAGACAATCAGTGAATGAGTTTTTCATCTTTATATAGTGTTCTACTTTCTCATTTCTATCTAATGTAAGAATTTGACTCATACTTGGATTCCCAACGTGAACTGTTAGTGAAAACATCAAGTTGTATTCTGTTTAGTATTATATATATCCATGTACAAACTTTCCTTGTACTAGTCGATCAGATCGTGAACAAACAATTATTAAACTACATAAAGTAGTCAAAGTTGGTTCGAACCCTTCGTTGTGCATCCTTTCTAAAGGATCCCGTTATTTTAACACAACTTTTTTAACACATTTTTGACACACACACGTGTCAAGCTGGCATTGGTTGTTTTTTTTTTTTTAAAAAAAAATTTGAGAATGAAAATGAGTAGCGTTTGGAAAATTTGGCATTCCAAATATACCCTTTCCCTGTTAAACTCTGTTTTGTCTTTCATTTCACAATCTCTCTCATTTCACAATCTCTCTCGTTTCCTCCTCTGTCTCATTTTGTTGTTCTCTGCGTTGTGGTTACCTCCTTGAGTGACATTTGATTTTTCGTTGTCCGTTGTCGGCGTTTGGTGGAAATGGAAAGTCCGGAACGGCAGCTTCGTTGTAGAAAGGTAAATGCGTTGTTGGGTTTTGGGTTTTTTTGTTAGGGTAGTTTTGTTTTTGTTGTGTTCGAGTTTTGGGTTTTTGGGTTTTTGGTTTGCGTTATTATGTTTTGGGTTTTTGATTTGTGGTCTTCCGTTGTGGATGTTGTGGTGAGGGTTTAGTGTTTATTTGTTTTGGGTTTTTGATTTGTGTTTGTCGTTGTTGATGTTGTGTTAATGGTAGTGTGTTTTTGTGTTTTGTGTAATTGTTAAGGGGTGTTGTGTTGTTTGTTTTATGTTTCTTTGTGGGTTTTTCGACCCCATTTAGTTTTGTTTGTAATATGGTTCTGCTATTACATTTGATTTGTTTTGGTTGAGCAGTTGACGGTGCGCCACTATTTTTCAACCATGTATGTGTGCATGTTGAACGAACACTTGACAAATGATCAACAGTCACTTATTTCGAAGACTCCTTTTGGTTGGTTTTTACAATTGAGTGGTAAAGTCCTCCAACACTTGCCCTTGTGAAGGAAACGCCAAAACCTGTCATTCGACTTCTGATGTGGGCAGAAAACAATGTCGATGTGACAACCATCCTCCGCAAATTTGTTTCGCCAACTGACGAAGCATCATCATCATCCAAACAACCTGAAGTTTAGGGACTAATGTTACATATGTTTCATTTATATTTCGTTCTGTAGGTGACAATGTAATTGTCTTTAATGGATTAGTGTTATCTTTTAGAATATCTTTTGTAATGGAGGTCAAAAATATTACATATGTCATGTCATGAATGTAATATTTTGATTAATGTTATGTTGGACCTGATGTTATTGTAATGAAATCCTTTGGATTTATTTTGTCATTGAAAAACCAATGTGATTGACTGAAAAAATAAGAAAGATTATCATACAAATGACATACAAGATAAGTCTCACACATAATCAAAATTTGGAGTCAAAACCAAGTGCTTTTGGGCTTAAAAACTCAAAAAATCACCAGTGGTCCCTCAGGTGAGCACTGGTGGTTCCTACAGTGCAGCACGACGTGCAAATATGCAACCAGACTCGGGTAATCCTTTACAAGGCCCTGTAAATGATTACAATGTTGTTTTATCAAGCAAAAGCTTCAGCAATTGAAAGTTAGGTGATGTTTGAAGCATGAGGGATCCCCCAATCCATCATGGGGTGTGATACAAATTACCTACAGGCTAAGTCTCACACATAATCAGTATTTGGAGTCAAAACCAAGTGCTTTTGGGCTTAAAAACTCAAAAAATCACCAGTTGTCCCTCAGGTGAAAACGGGTGGTTCCTAAAGTGCAGAAGGACATGCAAATATGCAACCAGACTCGGGTAATCGTTTATAGGGCCCTGTAAACGATTACAATGCTGTTTTATCAAGCAAAAGCTTCAGCAATTGAAAGTTAGGTGATGTTTGAAGCATGGGTGATCCCCCAATCCATCATGGGGTGTGATACAAATTACCTACAGGCTAAGTCTCACACATAATCAGTATTTGGAGTCAAAACCAAGTGCTTTTGGGCTTAAAAACTCAAAAAATCACCAGTGGTCCCTCAGGTGAAAACGGGTGGTTCCTAAAGTGCAGAAGGACATGCAAATATGCAACCAGACTCGGGTAATCGTTTACAGGGCCCTGTAAACGATTACAATGCTGTTTTATCAAGCAAAAGCTTCAGCAATTGAAAGTTAGGTGATGTTTGAAGCATGGGTGATCCCCCAATCCATCATGGGGTGTGATACAAATGACCTACAAGCTAAGTCTCACAAATAATCAGTATTTGGAGTCAAAACCCAATGGTCTTGGGCTTAAAAAATCAAAAATTCATCAGTGGTCCCTCAGGTGAAAACTGGTGGTTCCTACAGTGCAGAAGGACGTGCAAATATGGAACCAGACTTGGGTAATCGTTTACAATGCAGTGTAAACGATTACGCGAGCCTACAGAGATTTCTGCACATCCTGATCATCTGTAGGAGCCACCAAAAACAACATAGGGGACCACGTGCTGAATGAAGAGTGATTTGACAAAAGTTCATATGTTTTACTTGTTTTTGGGATGTTATTGACTGAGTATTGCTTTGAAATTAATGTTTTTGGACCCCCATGCAGGTGGGGGATGGACACTTGTTCAGAACCTTGCGAAAATTAAAGATATGCAAATATTTGTGTGAAAAAATGCATTGTAATCGATTACAATGCAGTGTAAACGATTACGCGAGCCTGCAGAGGTTTCTGCACATCCTGATCATTTGTAGGAGCCACCGAAAACAACATAGGGGACCACGTGCTGAATGAAGAGTGATTTGACAAAAGTTCATATGTTTTACTTGTTTTTGGGATGTTTTCTGTATTGTTTAAGTGTTCTTTACGTAGGGAAATATTTTGTTAATTAAGAAGACATATTAATGAACACAATTACTCATTAAAGACTAAAACTCACAAACAAAGTACACATAATTTAAAGAGTACAATACTGATCAAAGACACAACAGTTGTGAATGAAAGCAAATACATCAAAACAGGAAATTATAACTAAGAAGTAAAATGATAAAAGGGGGCTGGTGCAGACTGTTGCTGTCGGCTCTCAATGTTAGCAAGTCTCGAATCTAGGGCATCCAATCTTGAACCAACGTACGTCTGCAGTTGTTCAATGCATTCTATGTCATCGAAATTCGTTCTACATGCACTTCTCTGAGTAACCCATTCATAGCAACAATTATTGATGAATCAACAGACACTCGAACATGCCACTACACAACATTATCAAGAAAAAATTTATTACTTACCAAAAAAAAAGAACAACTATATATAAATGCGATATAGAGTGAATTAGGGTTCATACAAACATATGAATAGTAACCAAAAAAATTTATTGCTTACCATTGGGTTCCGAGACGCCATTGCAACTGCCCAAATTGCAGACAAACATATGAATGGTTTATTAGGGTTCATACAAACACAAAAACGCATAAAACAACACCCACAAACCCAAAACACAAAAACCCCTCCCCAACCCAAAATATGCGATATAGAGTGAAAACTCTAATGGGATATACTGTACAAAACCAAACACACCCAAAACGCAAAACGCCAAATAGTGCTTACCAACAGAGTATGGAGGAATACAAATTGATAGACAAGAGACGAATGGAAAGGAAACAACAACGGAGTCTATACACGAATGGCTGCTAGAGGAATGAAGAGAGGAACCTAATGGGAGAGAGAATGGCAGAGACACAACTTTGGTTTCGAAAAGTGAAGAGGATGAAAAATTAAACCGCCAATCTCAAATTTCATAAAACTTCTCTTCCAAAAATACCCTTCTGCACATTTTTAAAACCCTTTTATTCAAAATTTGATGCCATGCAATAGAATTTTGACACGTGGAAGTGTGTCAAAGGAGAGTGTCAAACAAACATTTTCCCTTTCTAAAAGGTGATTGCATGATATGTTGTCACCTCTCAAACCATATCCACTAATCAAGGAATTCCAAAAAACAACAGTTATTCTAGGCATCCTTGAAAACTTCCAAAGCCTTTTCTGGGTGACCGCTTCTTCCATAATGTCAGCAAGAGCAGAGCTAATGAAATTGTCCTCGAAAGACCCATTATTAATTGATGAACTCCTCGTTTCAAATTTGGGACGCTAGGGTTGTTTGTACCAAATTGGTTTAACTAGTAGCGAAATTGAACAAAAGTGGAAAAGATAAAAGATGTCAAATCGATGGAAATGCATGTAAAAATAGAAGAAACCATACCACTTGGAGGAATTTTGAAGATAAGTGATGATGATTCACCCTTTGAATGATGAAATTCAAAAATAAAGGCAAAAGTTTCAAAGAAAAACCTAGAGACGAGAGAAAACCTTAATTTTTCATTAACTAAAAATTGTCTTTACAATCAAGACAATCTCTCTTACTTCTCAAGAACTTACAAAGAAAAACTTTGTTATTATTCACAACAAATATTATCCTCAACATGAACTGGAAACCTACAGACAAGACATTCATCTCTTTCTATATCCTCTCAAATGAGGAAAGGGGTAGTACTCAAAATCTAGAAAGGGTTAACTTTGAATGTAGAAATAAAATGCAAAGTAGGGGAAAGGGTTAACTTTACCATTTAATTGATAAAAGTGTATGACAATTAAGTTTTTAATCCATAAAAAGCTTTTATAGCGTTATCAAATAGACATATTAAAGTGACCATTAAGTCTTTTTATTATGAAGGAGTCCAAACTATATCTATTAGGACAATATCCAGATAGCATAACTAATCTTCATTGATAGATAGTAATATGGTTATTATAATATTTCTTAAGGAATAGTCACTTCATACTGTATTCATTTTGAGCATAAACTCTCTTGTTGACTTAACATTGAAGAATGTAAATCTCCTCACTCGTAACAACACAAGATTCAATTCCAGCTATAAAAAGACATCAAATCACCACTAAAATCTTATCACCTGATCGGATATCTGCACTCAAAATTCTGATAAGAATTAAAATTTGGAACCTGAACTACATACCTCATTTTATTTGTGTCGGTTAAGCAGATCATACAAACATATTTCAATAATAAATTTTAATTATAAAACGTAATTGTCAGTCAAGTTGACGTCACGCTTTAATTTTTAAAAATTTAAAAATCAGAAAAATTAATTTATGTTGAATTTTGTGTCCCCATTATCGACATTATCTATTTATTTTTGTTTTAAAGCTTTATTCTCATTTTACAGTGGGTTTGACGGTCTCGAGCTCTTTTTCTTTACTTTTGCGTCTGTTTTTGTAAGTTATTAGAGTTCTTTTTGTGACAATTATGACTGACGTTACATATATTAGGTATTTTCTAGTGGCTACTAAATTGGTGTCTAAATACACTTTACTGTTATAATCACATATGTTAGATTATAACTTACTGTTTTAGAAATTTAATTTCTAAACAAGATTAATTTCAAAAGTAAACTCAACTGCATACTATGTTAACATCACATATTGTTTATAATGTAACGTAAAACAAACATAACCATTGAAGAAAAATGAAGAGAAAAACTACACGAGAAACTGAATAATATATTTATTTATCATAGAATTATAACGTGGCAAAAGAGAGAAAGCGAAAATAGAAAAGAAGAAATTGTTTGTATTCATTGATCGATTAGTGAAAAATCAAGTACAGACAGAAATATATAGGAAAGGCAAAACAAAAAGAAGA
This sequence comes from Vigna mungo, assembly GCA_036885675.1. Taxonomy (NCBI): domain Eukaryota; kingdom Viridiplantae; phylum Streptophyta; class Magnoliopsida; order Fabales; family Fabaceae; genus Vigna; species Vigna mungo. The sequence continues at coordinate 22,306,461 of CP144698.1, forward strand.
GACAAAAGAACGAAGAAAAGAGAAGAGACAAAAGAACGAAAAAAAGAGATGGACCAAACCGAGCGATGAGCATACTGAGTGGTAATAGAAGTACTAATATACCGGACGGTATTTATACCGAGCAGTAACAAGAGTACCAATGTACCTGACGGTAGCTACAAAGATACGGAGTGGTAACAGGAGTACCAAGGTATCGGACGGTATCTATACTGAGCAGTAACAAGAGTACTAATGTACCTGACGGTAGCTACAAAGATACCGAGCAGTAACAAGAGTACAAAAGTACCGGACGGTATTTATACCGTGCGGTAACAATAAAATGTTTATCAGCCCCCCTCAAGCTGGGCGTAAATATTTTGGAGTCCCAGCTTGGAACGAAGGTGTTGAAAGGTAGGAGGAGGTAACGGTTTTGTTAATATGTCGGCTAATTGCATTGTTGTGGAGATGGGGAGAAGTTTGATGAGACCGGAGACAACTTTTTCACGAACAATGTGACAGTCAATGTCAATGTGCTTTATACGTTCATGAAAAACTTGATTGGAAGCAATTTGTATGGCAGATTGGTTATCACAATAGATGAGAGCAGGTGACGTATGAGCAACGTGGAGGTCATTAAGCAAATATGTGAGCCACTGTATTTCACACACCGTGCTGGCAAGTGAACGATACTCGGCCTCAGAAGAACTACGGGAGACAGTCGGTTGTTTCTTGGAGCACCACGAGATGAGAGAATTGCCAAGGTAGACGGTGAACCCGGTAACCAAACGGCGAGTATCGGGACAGGCGGCCCAGTCGGAGTCACAAAAAGCTTTCAGTTGAATGGAAGATGTGCTAGGAAGAAATATACCAGCACCAGGAGTGCCTTTGACATAACGGAGGATGCGACCGGTAGCTTGTTGGTGAGCAGTCGTAGGAGCAGACATGAACTGACTGAGATGGTTGACAGCAAAGGTAATGTCAGGACGAGTCGTGGTTAGATATATAAGTTTACCAATGAGACGACGATAAGAGGCAGCATCAGTGTCATCAAGAGACCGGACGGTATTAGTAGTAGATTGTTTAGGAACCATGGGAGTAGGGACGGGCGAACTGTCGAGAAGGCCGGTTTCAGCAAGGAGATCCAAGGTATACTTGCGTTGGCTAAGATGTATTCCTTTGGAGTTGCGAGCAACTTCCAGACCGAGAAAGTATGTGAGATCACCAAGGTTCTTTATACGGAAGGTAGAATGAAGGAGGTCAGTTATGTGTTGAATTTCTCCATCATCGTTGCCAGTGATGAGGATATCATCAACATAAATGAGTAACGCCGTAGTATGATTGCCATCATGTTTCAGAAAAAGAGAATTGTCAGAGATAGAACAGTGATAATTATTTGATAGTAAAAAATGATGTAATTTAGCATACCATTGTCGGCCGGCCTATTTAAGGCCATATAAAGAGCGTTGGAGTTTACAAACCTGATTTTTGTTGGCGGGGGTAAGGCCAGGAGGAATTTTCATATAAACCTCTTCATGAAGATCACCATGTAAGAAGGCATTATTAACATCCAATTGTTTAAGTGACCAACACTTGGAAGCGGCTATGGCAAGAAGAAGCCGAACGGTAGTGATTTTGGCAACAGGGGCAAAAGTATCGAGATAATCTAGCCCTTCAATCTGATTGTATCCTTTGGCAACGAGGCGTGCTTTATATCGTTCAATAGAGCCATCAGAATTATATTTGATTTTGTAAATCCCCCGACAGCCAATGGCAGTTTTGTTGGGAGGTAGGGTGGTGAGTTCCCAAGTGTTATTAGCTTGCAGGGCATCGAGCTCGGCATGCATGGCAGTGACCCATTGAGGTTGTTTTGAGGCAATAGAATAGCATGTTGGTTCAGCATTAGATGAGATAGATAATATAGTATGCTTGAAAGTATGGGAAAGCCTGTTATAATTAATGTAATTCGTAATGGGATATCTTATAACACCGTTCGTCTGAAAATCTTTTAAGTAAGCAGGAATCCTACGCGTTCTAGAAGACTTTCTTGTGCTAGTGGAAGTGTCACTAGCAGTGTCATTCATTTGAACGACATCTGTGGATGTGTTGTGAATAGTGCCATTATTGCGAGTATCAGTATGTGGAAAAACGGACGGCAATTGATCAGCATAACCGGACGGTAAAAGTTCATCATAATTGTTAGTGTAGTGATGTGGTATAGGTAGAGATAAGGAGTTGTCAGTTTTGGAAGTATTATGATATGGAAAAGTGTTTTCATGAAAAACAACATTACGAGATATTTCAATCTTGTGATTTTTTAGGTTTAGAAATAGATAACCTTTCGTGTGCTTTTTAAAGCCTAAGAAGATACCAGGAATAGCACGATCATCAAACTTTTTTCTTTGAGAAGTTATGGTGTTGGCATAACAGAGACAGCCAAAGACACGTAACAGAGAGAGATCACAGGGAGATCCATGTAGCCGTTCATGAGGTGTTTCATTCTGTAGAACATGTGTAGGCATTTGATTTATCAAGAAGACAGCATGTTTAGCTGCATAACACCAGAATGCAAGTGGTAGATGTGAGTGAAAAAGCAAAGCACGAGCGGTATTTAAAATGTGTTGATGTTTACGTTCAACCACACCATTTTGTTCAGGGGTTTCCACACAAGTAGTTTGATGGATAATTCCTTTACTTGAAAACATATTTTGTAGAATAAATTCAACACCATTATCTGTGCGGATAGTTTTAACCTTTTTATGAAATTGATTTTCTACATAGCATAGGAAGGTGAGAATCTGATTTTTGACAGAAGATTTATCTATCATAGGAATGATCCAAGTATAACGAGAGTAATCATCAACAATGGTTAGCAAGTATTTGTAGCCGTTCATGGAAGCAGTAGTAGGACCCCATATATCAATATGCAATAATTCAAAAGAGGATAAAGAAGTAGAAGTGCTAGCAGTGTAAGGCAGTTTCTTTTGTTTGGCCTGATGGCAGGCATCACAAAAATTATTGTTGTCATCAGTGTTTATGTAACCATGTTTGTGTTGTAACAGTTGTAGCCTATCATGTGATAAATGTCCAAGACGAGCATGCCATAAATGTGTGTGCTTAACAGAACAAACAACAGGGGTACAGTTAATGTCAATTTTACAGATAGATGGATCAAGTAGATATAAGTCATTGTGGTGTCTAATCAAACCAATCTTCTCTTGGCTGTGTATGTCCTGCATAATGCAGCCAGAAGGAGAGAAAATTAGTTGACATTTGTGTTGAGCTATAAGTTGAGAAACAGAAACAAGGTTGAATGAAAAATCAGGAACATATAGCACATTAGAAAGAGAAAGTTTGATATTGACTTTAACTGTACCCTTGTAATTAACATGTATTATTTTACCATTAGGTAAACATATAGGAATTGGGTTAATTTTTTGATAAGAAGTAAAAAATTTTAAAGAGATACAAACGTGGTCAGTAGCACCAGAGTCAAGAAGCCAAATATTGCTAGAATGCATCTGAGAAATTGAAACAATATTACCTGGAGACAGATTGGTAGAAACCGTGCCAACTTGGTTGATGTGCACATTGGAATTGTTGGTTGTTGATTGTTTGAACAACTCAGCAAGGATTTGATATTGTTGAGGAGTAAGTTGAATTGTCTCAAGAGAAGAACGTTCGGTATCCAAGCTTTTCAATTGGTTATCGGCATTAGTGGACGAGAGAACATTGTGAACTTGACCGGCTTTGGTGGAAAATTTGTGGCCGGGTGGATAACCGTGTTTCTTGAAACAAATGTCTATGGTATGGCCGTTTCTGTGGCAGTAAGTGCAGATCTTGCGAGAATTATTGTTGGTAGTTTTGACAGTCTTGTGTTCTTGGTTAGGGAAACCATGTTTTTTTGAAACATGTATTTTCTTGGTGGCCAACTTTATTGCAGTAATTGCAAGTAACAGAGGTAGATGTGGAACTACGAAAAGGGGTAGTGGTGACAGAGGCAGTGATATGGTCATTCATCAGTTGACGTTCTTGTTGAAGAACAAGGGAAAAAATTTTGGAAATAGGGGGAATAGGATCAAGAAGGAGTATATGAGATTGTATGTTGGTATAGTGATCATTCAAACCTCGTAGAAGTTGCATGGCACGGTCTTCGTTTTTACGTTGAGAAAGAACAGTCGAGACGGTGCATGAACATTTTGTCTGACAGGTACAAACAGGGTCCGGACGGAAACAGTCGAGCTCATCCCAAATGACCCGGAGTTTTGTAAAAAAATCAATGACAGAAAGCTCACCTTGTGATAGAGTAGTGGCTTCCATTTGAAGGGCGGAGATTCTGGCAAGATCGCCTTGGGCAAAACGGTGTTTCAGATCAGTCCAAATGTCGATAGCAAGATCCATCCAGATAATGCTTTCGCGGATTGAAGGAGAGACAGAATGTATAAGCCATGAAACAACCATACTGTTGCAGCGGAACCAAGCAGGGAAGGAGGCATCAGTCTTGGAAGGTTGAGGAGCGGATCCAAGAACAAATTCGACCTTGTCTTTGGCAGAAAGAGCTGTGATGAAAGATCTGCTCCAAGAATGATAATTTGTGGCATTTAGAACAGGTGAGACCAGGGCTATGGCAGGGTTTTCATTGGGGTGTAGGTAAAGGTATGAAGGAGTATTATCGTGAGTGGATGAAGATGAATTTGTCATAGCCATGATAGAAGAAGAAGAAAAGAAAACCAAGAACAGGAAGGATGAAATCAATGAGCAGCAGTATGAAATTCTTCTGATACCATCATAGAATTATAACGTGGCAAAAGAGAGAAAGCGAAAATAGAAAAGAAGAAACTGTTTGTATTCATTGATCGATTAGTGAAAAATCAAGTACAGACAGAAATATATAGGAAAGGCAAAACAAAAAGAAGAGACAAAAGAACGAAGAAAAGAGAAGAGACAAAAGAACGAAGAAAAGAGATGGACCAAACCGAGCGATGAGCATACCGAGTGGTAATAGAAGTACTAATGTACCGGACGGTATTTATACCGAGCAGTAACAAGAGTATCAATGTACCTGACGGTAACTACAAAGATACGGAGTGGTAACAGGAGTACCAAGATACCGGACGGTATCTATACCGAGTAGTAACAAGAGTATTAATGTACCTGACGGTAGCTACAAAGATACCGAGCAGTAACAAGAGTACAAAAGTACCGGACGGTATTTATACCGAGCGGTTACAATAAAATGTTTATCAATTTACTGTCATGACATGCTGTCTTCAGACACAGAGAGAGAGAAACCTCGACCGCCAAACCAGCATCTATGTACAAGTGATGAGGTTTCCTACTATGTTTTATTTCAAAACCTAACAATGAAATACAAAACCATGCACATGCTAAATCATATACATATATACGTATCTCCCAAATAAATGGAAAAGCTTGAAACAATCAAACGAACAAAAACGACAACATTAACATGAACGTATCAGACAATCGCGTGCTGTCACTTTATCACAGTTCCGACTAATCTTCACGACACATATGTTTAAGGTTGTACGAGACACATATTATGTGTCAAAAAAATTAGGTGAAACCACGGCAATTGTGAACTAATTAATTATTAGCCATAGTTGTGATGGCCATGATCATGAGAGACTAAGACTGAGTCAGGTTCAGAAGGTGGATCACCGCCAGCATCAGCAGCACCGTATCCAGGTTCATCGATCTGAATGGATTGATAGGAAGTGATGGCGGGTGGTGGTGGTGGTTGGTCATTTTCTGGGGCATTTTGATGTGGAGGTGAACTTGTTGTAGGTGGTGGTGGTTGATTATATTCTGGGGCATATTGATGTGGAGGTGAAATTGTTGGTTGTGATGATGGTAGAGGATAGTCGAGGGGCTTCTTTATTAGTCTTGAAAGTAAGACAACACCACCAAGGAGAAGAAAAGCCACCAAGATGCCACCTAGAGAAGCTGAAACTGCTAATACAGCTTTGTAGTCGTGTTTGACTACAATATAAGGAGGAGGAGAGGAGGAGTAGGGTTTGAATGGAGGAGGATAAGGAGGAACGATAGGAGGATTGGGAACGCATGAACAGTTACAGGAAATGGGAGGTGGAGGTTTCGTCGTGTTACAGTTTGAAGGTGGAGGTGAAGGTGGTGGTGGAGGTGGTGGAAAGGGTTTTGTGTAGTTTGTCTTGTTGCAATGTGGCGGTGGTGGTGGTGGTTGTGGTGGAGGAGGAGGAGAATAGTATGGATAATAGGGTGAACATGGTTGTCGAGAATATGGAGGACTCATTGTTCTTGTATCAGATTGAGATAAGAGAACAATGATAATACTCTTTCTTTTTCTACCATGGATGTTGGAATATTTTAGTTGTTGAGATGAGTGTGATGCAGTGTCTATACCATTCTCTTTCACTCTCTTTCAACGATATATCTATACGTCATTTTTTGGATTAAAAAGAATTTGTGATTATAGATCAATCTAAAATATGGAAACTTTAGATTATAATCTATAAGTCATTTTTCTTGTATTGTGTCCTACTGTTAAAACACTAGAAATAAAATTATAACTGAAAAAAAAATATTACAGATGCATATGATAAGTATTATATAATATTCTAATATAGATAAATCTAAAATATGGCAAACAGACAAGTAATGTCACAATTAAATCAGAAATTATGTTTACATGCCAAACAAAATAAATGATAACATATTAGCGAAGGTGGAGGTATTTAAAAAGTGAAATTCTAAAGGTGAAAAACTAAAAGATAAAATTATAATGAATTTTAATAAAATGGCAATCAGAAACTCTCATTTTTAATAAAAAAGTATATTAATAATAATAATAATAATAATAATAATAATAATTAGAACGATATTATTAGAATCAGGATGCGTTGTATTCATCGTTTTACTAAATTTAGGCAAAACTAAAAGAATAATAGTTAATGCAAAAGTTGAGAAGAGAATGCAAAAGTTGAGCCAACAACATGAAAATAAAACTGAAGAAATGATTCCAAAGTTGTAAAGAAAAGGAAGATATGCTTTTCTTTGATGGGAGAAATGCGTGTTGAAATGGATTAGAATGAGATTCTAAAGTGTTCAAAGGTTTTACACTGAAAAGAGCAAAGAAGCAATGCTTCATTTCAGCCCTAATTGCAGAGAGTCTTTGAAGGTTTTGGAACATCGCAGAGCACACATCTTCAGGTAAATACAGAACACAATCATCCCTCTCTTCATCTTTTCTTTCCTATTTTCAATTTTTCCTTCTCTTCATTTGCGATTACAAATGTTAATTTCAAAATTTTAACAATAAGGTGGCCTTTTAACAACCATGACATTCTTACTGTATTTTGAAAAGAAAAATAGCATTGATGTATATATTGTGGCCTTCAATGGTTGATATACTTGTAGTTGAAGGGGAAGCACAATCTTTGATTCCATTGCTTTAATGCTTCAAATTGATTTAGAAGAGCTCCTACATTTTGAATTCCTTCTATGCTAGACAAATGCACACTTCAAAATTAGTAAAGTCATAAATAAAAATACTAATTCCAATTAAGATAAAGTTGATAACAAGGTTTCTTCTTATTTGGTATGTATTTGTTAAAAGAAGACGCATTATCATATTATTGATGTAATTGTTTTGGACTGCTTTTCTTCTCATGTGCAATTCATTTGTTTAATTTTAGGTCCAAAGAAAAACATAAACAAAGCTTTTTGTTTGTCCAAATTGGAGAGGATCAAGGGTTCATAGTTAAAGCCAAGACGTAAGAAAAAAAAATAACATAAACTTCACTAAGGATCAAGGTAAATACTTGTTTGCTTTGTTTTTCCAAATTATTCTATCACGTTTTTTTACTATAATTGTGCACTAACTAGAATATGCGTGTTTCCAACAAGTATTTGTTTTAAAGATAATAAGTTTATCATGTATTACAAGAAATTTATTAAATATCAACCAAATGTAAAGAAAAAAATAATTATTCATTATAATGACTAAATTATACAGCATTTTATAAACTAAAAATATCTTGTATCTAAAATATAATCTTTAATATTAATAAAAACATTATAACTAGTTTTAAATTGATCTCTAACTTTAGCTATATAGAGAATTAAGCTACTTATTGATTCTAAATGAGAGACTAATTATTAGTCTTTCATTCATAAACGAATTATAATTTTTATTATTAATAGTAACTATTTTAAATATCAATGATTTTTAATTAATGATGTATAATTTAGTCACTATAATGTCTAATTTTTTTCTCTAAATTTGGTTGTTATTTAATAATTTGTTAGTAATGATAGTACTTAAACTTGTGATAATCGTTATTTTGGTATGTTAAATGCGTCTTCATTTATGAATATAATCATATTTTAAATTAGCTAGTTATATAAATTATACAATTGCCTAGGATTGGTTGTAAATCATTTGGACTAAATATAGAGAGGATATATATATAATTCATGAAGTTTTCCTCTTGATAACTTCCACCATGTACTTGGTCTCCCTCTATTTTAATGATTTTTAAAGACTTTTAATAAACTTCAAGAAGAAATAAAAATATTTTACCATTTTCAAGATCTTTAGATAGACGAATATGAATATGAGTAGTTAATATAACTTCTACCCATAACTAAGTTAATGTTTTTCTCTCTAGTTAGGCTCTAAAATAATATAGGAAAAAGTTAACAAAGAAAGTGCAAAAACTTGGTATGCTTTATTATAATATAGAGGAGTATTAGAACTTCATCTTTGTAGTTGAATCTACAGTTACAATGGAGTCGTTTCCTCTCGTTATCCTCCTCCACATTTGTTTGGGTCATTTCGTCGAACCGATTTCTATCATAGCCAACCTTTATTCCCATTACCACCATGGAGAAAACCACTATCCTTAACGTGTTGTTTCCTTCATCATTGATACTGTTAAGTTCCTCTATGAAGGGCAGCTTTGCATTTCCTTAGCAGGTGCAAAGGGTGGGAGGGTTGACAAGGCCTGTAAGCATTATCGGGGAGGGTTTGCGTCTCATCAATTATTCATCAGATTTACTCATGTTACATGCAACTTTCTGTCTTCGTCCAAACTTTCAAAAATTTTATAAGACTAAGCTTCTAATCAATAGTTAAATATGAACTTTATTCCTCAAACGATGCTGTTGGGTCTTTTAAAATTTAATTTTTTACAATTACCTTATTGGTCGATGTCAACATTATATCTTCTCAATCTCGATCACATGCCCACACTCAAACTTGTTAAAAAAAATTATCCACACTAATAATTGAACTCTTCAATTTACTCTGGTTGATTTGTATTAAATATTGAGAACCTTTAAATAAGTATAAATAGGATATTGGGCCAAATACAAATATTAAAAAATTGAAGATAAAATATCAACAAACTCAAAATAAATTCTACTTAATTTATCTCTATCTTATATCAACAAAATAAAATAATACTGCACCTAAATAAATGAAAAATCAAAACTACCTATCTCTCTTTTATCTCAATAATCTTGGTTGATCTCTTAGCAACATTGCTCAACTTCTTAATCTCGTCCGAAATTTTACTCATCAGATTGCCCGACTTCTCAATATCCAAGCTTCTCACATCTGGGTTCTTTTCAACATCTTCATCTTCCTCTTCATCTGGTTAAACAACACTAGATTCTTCATCTTCCTTTTCAAGAGTTGTCTTCTTCAGCTCCTCAAGCTCAACCCTCTGTTTATTCATAATCTCATTAGCTTCATCTAGAAGCCTCCCTATTTGTTGAGTCTCTTCATCTTTTTGTCTGAGTTTCTTCTTTATTTTTGCCTTCTCCAAATCTGTCGCATCATTTACCGAATCACTTCATCCATTGTTGGGACCGAGCTTTCCACATCCGCTGCATCCGAGCTTTTTGCCATCAATAAGATTCCACACTCTTCTTTCAAATTTTCAGTAAGGATATTTGTCTCGCCTTTTGTCTCAGCCTTGCAATATGGTCAACCTTACCACAGTTGTAGCACTTCCTTCATTTACACTCGTTTGCAAATTCGTTGTACTTGCCACATTTAAAAATCTCCACTCTTAACTGATCTCCTCGACCTTTCCCTTGTCCTTGGTCACACCAATTTTGCTGACCGGTTTGTTCTTCACTATCATTCTCAAAATTACCTCGGTCATGTCCACCTCGTCATCGGCTTCCTCTTCTTTTACCTCAAGGACCTCAGATCTAAGTATTCCAAGTTTCATTCGAGTCAAATTGTACCTGTAGTTCTCGTCAATCGGGTTCCCTCTTTTTCTTTTTCTTCCTCAGCTCATGGGCCTTTAATGACCTAGCTAACTCCTCCACGGTGAAAGTTGACAAAACCTTTGTCTCTTCAATAGTGACCACGATACTTTCAAAATCATCTGTTAGATTTCTCAAGATCTTTTCTATAACTCGGTTAGAAAGAACATCTTCTCCATTCATTTCGAGTTGGTTGGCCATCTTTTGCACTCGAGCTATAAACTTGACAACTCCCTCGTTTTCATCCATCTCCATATGTTCAAACTCTCTTTTGAGAGCTTGTACTCGAACCTGCCTCACACGGATATCTCCTTTGTATGCGACCTTTAGAATTTCACATGCTTCTTTTGTTGACTTTGCATTAGCTATTTTCTCGAATCTCGATTTATCCATCTCCATATGTTCAAACTCTCTTTTGACAGCTTGTACTCGAACCTGCCTCACACGAATATCTCCTTTGTATGCGACCTTTAGAATTTCACATGCTTCTTTTGTTGACTTTGCATTAGCTATTTTCTCGAATCTCGATTCATCCACTACATTATATAGAAAGTACAAAGTCGATCTGTCTTTCACTCGTGCCTTTTTTAGTGCAATATTCTGGCTCACTATCTGGGGTTCATCATTTGTGAGTTCATTATACACGTCCTCTACTATGTCCCATACATCTTGGGATCTAAGAAGAACCTTCATCTGCAAAGACCAATTGTAGTAATTGATATTTTCTGACAATCGTGGTACACCCATTCCATTGACTACCTTTGTTATCTCTCAAATAAACTCAAGCACTCACTTTTTCCTTCACCATCTTTGACTCTCCTCCCTCTTTGTTTTTCTCTCTCTCGATACTTAGAGCATAAAGCTCTGATACCATTTTGTTAAAAAAAAATGTGAACCGCACAAATAATTGAACTCTTCAATTCACTATGTTGATTTTCTTTAAACTTTGACAACCCTTAAATATAGTTAAACAGGGCCTTGGATCAAATACAAAAAAATAAAAAACTAAAGATAAAATATCAGCAGACTCAAAATAAAATCTACTTAATATACTTCTATCTTATAACAACAAAATAAAATAATACTAACCTAAATAAATGAAAAATCAAAACTATCTATCCCTCTTTTGTCACTATCAAAATTAAACTAAATATTACTAGACCCAAAACTAATAAAATAAGATTTAAACAAAATTATTTATAAACTCCTAAAATTTAAGTTTATTCCAACAAAACTTACATACCCCATCCTTATGAATAACATCACCAAGAGTAAGCGGAGGTGCTACGATCCTATCCTGGAAAGAGTAAGATCGTTTCTAAATTTGAATCCTGAAAAGACACAACAAAAATAAGTAAGAGAATAATGCAGAAAAAGATAGACATGAAGATGTCAAAATCTAACAGATTGATATGTCAAGTGAAGATTCATCACAAAGATGTTAATCTTTGATAAGAATCAAAGTTCTTATCCAAGAACAAAGAGACTATTCTCTTAGTGAATGCAAATGCATATAATAAGTTTCAAAAGTGTTTACATAAGCTTTTACCTCTATATATAGGAAAATAAGTTTAAGAAAACCTAGAAACCCTAAAATAACGCCCAGAGCTCAAAAGACATAAAAATAAAATGAAAACTACATATGTAGACTTTCACCTAACAAGATACGCTTGCCTATCAGACACAAACTGACTCACCCAATGAATTTAACATTATATAAAATTAAAATAAAATTACAGTTATTTATTTTCTTAAATTATTCTTCAATTGTTCTTATGATCTTCATGTGCTTTAAGTTCTATTCTTCATGGATCATTATATGATTCAAGGAGACGTGTTTTGATCTTTGACATTGACATAAATTCTTTGAATTACAAAATGTTCTTCCTCAAATTCTTCACATACTTGTTAAGGAGATAATCTTTCATCCTACCCTCCTTCTTGAAGAGAATTTGTACTTAAATTCGTACTACTTGAAGATTCCTTATCATTTTCTCCTATTTAGAGAGAATTCAACCCGAATTGTAGAAGACTCTATGCACAAACACAAACACAAATCAAAGACACAAATCTAAAATAATCAAAAATAAAAATTATACTAAAATGAGATTTGTATATTAGAAAAGGCTAATGTCTTATTATCAAAGATTTGAAGGTCTTTCTTCAAGGTCAAATACCCACCTGCATAAATCATGAAAGAATTTGAAATTAAAGGTGTAATGCTAAAAGAAAATCAAAACAATATTTTACAAGTTAACAATCAAGCTATATTTAAGACTTTGATTATCTGTAAGTTGCTTAGAGAAAGTCATACAAGATAACTCCTGTTCATATATATCTGAGTTTGTTTCCATACAAAAATAATGGCTTTGAATATCAAATGAATTGACAAATAAGTTAACAGATTATCAAACATAGGTTCCTCAAGTTCTAAGTTTGTGTCTTTCTTTTTGTCATGTTGTCTTTCTTCCATTGTTGATGTCATGGTTCCTTGATAAACAAATTTCTCCTAGGCAATAAAATAAAAATTGTTCAGTTAGTATTTTCTTTTAATGACAAATCAAGATGTTTAGTCATTAATGGTGCAAAATAGCATGGCATGCATCAAGAAAGTTTCTGAAGCAAAGACATCAAATATTTCAATGTCATCAACCCACAACAACTTCAAGTCTTCAACTAGTGGCCTGTGATAAACATTTATGTCATTTCCAGGCTGCTTTGGAGCAGATATTAACATTGACAACATCATGTACTTTATTTTGATGCACAATCTAGAAGATAAGTTGTAAAAATTATCAGTATAATAGGCCAACAACTATGATTGGTACCTAAATTACCAAATGGGTTCATTCCAACAGTAATTAAGCCGAACTTAAGATTTCTACATTCTTGATCAAATTGGGGGAATTATTGATCAATATTTTTCCATTGCTTTGAATCAAATGGATGACGAAACAACCCATTAGTTATTCTCTCATCTGCATGCGATCTTAGGTTTTTAGCGTCTTTGGGATTCGTGAACAAACGCTTAAGTCTGGCCATGAGTGGAAGGTACCAAACTACTTTCAAAGCAAAACCATTCTTTTCTATGTGACCATTATCTTCACTGTTTTTTTTACTTGTATCTTAATAACCCACATTTTGGAAACTTTGTCAAAACTTCATACTCATTCCTATATATTAATATACAATCATTCGGACATGCATGTATCCATTTATACTTCATACCCATTGGACAAAGAATTTTTTTTTTGCTTCATAAATACGAGTGGGTAATGTATTTCCATCTGGCAACATTTATTCAACAACGACAACAATTCTGTAAAACTCTTATCAGTCCATCCATTCGTTGCCTTTAAATTCATGAGCCTTAACACCGCTAACAACCATGCGAACTTAGTTGAATCGACATATAAAGGAGTCTCTGCATCAGTGGACATCGTTTCATACACATGCGCTTGGGAAAAAGCTTCTACGCCAACATCGTGGATCATGTCGTCTAAGTTGCCTTCTTCCAATCGATCTTCCATATCCATTACGGAATGGAATACATTTTCAGTTGGAGAGATAGTTAGAAATTCTATTAATTCGTCATGCCATATCCATGTTGTATAATTTCGTAAGGAACCATCACAAATAAGATGTTCCCTAATATCGGTTGCGTTCAACATCCTCCCATTTAAACAGTTGACAAAAGGACATCTAAACTTGACTCATCATCACTTGTATTCGCATTACGTTGCGCAAATTGTATAAATTTTTCTACCACTCTCTCGTACTCGACAATGATGCGTGGTGAATTAATCCAATGATGATCCGTATGCATATTTACTGAAATTGTTTACACAATTTCAATAATCTTAAATAATCACTTTGATCGTTTTAGTATTCAAGGTGTGACCCTATCCCTTTCAAGAAAAATCACATTTTTTAGTTTATTAAACATATAAATTTTAAACAACATATGTAGAATTTCACGAAATTTTGCCAGCATTTCGCATTGGTCTTTAGGTTACACGAAACGAAAGTGATTATAAATCACAATCAAATATGCACCCGAAGATCAATACAAAACACAACTGCAAAATTTCATGAAATTTAGGACATGTATATTAAAATTGATATGTATTAATAAACAATGAAAAAGTTATTACTCTTCTTAAACTGTCCAACCGGACAATTCAAGATTCAATACTCGTAAATTATTATTACCATCTCCTCTCTATTCATTTGTAAAAAATACATTTGTTCAAAATATATATGGAGATAGTAAATAATTTTTGTATTGAATCTCAAATGGGAAACTAGGGCCAATTCACAACAACAATATATTCCAGCAAACAAATAATTACATATGCAAAATACAATATATTCAAGCAAACAAGGAAAATGATACTTTGACTCCTCTAGGGTGACAAATTTTTTACACCAATGACGTGTCAGTTGCTCATTGGTTCACCTTTTTAAAAGAAAAAAGACTTAAATGTCGTGGATTTAATGGAGGGCACGGGCAGAAAGTGGAAGCAAACATTTTCAATTCAAAAAACATTTTCAGATTGTGAGGAAAAAACCCTAGAGAGAGAAACTCTCCCTCCCAGCGTCAGTCGTCCCCCTTGCCACCGTCGTTCGTCATTCAACGGCCACTGGCGGACAGAAGCGTCTCTTCTACTCCAGCTTCCACCATGACGGCACCCTTGCTGCTCGCGTTTCTTCCCACTCGTCGTCGATCATCTCCCCAGTCGTCGCGCGTCTTCGCACCCCCTTGCTGATGTGTCCTTTCGCCGACGTACCGTGAGTATCTTAATGTATACTAAATATTTCCTGTTGACCATGTTGATTCGTGTTGCTTGAGAAAATTATAAACTGAGTTAAACTACGTACTTTGTGGTTTTCGGCCTATTGAGTTTTGAATCTTTGATTGTGAATCTATTTATCTTTAACACACTTAAATTGAAGACTCAATATCTAGTAGATGAAAACTCAATATTCCAAACAGATACCGATACTTCAAAAGATTAGTCTGCAGTTCTAAAGAAGATTATGCATGAATTATGAGTTGTATTATAAAAA
Source organism: Vigna mungo (assembly GCA_036885675.1). Classification (NCBI taxonomy): domain Eukaryota; kingdom Viridiplantae; phylum Streptophyta; class Magnoliopsida; order Fabales; family Fabaceae; genus Vigna; species Vigna mungo. The sequence goes on from CP144698.1 coordinate 22,321,785, forward strand.
ATATTTTCTCAGGAAACACGAATCAACATGGTCAACAGGAAATATTTAGTATACATTAAGATACTCACGGTACGTCGGCGGAAGGACACAGTAGCAAGGGGGTGCGAAGGCGCGCGACGAGTGGGGAGATGATCGGCGACGAGTGGGAAGAAACGCGAGCAACAAGGGTGTCGTCACTGTGGAAGTTGGAGTCGAAGAGACACTTCTGTCCGCCGGTGGCCATTGAACGACGAATGACGATGGCAAGGGGGACGACTGACGCTGGGAGGGAGAGTTTCTCTCTCTAGGGTTTTTTCCTCACAATCTGAAAATGTTTTTTGAATTCAAAATGTTTGCTTCCACTTTCTGCCGGTGCCCTCCACTAAATCCACGTAATTTAAGTTTTTTTTTTTTTAAAAAAAGGTGAACCAATGAGCAACTGACACGTCATTGGTGTAAAAAATTTGTCACCCTAGAGGAGTCAAAGTATCATTTTCCAGCAAACAAATAATTAAATATTCATATTATAAGAAAAATTTTAAGTAAAAAGTACATTTGTTCAAAAAATATATGGAGATAGTAAATAATTTTTGTATTGAGTCTCAAATGGGAAACTAAGGCTAATTCACAACAACAATATATTCAAGCAAACAAATAATTACATATGCAACATACAATATATTCAAGCAAACAAATAATTAAAATGTTCATATTAAAAGAAAAATTTTAAGAATATATGCACTTAGGAGCGTGAAAGCTAGTCAAAATTAAAGAATGTCCGCGTTTTAGAACATATAAAACCTCACCACAAAAATACAATATCTACACAAACAAATACATTAGTTTGTCTCATGATTTCTAACCTTAAAATTTATTTCATCACCAAATCAACCAATTTAATACAAACAATTAAAAATTGTATTCCCTAATTTCTATACTCCTAATAGTATATCCCTAATTTCTAAATCAACTCATTTACATTATCAACAAATTTAATAAAAAACAATTTAAAATTTTGTTCCCCTAACTTCTATGTCCCTAATTCAAAATTATACAACAATTATCATTATTAAGCAATTTAATGCAAACACATTTCATTCAACATTGCACAAAACCTAATCTAATTCAAAATGAATATACACAAATTTTATCACTGTCATTCCTATTACCAACTAATTTACTATCAAATACAAACATAAAAATGGAGAGGGTTCAAGAACTTACCATGCACCAAGAAGAAGGTGCCAAGCGGTGGTGACAATGCATAGAGATGATGGAGGAAGCTTGTTGGTGGTGACAATGGAGGGAGGCCGAGACGGCTATGGTCAATGGTGCACCGGCGGCGGAGATGGAAGCAAAGGCGCCAAACGGAGGGATAAACATCGCGTAGGAAACAACCAAATCAGTTGGCAGTGGTGACCACACCAAGAGAAGGAGACGATGGCGACAAACAAGGAAGAGTGTGGTTTCGCACAGGGGTTTCGTCTTTCGTGCAAAGAATAAGATGAACAGGGAAAAGTGCTTCTGTTTCGCGAATTTTGAAATTTAAATAGGCTATTGCCTCGGTTCTCCACTTAATTGAGCAATAACCTCCTTACTACCTCGTTCAAAACTACAACCGAGGCGTAAACCCTCTAGAAAATTTAAAAAAAAATTGTAAATAACTATATGCCTCGATTACCTTAAGAACTGAAGCATAAACACCATATTGTCTCGATTAGAGAAAATCCAATGTCGTAGAGCCTACAAAAATCAGGGCTTGTCAGTGCATATAATGTTCCAAATTCCAGATGCCAACCTCTACTGCCTTGGTTGGTCAGAGAACAGAGGCAGTAGCCCTATAGCAGACAGGCTATCAGGTGAAAAGTCTTTTTACAGGTGCACAACAGGTGTTTTCTGCCCCGATTGTTCTCAAAACCGAGGTAGTATCCCTATATCAGAAAAGCTAGCAGGTGAAAATTCCTCTTTGCAGGTGGGCAGCAGGGTTTTCTGCCTTGGTTTTCTCACAACCGAGGTAGTAGCTCCCTTTAGACATTTGTTCCTAGACAACCGAGGCATATACTTTCTCTAAAACTACGAAAATTGCATTGTACTATTATACACTTCAGTTTCGGTAAAACAGAGGCGTATATAGTGCGTTCAAATCCTTTTTTTACTAGTGATTGTATATGTTAGGATTATAAATATTTCATGTTTGTCAATAATGAAAATGTATTACGGTTTTTCTTTAATTTATAGAAAAAAATATGATTTTATTATAAATTAAATTTCTTGTAATTAATTTGATTTAGATGGTGAGTATTGTATCTGATTTGGCAAAGTCAACCATGGAGAAATTGATTAATGCAACAATAGAACAATCACGTTATATTTGTTGCTTCACATGCATTACTGATGACTATGAAAAGGAAAGGGAAAATTTGATAGGAAAAAAGGAAACATGGGAAGAGTATGCTAGAGTGGCAACTAGAAGAGGTGATAACATACGAAAAGATGTCACACATTGGCAAAAGCAAGCTAAAGAACTTATTGAAGAAGACACCAAAATGAAGGTGAAGTGTTTTTTTGGATGGTGTCCTAACTGTATATGGCAATATAGTAGGGGGAAGGAATTGGAAAGCAAGACAGAGAAGATCAAAAGTCTGATGGAATGCAACTTTGAAAATGTTGGAATCACTCGTGATGTTCCTGACATTGAATATCACTCTTCTCAAAATTACATTTCTTTCAAAAGTAGAAAGTTGAAATTTGAAGAACTTCTTAATGCCTTCAAAGATGACAACAGCTATATGGTTGGATTGCAAGGGATGGGGGGCACAGGAAAAACAACATTAGCAAAAGAGGTGGGTAAGGAGCTTAAGAAGTCAAAATGTTTTAATAAAGTAATTGATACTACAATATCTAATACCCCTGATATAAAAAAGATTCAAGATGATATTGCAGGACCATTAGGACTGTCATTGAAGGGTTATACCGAATCAGAGAGGCCTAGAAAGTTGATGGATAGATTAACCAATGCTGACAAAATTCTTCTAATTCTAGATGATGTGTGGGGAGATATCAGTTTTGAAGAAATAGGTATTCCATTTAAGGACAACCACAACAATTGTAGAATTCTTGTGACCACTCGCGATATAAGAATATGCAACAAAATGGAATGTGAGAAGATAATTCAACTTGATATCTTACCGGAGGAAGAGGGATGGATATTGTTCCAAAAGCATGCTGCTTTAAGTGATAAATCCTCTAAAAGTATTCTTGATATTGGTCGCAAAATTTCCAAAGAATGTAAAGGATTGCCAATTGCCATTGTTGTTATTGCTCGTAGTTTAAAGGGCCAAACACGTAAAAAAGAATGGGATTTAGCCTTAAAATCCTTACAAAAGTCCATGCGCATACCTGGTGATGATGAAAATTGGAGTGAAGTTTATACATGTCTAAAGTATAGCTATGATAATATGAAGAATAAAACAGCTAAGAATTTGTTCCTTCTATGTTCCTTGTTTCGAGAAGATGAAGAAATACCTGAAGAACTTTTAGTCAGGCTTGCCATAGGAGCAGGTCTCGTCGAGCAAATTGATGTTGATTACAATTACGATGCATATCGTAATGAAGTTATTGTAGCAAAATACAAACTCATAGATTCATGTTTATTATTGAATGAAGAATTTGAAAGTGTAAAAATGCATGATTTGGTTCGTGAAATGGCTTTATCGATAGCTAACAAAGAGATTGTGGCAGTGAATACATCTAACAAGAATGCAATGACAATGGTTGAAAAGGGGAAGAATATTAAATATTTGTTGTGCGAAGGTAAGAGCAAAGATCTATTTTCCTTGAAGTTTGATGGATCTAAACTTGATATTCTAATTATCTATCTGAATGAAATGGAAGATTATTATGTCGAAGTCCCAGATCCATTCTTTGAAAATGTATCAAGATTCCGAGTTTTGTATTTATCAAACAATACTTATAAAGAATCAACGATGTCATTACCACAATCAATTCAATTGCTAACCAATCTTCGATCTTTACTCCTTGAAAGTTTCACCTTAGGTGACATCTCTATTCTTGGAAAACTACACGGCCTTGAGACTCTCGAGTTAGTGAAATGTTGGTTAGTTGAATTGCCGAGAGAGATTGCAAAATTGGGAAAACTTCAATTGTTGAAATTGAATGATTGTATGTTCAAACGGAACAATTCATTTGAAGTGATTGAAAGTTGCAGTTCATTAGAAGAGTTGTATCTCATTCATGAAGGCATTTCAAAAACTTCTCATAAAGTACAACTTCCTAACTATCAAAGGTTTTGTATATTAGACTTTTCTTGCTTCTTCATGACGAAGGAATTTTTTGCAAGAAACTCCTTGAATATGTTCATGGCTGATGAAGTTTTCTCTAAAGAGACATTCAAGAATCTAGTGCAAAAAGCAGAAATTCTATGTTTAAATGGACTTGAAGGAGTATGGAAAAGTCTCATACCTGACATTATATTTCCAGATGATGATGAAGGTATGAATAATCTAGTTGAGATTGCTTTGAAAGATATTTCACAAATCGCATGCCTAATTGACAATAATGACTCTCGTGTGCAAAATGCCTTATCCAAGTTGGTTGTACTTAAACTTAAAAATATGGAAAATTTGAAAGAAATATGCAGTGGACCCCTTCCCTTTGAATTTCTGAAAAATTTAGAAAAAATCATTCTATCTGATTGCATACATTTTGAAGGAACATTGTTTAAGAGCAACATATCTCTCTACAATCTTAAGCACTTGTCTATATCGGAATGTCCAATGTTGACATCTTTGTTTGAGTTGTCGACAACACAAACCCTAGTGTTGTTGGAGGACTTATCGATAGACAGATGTGAACAACTGAAAAGTATAATAAAAGATGAAGGCAAAAGGAAAGATTCAGGAGAAGAGATAATTGATGCTGATAATGATAACAAGAGTATTGTTTCAGTATTTCCAAATTTAACCACTCTTCATGTCGCCCATTGTCCCCTGTTACATTCTATACTTCCAGTGGTTGTTCCTCGAAATGTTCCAAAACTTGAATCTATTTATGTAGTGTATTGTGAAAGACTAAAATACATATTTTGCCCATTCCAAGATAAGCATGAAGAGGAAGAATCACATCAAGAATTAAAGGATCTCCTATTCACTACTTTGAAACGACTTGTTCTTGAATACTTGCCTAATTTTTTAGACATTTTCATGTGTCCATCAGTAAAGAAGTCATCTTCCAAAGATGAGTCGAAAGAACAAAAGGAATCAAACCCCATGAAATGTGAGATTTTACATTGGATCCATAAATATAGAAACAAACGGAGAACTACAAAAATTTCTTTGGATTCCACAGATCAATTGCAAGACTCTTCTCACTCAATGGTAACCTTCTCACCCTTTTTAGCATACATCTTTTCTTCATTTTTATGCATATGTGGGCTCAAGAATGGTACTGGGTGAATGACTTGCAGGTAAATGACTCCAATGCAAATGATGTTATTGCGCAAGAAATTACTGTCATTTTGACAGAAGTTGCATTCAATAATACACCTCAGATGCATGTGGGCTCCAACATTTTTCTGACTCTACAAAACGTTACAGAGTTATTAATTGATAAATGTAAAAAAGTTGAAGTACTATTTTGTGCTTCTATGTTAGAATGTTTACCATATCTGCATGCAATTACCATATTTGGATGCAATGAATTAAAACAAATAATTGGTGAGGATACAAAGAATCACAGAAAGCCATTTTTTCCTAGACTTAAAGCACTTGTCATAGAAGAATGCAACAAATTGAAAAGTGTCTTTCCCATCTCAATTTCCAAAACGCTACCAAAGTTAGAAGTTCTGGTAATCGTAAAAGCAAGTATGCTAGAGGAAGTATTCGAAGGGAACAGCGATGAACAGGTTGAGATTCCAAATCTGAAAACTGCAGTATTTGCTGAACTACCAAGCCTTCGCCAGAAGATTGAATTTCTCACTGTAAAGCATAGTTGGGTGAAGAATGGTCCAAAATTTTCCTTGTCTTCATCCCTTCCTAGTTTTGAAGATATTCTTGCTTCTTCCAAAGGTACTAAATACTATATATTTTACACATTACGCGTTGGTTTTGCATAATAAAAAAAAAAAAATCAATTCAACACTTTTAAAACTAGATTGGTCTATTGAATTGAGAATGTGAAAAGCAAAACGTAGATACCAACATGCTCCATTTAGAATATTTAAAAACTATGTGAAGAGTCTAAACGTTGTTAGTCTATTCATTATAACAAACGATATACTCTAGAAATATAACATTGAAGAATTTTAATCATTAGTGTTTAAAAAACATATATGTTTAAAGTTTTAACTTTAAAATTATGATTCATTAGAATACACAGTTTTGTATTCTTGTTAGTTACTTGTTTGAAGAGGGTGTTAATCTTTTTCCTGCAGGATATTTTAAAGAAGATCGGGATATATCAGAAAGATTAATTGTTATTCTTTGTGGTCTTTATCTTTTTGGAGAGATTGGCAGTCGAATGCCAATAGGCTATGAAGTTGCAACTCAAGGTGAAGTAACATCGATAAGCAGTAAATGGAGGCATGCTAAGATTAGAGACAGCCCAATACTTAAACAGGTAAGTCCTTATTTAAACCTCAAAATAATAAGACCTCAAAAAACTCTTTTTACTGTTAATTGCTTTAACGTGTTTTTTATTATTAATTAATTTAAACCTTAACAAAATAAAAATAAAGGTCTTAAGAAACTCAAAAATTAAATTTTAAATAAAATTATGATATATTTTAACACAAATGATTTTATTAGTAAATAAATATAAAAAAAAAAACTTATTTTTAAGGTTATTTTTATCTCTCAAAATCTTGAATTTTATTCCTGACTAAGATTGACGAAGACAACCAACGTCAAAATGACGTTGGATCAAATGAGTTGGAGGAAGTAGAGAACCAAAGCCAAGAAACAATCGAAGATGAACACAATCTTCGGATACCATCCATAATATCACCAATAGAAACTCCTATGTACAAAACAGATTCACCAGTAAGCTTTTTTGTATATGATGACTTCAATTTTTTGTTTTATTATAGTAACATGGCCAACAAAACATATAGTAGTAATGAATATTGCTAATTTGACTTTATGAACATTAATGACCTACAAAATGATAGTCTGAATCTATGCAGGAAAATGAAGAACAAATGACGATACCTTCTTCAAATCTTAACATGGAGCTTGCTACAACCAAAAATGTCAATGATGGAGAGTTTGAGAGAACATCTAACTCGGTGGTTTCTCAAAATACTAATACTACAGGTTATGTGACTCGTTTTTCTATTTATTTTCTTTACCTACCATACCATTTGAGCAAATTGTAATATAAAAAATTGTAAAATATCAAAATCTAATGTTAATGACTAATTTATAGTCTAATTGATTATTAATTATAATTTTTTATTCATAAGAATGATTTTTTTAGAAATTAATAATTTTTAATTGATAAATTAATATCTATATTTGTCACTATGTGATCAATTATTTCTTGTTTTTAAAATTGATTGATATTTAAAATTTTCTTTTAGTGATAGTTAAAAAGAATTGATGAAGACAATATATACTACCCTCATATTTTATAATTTTTCTCTGTTTTCTTTATTTTCATTTCATTCTAATTTCTTTATTTTATGCAAATCTTTATTACAGGGTCAGAACTGACGTATCACCATGTAAAGAACATATCACTGGAGATGGCGGATAATCTTGATGAAGATTCTAAAACTGAAGTAGCATCAGGGAGTGAGTTGACTGCATCAAAGGTCAGCATAAATCAATCTATCTCCATTACCATATCTAAATGAAAATGACATCGAATCTAATATTCAATTTAAATTGAAGTTTACCAAATAACCATGATGTTAATGTAGGTTTTCTTAGTTTGCCTTAATTAATGTTGGAGTTAATAAATTACTTTTCTTTGTTGAACGGTCAACAACCACGAGGATAATAAAACAAAAGTCCTTCTTCAACCCTCCTTTAAATAATTAATCTCATATTATTATACTGTGGATGTAATAAAAGAAAATACTATACAAAAATCAAATACTACTTTAAATGATCAAGAGGATTCCATGTCAAATAAATGCTAAACATAAACTCTTTCCACTTACAAAGAAAACATCATGTCAACAAGTATTTTAATATCTTGTTTATTTTGTGTAGGGAATAAAGAGAACATGTGAAGAAGGAACCATATCACCACATGCAGAGACAATAGTGTTGTCAACTGATTCAGAATCAGTTAGTTCACTACTTCACTTATCAGTTACTTTTGAATAGAGTGAAATATTATATATATAACTTCCCTTGCTAAAAACTAGTGTTGCATGTTTTCTATTCATAAAATATAAAGAGACAGCGTAGGCCTTGAATGATGTTGTAACGGATAAATTGAATCTATGTAGGAACATGGTGAAGCTCGAGTATCTGTACCATTTTCAGTTGTGAATATAGAACTTGAAGATGTTGGTGTTGGAGACATTCAAGAAGCTTCTCCAGGTTATTAGAAGATCTATTGTACGTTTTGTTAATTATCTTCGTAGAGAGATGACATGAATTTTATCACTTGAATGTGTTTTTTATGTTTTTCTTTTAAATGACATGCATCGTTACTTTTCCCTTCCTTTTCAGAGAAACTTGATGAGATCACTGAAGTACTCTGAATTTGTTGAATTGTTAAAAGATTTGCGTAATTGTGGTTTCAATAAGGATTAGTTAGATGATGTTGAAAAACTCAAAAACATGCTTTGGTTCTGGGTTTGGAGGATCTTAAACATTAAGTGGCGGAAAATATTCAGCATTCGAGATATCGATATATGTTGCTTGTCTTGAAACTTTGGTCTCTCCATATATTTTCCTGAGCTATTTATGTTCTCTCAAACAAAACTAAATAAACCGTCATTACTGTTCATTTTATGTTTTTAATGCATTTGTGATATAAAAAATAATAGATTAATTTTGATTTATTTTATTGTTGTATATGATCAAAAGTTATCATTTTGTTGTTTATTATAATTTTTAAGATACGGAAGCGCATATCATTACCATTGAATATAAAGAAATCAAAATTTCAATATCAACTAAAAATAAAATAGACCAAAATTCTATGTAGTTAGGGTTATTCTTGTTATTTTTAATATAGAGGTTTCATTGGTCAAACTATCCAATAAGAATACAGAGAATATTCTTACTCAAATTATAAATTAGTTACGACATTTTTTTTAATAGATTATGACATGTTTTAATGGATTATATATTATTTTTATTTATTATAAAAAAAGTTAATAGATTGTACAAATTTTTAGTTATATATTATCTAAGAATGTTGAAAATTTTTAAATATAATTACAATTTAATCGTTTAACTGATTTGATAATCGATTTCGTACAATTTCTCTTAAATAATTTAATCCATTACATAATTACCAAAGTCATAAAACTTTTTTTTTTAATATTTTTAGTCTTATAAAAAAAATTTCTTTTAGTTAATTTTAGTATATATGTTTTTATGCATAATAATATTAGAAACCTTGTGAATACATTATGTGAAATACTCACCAACATGCAATGAAAGTTACAAAGTTTTAACGTCGGTTATTTTGGGCTTTTAACGTCAGATCCCGAATCGACGTCTATTCGAGTGACGTTAAATGAGATGTCGGACCCCATAGGTCAGACGTCTATATAGACGTCGAACTATATAAGTCAAACGTCTATATAGACGTCAGACTTATAGATCAGACGTTTAAAATGTCGCCGTATTTGATAGGATCTTTCTCCGCTTGAGGCCTCTCGAGTTGCTCCTAGGTCATGGTGATTCGAGTTTACAACTTTATATTTTAGTTGAAGAGAATGGATTGTATGTTCTTATTTTGTATTGGATAATTTTGATAATGTAGTGGAGAGAATTTGAGGAGTGCAAAACGCAAGAAATCTCCGTCCAAGAACGTTACCTAAGGACATGAGCAAAACTGCACAAATACTCAATGAAAATGCATTTTAATCGGTTCAAATGAAAAATAATTCATCAAAGAGTAATGTAATCAGAGTAAAATTAATTTTAAACGGTGCAAAAGTGAGAAAACGAACCTGAAAAACATAGCCTGTGTAGAGGAAACGCGAGGAAGATGATGAACAATGAGTGCGCGTAACTACTGCCTCGCGTTCGCAGTGTTTTAATGCAGACATTTAGACGTCGGTTCCCTTTACAAAAGACGTCTAAAGTGCTTTAGAAGTCGGAGTGGCGGGATCAGACGTCTAAATGGAGTCAAAAAGTGACTTTTTAAATTTCTGGATTTAGGGTTTAGACGTCGGTTCCCAGAGTAACAGACGTCTAAAGTGCTTTAGAAGTCAGAGTGGCGAGATCAAATGTCTAAATGGAGTCATAAAGTGACTTTTTGAATTTCTGGATTTAGGGTTTAGACGTCGGTTCCCAGAATAACTGACGTCTAAAGTGTTTTAGAAGTCTGGGCTTTCCCAACTGACGTCTATATGTCTGATAGGTAGGTGAATAGTCATTAATTTACGCCATATAGACGTCCGGGCCCCTCCTAACTGACGTCTATATGACTGAAAGAAATGACTTTTCACCCACCGTTCAAACATATAGACGTCAGTTAGGAGGGACCCCGACGTCTAAAATATTATAAATGTCGGGGCACCTTCTAACTGACGTCTATATGGCCAACTTATTTACAAAAATGCCACTAGTCATCAATATACGTTGTGCTTACCCTTAACCGACGTCTAAGGGGTGACGTTAAATAGCGTTTTTGCACTAGTGAAAACATCTTCAAACATCATCATCCAAATCATTACTAGACTTGAGTTTTCACTTAAAGTCCAATAATATAGTCATAACTATGAACAAAGTTACCATGTTGCATAATTGTACATTCTATATGTCCAAATGATTGGAAGCAAAAAGGTCATTACAAAATTATCCAATATTACATTAGATGTTATAAAGTAATTGATCGAATAGAATGAAGCTTAAAGAATAGAACAAAAATATCGATATCCATATAAATGAGATTACTATGTATAAATATCATCTTAATACATTTGAGTTTGAATAAATTACATTTAATCCAAGAAGAAATTTAGTCACGCATGAGAGTCATTACAAGTACAAAAAATTGGAAAATAAAATAAAGAGATTTTTGTATTCTCATCCTTTGTTTTATGTATGTTGAAAGTTTCACAACGACTAGAGTTGATAGCATCCTCCTTACTTAGGTTGGGTCAAAACTAGGAGATGTGCATGGAGATGTGTTTTTTTGGATGGATGGTACACAAAAGTGGTGGTAAATGGTCCAAGGATGATTAGCTAAGGTATGAATGGCGTTTAGAGAGGCCTTTAGGATTACTCTAGTGTTGATCTAGGAAGTATATGACTATAATTTGGCAGCATAACATTACATTAATCCAACCTGAAATACAAGAGTGGAGACACCTCTGTTTATAGGCCAAAGGTGTCTCTTTCTAACCCTAAAAGCATTATCTCCCACCTTTGCTCTCATTGGCAAAAAAATGAGACCTTCTAAGGAGTGGACTACTGTTGTCCACAAATCCTTTCCAATGATGAGAGGACATGTGGCTTACAAAAACACAATCATCTTCATTCCTAGAGTGTCATGTGGCCACTACTAAAAGCAAATTCTCTCAAATGATGGAGGTACATCTTTATTATATTGACAAAATTGTTATAAAAATGTTCAAAACATAAAATGATAATAAAATTGCTCAAATTTATGTGAATGGAATTTATTTATCAAAATATTATATAAATGAAATTTTAATTATGAAAAAAAATATAAATTTAACATAACAATAAAATAATTTTCAAAATTTTTTTTATATATATATATATATATATATATATATATATATATATATATAAACTTTAATTATCAAATGAATATATGATATTCATTGATATTTTTAAAATTATTATATAAATAAAAACTGAATTTGAAATTCAACATAATAATTAATAATTTTCAAAATTATATATAAAGATATTTTCTTTTTATAGTGAAAAAAAAACCATATGATAAGTTTATTAAAAAATTGTTGTAACAAATGGCTACTTTCCTAACCTCACATACTTTCTGCTACAACATCTGTTTGAATATGCATTTCTTATACATTTTTGGGTAATCAACTAAAAAAACTTGTCATTCATGTTTTGCGAAAATGAAACATGAAATTGGATCATCAAAACTTCAACAATCATGCTATATGATAATGTAAATATTATTATGTAACATCCCAATAAATATATAACAAAAGATATAATTTATTGTAGGAGTTAACATAAATAATAAGAGAGAACAGTGATGAGTAAGCAAGTAAGGAGGAAGGAATATGAAATTTCATATAGAATTAAAACCGTACAATCAAGAGTTTGATACAATTCTACAAGCTAAGACCGAACGGTCATGATAATAGCTCAAGACCGAACGAAAATACAAAAGAGGTATTAATACCGACCAGACGGTCCTACACTGCCTTCAGGCCGAACGGCTGGTGAGACTTCTTCCAAGACTTCTTCAAAATCACCCTCTGCTCACATCCATTGGATGATCATTGCAGTGAAGAGAACAACCGAACGGTTAAGACCGAACGACACATGGACAAGACAGGAAATATAAGGGTAAGCTTATGCAATTTAATTAATCCGACTCACATACAATTTTATCATCAAAGTAATATAATCACCATAATATCTCAATCATGTAATCATCATATAAGAATAACAATCAAACCGAACGTATACATCATTCAAATCATCTCATACAATAAACCGAACGTATAAATCATTAAGACCGACCACTATGACTCTGTCCGGACTGTAAAAATATGTAGCTATGGTCGTCCCTGCACCCGTGGGTGGTAACCTGGAATTCAACCATCAGAGTCACCGCGGCATGGAAAACCCTTGAGCCTGCCACACGAGGTTAGCCCGTTAAAACACCTTAGGTCAAGGCTGTACACACCGCACAGGCTATAGCCTCCTGCCATTCTCACCACATGGTCACTAGCGCCAGTGAGCATTAGAATATCAGTATGAACACCAATACAAAGCTGGCCATATTCTTACTCTACCAACCAATCAAACATATGGTATGAACCATGTATGCTCGCCGCTCTCTGCACCCGGGTGGATCTGGCTAGGTACACTCAACAGACCGCCACCCGAGGTTAGTCCTACAACGATCATCTGGTCTTATGACCGCGGACCTCCTGCCATTCCCACGCATGAATAACCCTCCTCTACTTGAGAAGGCGTAATCACGGAATATCAGGATAGAGCAGAACCTGAGCCTTTTGCCACGGTCATACTATACCAACCAAAATCAATCATGAGACATTCCTCCTTGGAATTCTCTTATACAAACAACAAACCGAACGGACTAACGCCGAGAATGAACTTATTTATCAAAGACTACTTTAGTGATTGACCGAAAGGTCGAATACTGAGGAGAATCGAGTACTATTCAAAACCAAGTAAAACTTGCAAATGATTTTATGAAGAAGACCGAACGCACAACAATCGAATGAAACTTTAGTGAGATCGAGTACTATACAATTCAGATAGAACGCTTTTAAGACCGAATGCTTCTCTTCAATAAAGTGAGTGTCAGTACAAGACCGAACACTCCGTGAGGAATCAAGTATCAGTGTAAGACCGAACACTTTTCAAATAAACAATATTATTATGAAACGGACGTTTTAAGAATTCAAGTACAAGTATAAGACCTAATATTTATCAAATAAGAAATCCTCCTTACAAGTCGAACGCTCATTGGAAGACCGTACGTTCCGAATGGTTAATATGAGACTAAACACTCAGTCTATGACCAAGTAATTCCATAACGGACGTTCCGTATAATAAAGGCAATTAATATGAAACCGAGTACTCCGTTTATGACCGAGTACTTCTCAGGTCGAGCCCTCGATTTATGACCGAGTACTTTCAATAAACATTATCAATATAAGACGTCCCGTGTGTGAACGAACGTCCAATGTGCAAACGAACGCTACTATAATAAACATAGTTAACATGAGACTAAGTAATCAGTCTATGACCGAATACGTTAAAGCCGAACACTCAGTATAAGACCGAGCGTTCTGTAATGGATAGATCATTATGATTGACTAAGCAAGGCATTTAAGTTTCGATACAGTAGTACAAGACCGATCGTTTTAGGGGAAAACCGAACGGTCCTAATGACCTTCGATCACAGATTCCAGAATTTCTAAGTTTCATACATTTATTCTAAGTTCCTAACCAAGATAAAACAATTCATACATAAGCATGTAACATTTCATCATACCATTCAAATCAACCAACATACAATAAATCATGCATTTAACCATACAAGAAATTATAATTAAATTTTATAAGCTTCCCTTATCTCTAATTCCAGCTAAAATCTTTGAGAGTAGGTTGATAGGAAAACGAACGGTTCAGGTGAGAGATGAGACCACCAGGAGTCTCCAGATGCGATCGGAAGGGTGTTCGGAACAGTAAACGGTTTAGAATTTTAGAGAGAAGGTAGGGAGATTTTAGAGAGAAGGAGAAGAATTTGAGATTTTATAGAAAGTTGAGTTTGAGGAAGAAGAAGATTGCATGCAGGGAATTGATGCCAGATTTAAAATCCCAGCTTTTATACCACTTCCAAAACCGAACGGTCAAATGCCAAGTTGTCACCTGTTTCCCACTTTCTAAGTTGTTGCACTCCATGCTCTGCCATATGGAATCCACTATCTGCAGAAACTCATCTTCCCTGCTGTCGCACGGTTTCCAATGGATGGAGAATTAAATGGCTGACAGCTTTATCTCCCACTAAAGAAGGGAAATAAATGGGGTGTGACATATTACCCATATCACAAAACATGAAAACTATCCGAGGTTTAAACCACCTTTAAATAACAATTCTAACTATTTTCAGAAATCTTTCAAAGTTAAATGATTTTTCTGCAATGGACGTCACCATGCTAAATACAAAATGACAGCAAAAAGGTGCAAAATGTTTTTACTTTTCCTTTTTGTTTCCCAACTAGTTTCTCTCCTATTTCTTCATCTTTTTTTTTTCTTCCTTCTTTATCTCCCTCTTTCACATTTTCAGTTGCTATCTGCTTTTTCTATCTTTTTATAGCTACCCCTCCTTTTCTTTTCTTTTTTATCTTTTCCACTGTCCCTCTATCTACTTTTTATCTTTTCTCCCTTTGTTGCTTTTCCATATTTTCTAATCTCATCTCTTTTAAATTGTTTTTTAATATTTTCTATATTTTTTTTAAATTAATACTCCTTTACTTAGTTGATTTTTTTCAAAAAATAATTTAATTATCCAAAAAGAAAATCGAGTAGTGATATTAGATTTTATCTCTTATAAATATAAAAGAAAATAATACATTTATAAGATAATAATAGAATATTTGGCATGTACATAATGTACACAAACGCTAAACCTAAAAGTTTAGATGCATATAGGTATACGACATGTTCGAACTTAAATCCTCCAATATACCATTATAAAGCTTAATTATTAGACTTCAAGCAATGTCCCTTTTGGTATTTTGTCGCTCCATCATTTTGCTTTAAAAGATAAACTAGACTATTAAGGAAGGAGAGTATGATTTTGCTTTAAAAGATAAACTAGACTATTAAGGAAGGAGCGTGTATATTAATTATTCTTAGTGTTGATATTAAGGAATGTAAGAATTTTTAACTTGTGGGATACCTTTTTCCCTTTCCTCATTGTAATAGTCACTTAGTTTTAATGGGTAATATATCAATTATGATGAGTAACTATAGTAATATTATAATAGCATATTTGAGATTAAAATATTTATGTGATACGTAAGAAAAAAAGGATAATTGTAACGTCATGTTTGCTATATCAATGTAACGTCATAGGTAAATGCAAAATAATAAAATGATTCCAATAAATCAAAGGAGATAATAATCTCTTATCAAAACATATAAGGTTATGAGATAAAAAAAGGTCAACTTCTGTTTCTATATATATATTTCAAGTGTGATTTTATGTCAAATGTATATGATAATGTATTATTTGAGTCCAAATTTTCTCTTAAACTTGTGGTATTGTTGAGCATTTAAAATAATTAAATTGTAATATATTAAAAAAATTATTGATATATTTTAAAATATTAAAATGAAAAGATTTTGAAAATCCAATAAAATGTAAGCATAAATAAAGTGATTAAAATCACTTCACATAATTTATAATGTATTCTTTGAGTCCAAATTGTCTCACTTATTTCGAACAAACCTTTTCATAATACATTTCATGTAAGTGTTCCGGAAGACATTGAGTTTTGGAAAATCTTTTCCAAAAATCTCATTCTGAAATATTTATTTCAAAACACATTCTCAAAATGCTGTTTTGAAAATCACATTTAAAAATTTCATTCCAAAAATTCTGTTCAGAATATTTTATTTCAGAAACATTATTTCGAAAAATCCAAAAAAAAAAAAAATAACTAATCAAAATTTTTATATTTTGACCAGGGATATATTTCTTATTAGTTTTAAAAATAATTTATCGCATGATGTCATTTTTTTTCTCCTTAAAATTTTTATAATTAAACTAATTGAATAGCTCGAAACTTGTTAATATAATTCAAAAATCTTAGTTAAATTTAGTAGTATCTCGACATGGAAAAGAGTATTTTAAAATTCAAATCCAATACACATCAAGAAGACGAAAAAAGAATATTAGTCACTGAAAAAGAATATTCTTATTGAGATATATTCTTTTCTATCGTACTAGGATAAAATATGAACAAGATGGACAATTTACCAGATTTTTAGAAATGTTTAAAAACAATTACATATTAACATCTTTTTTTATCATACTGTTGTTCAAATGACAAATTACTTCAAAATTTAAAGCGAAATCGATTATAATTATACTATACTTTAAAGTAAACATAGTGACCGATACGACACGCTAAAGGTCCATTGTATTTAAAATTTATGAATAAAAGATTAAAACTATATGACTGTAATAAGATGCAATCATCTCCTTCTCTTTCTTGCAGTATTAGTTTCTCTTTCTAACTATTGATGAGCTCTCATAAATTCCTTTCCATGGATAACGCCTCCTCATCATCATACAAACTACCACGGAAGTACGATGTGCTCATCAACTTCACTGGAGAAGACATCCACAGAAAATTTGTTTCTCATCTCAATTCTGTCCTCTCTACTGTTGGTCTCACCACTTTCCTTCATTACCACAATGCAGTGAAGTCATCTCACATCCAAGAACCTATTCTCAGCCACTGTCGTGTAGCAATTGTTGTTTTCACCCAAACCTATTCTCAATCAGCTTGGTGTCTTGATCAGCTTCAACAAATCATCAACTGGCACGAAACTTATTGCCGACATGTTCTTCCCGTATATTATGAAATCGAGCCATCTGATGTACGTCTTCAGAAGGGTGACTTTGGAAAAGCCTTGAAGGCAACTGCTCAACAAACATTTTCAGGTCAAGAACTGAAGCATGGAATGTCCAGGTGGAGGCATGCACTCACAAAAGCTGCAAATTTCTTTGGATGGGATGAGAGCAATCACAGGTACATCACTCACTCAATCAACCATCTTTTAAGTCTCTGCTTTCATTTTCTTAATACATGACTTCTTCTATTATTGCTCTTGAACTTGAAGGAGTGATGCTGAACTAGTGGACAAAATTGTTAAGAGCGTTGTTTATTTACCGGTCTTGTCTGCTACTAAATTTCCAGTAGGATTACAATCCCACGTGGAAGATCTGATTCGAACTATCAAAAATAAATCCACTGATGTTTGTATG
Organism: Vigna mungo; assembly: GCA_036885675.1. Lineage (NCBI taxonomy): Eukaryota > Viridiplantae > Streptophyta > Magnoliopsida > Fabales > Fabaceae > Vigna > Vigna mungo. The sequence goes on from CP144698.1 coordinate 22,339,683, forward strand.
ATATGGATATGTGGAGAGAAAGGATCTGGTAAAAGCACTCTTGCCAAAGCGATCTACAATCAAATTCATTGGACATTCAAGGAGAAAAGTTTCATTGAAAGTGTTTCAAGAGTTCACGGAATAAGTCAGCATCTTCGTGTAGTAGAAAAACTTCTTTTAGATGTCCTAAAACAAAAGGTGGAGATTCCTAGCACTAATGTGGGAAGAAAGATGATCCAGGAAAGACTTTCTGGGAAAAGGATGCTCATTGTACTTGACGATGTTTCTAACTTTAGTTTATTCGACATATGGGATTGTCGTAATTGGTTCGTTGAAGGAACTGTTATAATCCTTACATCAACATCTAAAGAACCGCCGAGAGGAGGTAATTCTGTCTTTTGGGTAGAGCGAATGCACGCAGAGGAGTCCCTTGAACTTCTTAGTTGGCACGCATTTAGAGAAGCAAAACCAAAAGAAGAATACGAAAACCTTGCTAGAACAGTAGCTAGTTATTGTGGAGGACTACCACTAGCTCTTGAAGTCGTTGGGAGTAGTTTATTTGAAAAGACGAAAGAAGAATGGAACACTGTATTGTTTAAATTTGCGAAAGATGGCAGGTATTTCGTTCCAGATGTAATAAAAGTAAGTATAGAAGGTTCACTGAATGAAATGGAAAAAAATATATTCCTTGATATATGTTGTTTCTTTGTTGGTAAGAGCAGAGCCTATGTTAGGAAGATCCTAAATGGGTGTGGAGTAGACGCTGATATTGCAATAAGAGTTCTCATGGAGCGTAACCTCATCAAAATTAACAAGAACTACAAATTTGGAATGCATACTTTGCTAAAAGAAATCGGAGTACAAATTATTCGTGAAAATTCAGGAAAGGATCTTGGGAAGAACAGGCGACTGTGGTTTCATAAGAATGCAAAATATGTAAGAACATTCCATCCATGTGGTTTGAAACTTCTTTTGAAAGTGTTTTCTTTACTGTGCAGTACATTTGTTTATATTTGGAATTTTCATCACAGGGGACAGAAGCCATGCAGTGGTCGCCGGTCAATGCCTTCGATAGTGTACACCCCACTGTAAATTCTGAGTACCGTCTTAAGAAACTAAGATGGATCGATTGGAATGGGCTTTCTTCAGAACGTCTACCTAACAACTTTTATGAGCACGATGCAATAGCTATTGATTTAAAACGCAGTCTTCTTCGATTTCTCTGGAAAACACCCCAGGTTTTATTACCACCCACTTCTCCTTAAAATACAACTTAATTAAAATAAATTAGTAGCTTGCTATTACTTTCATTTTTAATTTGTACTCTAGGATTTCAAAATGAAAAACTATCTTGGTGCAGGTTTTGAGATCGCTGAAAGTCCTTAACCTCAGTCACTCCAAGCTTTTAACTACAACCCCTGACTTTACCGGATTACCAAGTCTTGAACATCTCATTTTGAAATATTGTTCGAGATTGAGCAATGTACACCAATCTATTGGATCACTCAACAGACTTATACTGCTAAATTTGAAAGATTGTACAAGTCTAAACAATCTTCCAACAGAGATATATGACTTGAAATCTTTAAGAATTCTCATTCTCTCTGGTTGTTCAAAGATTGACATAAAGGATAAAGATATAGCAAAGTTGGAATCCTTGATAACTCTAATTGCTGAAAATACAGTTGGGAAAGAAGTGCCTTTTTCAATTGTAAGCTCAAAAAGCATTGGATATATATCCCTACGTGGATATGAGGGATTATCTCATAATCTTTTTCCTTTCATCATTCGGTCTTGGATGTCCCCAATAATGAATTTCATCTCTTATATTCATTCGTTTTGCATGAATACGGAGGATAATACGATTCATATTGCACCATTGGTTAGCACCCTTGCAAATATTCGAAATGTTTCGGTAGCATGTGACAGCGAATTTCAATTATCTAAGCAAGTGAAAAATATTTTGGTTGAACATTTCGCGAATATTACAGAATCAGGAATTTCAAAGCAGCACTTGAGGTGTTCTTTGATTGGTGTTGGAGCATACCATCAATTCTTCAACGCTGTCAGCGATAACATATATAAGGTTCTTCTCTAGCTTTTTCTTTGTTTCTTACCTTCACTATATCATTTTAGTTATTCATCAAGAGATCATAAAATAATCCTAATGAAATATGAGTCAAACTACAATAATTAAATTTAGCACTTGTTTATCTATAGATCATAAAAGTAGTATTTTTATGGTTCCTTTTGTTTGAAAATAGTCTTCTTGCTTTTGAGATCCGAGATCACTACAAAAATATTAAATTTTATCAAAGGTTTTTTTTTTTATTATCGATGGTTTTAACTCTCCTAAATATATTTTTTGGAAAACTATAAGTACTTGCAGAAGTTTTTCAAAACAGCCGCTACCTGTGAAGCTTTTTCAAAACCGCCACTAGTTGTTAACGTTTTTCAAAACAGCAGGTATTTATTGGGATTGGACTTCCAATCGTTGTAGAAATATACTAAAAGAGACAAAAACATAAATGCTTTGTAAATCATTGACGACGTAATGATGATACATACAGAACAAAAGTATTAATGAGATTTGTTTAGATGAATTACCATTGGTATGTTTTGATTATGTACTGCATTGCTGTTTGTTTGATTATAAATGTCCACTTTGTAATTATTATAATGTTAAAATAATGATTATAGAAGACATTTTGAATAGAAAAATTAGATAAAATGACCAAGCCTTTTTTCTTATGGTGCAGGTACTGGCAAGCACTAAGTCTTGTGATGTTTGTCTCCTAGCTGTCAATGATTCTTATTGTCTGGCCCATATGGGTGAAGGACACTCTGTTTCTTTCGTTGTGCCTGAAGATGGTGATATGAAAGGAATGATTTTGTGTGTTGTTTATTTATCAACTCCTAACATCATTGAACCTGAATTTACTACAGTCTTAATTGTTAATTACACAAAGTGTAGATTCCAGATACACAACCATGGCACAGCAATTTCCTTTAAAGATGAAGATTGGCATGGCATAATGTCAAATTTAGAATGTGGAGACAATGTGGAGATTTTTGTGAATTTCGGTAATGGATTGATGGTCAAAAACACAATAGTGTATCTAATACGGGATGAAGCAGAGAACATGGAAAAAGCGTCTAAGCCAAAAAAAAATTCTCTCATTAGATTCATAAAGAAAGTTGTAATGTGACTTCTGATAAGTCATTTATGTTTTTTGAGAACAGCATTATCATTTAGCGTATGCTTTATGAAAAAAAGGAAGATGTAGTTCGTTTTTTTTGTGATGTGTTTTAATTTCCTATCTTCTAGGTAGTCTCTCTTCTCGTTTCACTGTAGCCCCATCTCTTTATTTAAGATTAAATGTAAAAAAGTTTAATTTCACTTATCAATTAATAGTTATTATTTGTGTTATATAAATATATATATATTTTTTTCAATTTACATTTGTATATAAGTTTCATTATAGTTTTCAATTATAATTTTTCAAATTTCAGTTTCTAACTAGTTTTATTTTTTTCATAATAACAAAAAATAAATTAGAAGGATTTTCGATTTATTTTATAACCTGCATCATCTAATATCAATATATATTAAAATAGAAAATTATAATAAAGAATACAAAACATGAAAACTATTAAATAATATAAATATGCTCTTACTTTATTATACTCTATCGTGTCCATCTTCGTTTAAAGAGTACAAAAGTTGAACTTTCTTTTTATTTCTCACATACCTTTCCTTCCATTCCTATAAAAAGAAAGTAAAAATATAGATACATTCTTGGGAGTGAAATATTAGTTTGATAGTATATACCAGTTTTTATTGTTTTTCACATAAAAAGAAATTATTCTTTATATTTTCAAAAAATGTTTGAAATATAAGAATTTAAATAGTTATATTTTGTTTTCTTTACAAACTCTTATCCTCTAACTAATTTAAATGTTTTAAATTTTTAAAAATATTTTTGTACGAAAATCTTTTTTAGGAACCTAAAATGAGATCTTAATTATTATATTTTTAATTATAAGCTTTTAAGTGTGACTTATTTTTCATAGGCTTTCTTTTATATATATATATATATGTTTCTAAATATTCTAATTCTAATTTCATTATCGATGAATTCATGAATTTGAAGGAGGAAATAACTATCCTCTAAATACGAATGATTTTTTTTACATTTATAATTACATTAAATTATATATCTATTTTTTTATTATTGAGAATAATATATATATATATATATATATATATATATATATATATATATATATAGGGGTTTGTTAACACGCCTACGCCTGTTTTTCAGTTGGTACATTTTAACAATGTGTACCGGATTATAGTAGACAAAAATATCCTCATATATTATGGATTCTAAGTTTTAAAGTCAAGGATATTTAAATAATTTTCATTCTCAAAACTAAAAAATGAAAAATAAACCCCCAAACTCTTACTCACCTCCCTCATTCCTCTCAACCCTTTCTCTTTCATCTCTCTCCCTCCAACCTTTTCTCTGTCATCTCTAACCCTTACTCCCCTCCCTTATTCCACTCAACCCTTTCTCTTTCATCTCTTTCACTCCAACCTTTTATCTGTCATCTCTATTGCAGCCCCAATTAAAAAAAAATCAGAAACACTGACTGTTAAGCAATTTCTTAAAAAAATGATTTTATAATGAGTTTTCATTTTATAATTATTTTTCTTATCTAATTTTATCTAATTTTCACAAGCATAATGACATCAGAAGGAATTGGTAATTGGCCTGAAGGTTTTTTAAGAGATGATGATTCAACATTTGTAGATGATGAAATTAGAGAGGTTAATGAACATGATGAAATTGAAGAGATCTTGAATGAACATTTGCCTGAAGGCGAATATGCCAATGACTCAACTCTTTACGAAGGTAAATTGTTTAACGATGAGTATTTCTAATTTTTTTTTTCAGTTGGATCTACCATAGGATGATAGAGAAAATGTTGGAGTGAGAGATGAAAGAGAAAGGGTTGAGAGGAATGAGGAATGTGAGTAAGGGTTTGGAGAATTCTTTTTTTAGTTTTGAGAATGAAAATTATTTAAGTATCCTTAACTTTAAAACTTAGAATCCATAATATATGAGGTATTTTTTACTACTATAATCCGGTACACATTGTTAAAATGTACCAACTGAAAAACAGGCATACGCGCGTTTAGGCAATCAAATATTCTATTTAAGGATATTAGGCAATCAAATATTATGTTAGTTATATTTTAGATATTATTATAATTTGTGCACATATTTTTCCTTTAATAGATGAAGGATTATAGGATCCTTGTATGTATATATATGGTACTGTGTTCCTTGAAATAATATATCAGAATTATTCTTTAAACCTTTTATTATGGTATCAGAGCCAAACACTGATATCCTCTACAGTTTAGGAATTAGTGCTTTTTTTCATTGAATATTTCTGATGGCTTCTTCCGATGACAATCAATCGGAGAAACATGATTCTGGAACTTCCGTTGCTTCCAAGAGTTATATTTCTACTGCTGTCGGATTTGTGACCAAGTCAGGTCTATCTAACTCTGCTCTTAATCTTTCTGTTGTTACTAAGGGTAGTGATTGGATAATTGATTCAGGTGCTACTGATCATATGACTTGTGATTGTCATATATTTACTAGTTTTTCCTCTAATTGTTGTAAAAGTGTTATTATTAATGCCAATGGGGTCTCATCTCCTATTGAAGGTATAGGTACTATATCCCTCTCACCCTTCTTATCGATTCCTGATGTTTTATTTGTTCCTACATTAAATTGTAATCTTATTTCCGTCAGCAAGTTAACCAAATCACATTCTTGTGTTGCCTTGTTTTACCCAACCCATTGTCTTTTTTAGAACATCCATTCCAAGGAGAAGATTGCCAGTGGTAGAGAGAGTGAAGGACTGTATTATCTGAAAAATGTCTCACGACAAAACCATAAAAAAGGATTGGCTTGTCTTGGGAATGATCACATACAAGATAAAAACAAAAACGAAATTTGGTTGTGGCATAAAAGGTTGGGACATCCCTCTTTTGGTTATTTAAAAAAATTATTTCCATCATTATTTCGTAAATGCAATATTTCTGATTTTTTTTGTGAAACTTGTGTTTTGGCAAAAATCATCGTGTTGTGTTTCCTTTAAGCAATAACAAAACTGATTTTCTTTTTTCATTAATTCATACAGATGTTTGGGGCCCTGCCCTGCAATCTACACATAATGGAAAAAAATGGTTTATCAGTTTTGTTGATGATTGTACTCGGGTAACCTGGGTATATTTGCTTAAACATAAAAGTGATGTGTGTGATGTGGTTCGTTCATTCTATCCTTTGATTGCTACACAATTTAACACATCTATTAAGGTTATTCGATCAGACAATGGAGGGGAATATTTTAAGACTGAATTAATAGAGTTCATGAACTCTAAAGGCATCTTGCATCAAACTACATGTCCTTATTCACCACAACAAAATGGAGTGGCTGAGAGGAAAAATAGACATATATTAGAGGTGACAAGATCACTTTTGATAGATGGTAATGTCCCATCTCATTTATGGGGTGAGGCTGTGAGCTCTGCGGTTTATTTAATTAATTGAACCTCTTCTAGTGTGCTTAACTTTCGAAGGCATTATGATGTGTTGTCTGATCATTGTATCCTTCCTCCCATAGTTTATTTACCACCTCATATTTTTGGATGTGTTATATATGTTCACTTACACCCACATCAACGTACAAAGCTCGAAGAACGAGTGATCAAATGTGTTTTTGTTGGGTATGGAACAACTCAAAAAGGTTATCGTGCTTACCATCCACCATCAAAGAAATTTTATATTCCAATGGATGTGACATTTAATGAGCATGAATTTTTTTATGTTGATTCTCCACTTCGGGGAGGCAATGAAAGTGAAGTGTACAATCATGATGTTAGTATGTTTGATTATGAAGATATGTTATCCTGTGAGGATTGTTCTACAACAAGTGAGTCAATCCTAAATATGGACACTTCTTTTCTAGATAATACAGTGACCTCTGATCATAACCAATTGGCTCAATCTTCTCCACAGGTTCAGCTTGACTCTTTAGAGGTACCTTCTGATCCTATCTCTGATAATACTAATTTAGATGAAATTGATTCTTGTCTGCCTGAAACCACCAGCATACCAAACACTGAGTCTACTACTGTTCAATATAATCTTCCACATCGTTCTAACCGTGGTCAAACTCCAGCTAAATATGAACCAGACCTCCAAGCCAAAGTTAAATATCCCATTAGTAAATATGTGTCATCTCACAGGTTATCTCAATCATATGCATCATTTGTATCTCAATTATCTTCAATTTTTATTCCTAGTAATGTACAGGAAGCTTTGGCAGATCCTAGATGGACCAAAGCAATGGTTGAGGAGATGGCGGCTTTAGAAAAAAACAACACTTGGGATCTTGTGTCCTTACCAAGAGGGAAGAAAACTATGGGCTGCAAATGGGTCTTGACAATTAAGCATAAAGCTGATGGAACTATTGAGAGGTATAAAGCACGACTTGTGGCTAAAGGTTACACTCAATCTTATGGTGTAGATTACCAAGAGACATTCGCACCGGTAGCCAAGCTCAATACTGTGAGGATACTTTTTTCGCTAGGTGCAAACCAAGATTGGCCTCTTCTACAATTTGATGTGAAAAATGCTTTCCTACATGGAGAAATTTCAGAAGAAATTTATATGGATTCTCCACCAGGCATGACAGATTCAAATGGAATGAAGGTTTGCAAATTAAAGAAGGCTCTATATGGATTAAAACAATCCCCAAGAGCATGGTTTGGAAGGTTTACCAAGTCTATGAAGGCTTTTGGCTATAGAGCAAGTAACTCTGATCACACCTTGTTTTTTAAGAGAGGAAAAGGAAAGATTACAGCTTTAATTATATATGTAGATGACATGATTGTTACAGGAAATGACCAAGATGAGATTTCTAGTTTACAACAATACCTTGCATCTGAATTTGAGATGAAACAACTTGGAAACCTCAAATATTTTTTGGGTATTGAAGTAGCTAGATCAAAACATGGTATTTTTCTATGCCAAAGGAAATATACTATTGATTTACTATCAGAAACTGGGCTGCTTGGGAGTAAACCAGCTGATACACCAATTGAACAAAATCATAAACTCTTTCAATGCTCAAATTCAGCAAGCATAGACAGAGGAAGATACCAAATGCTGGTAGGAAAATTAATTTATTTGTGTCATACACGTCCAGATATCACCTATGCAATAAATGTTGTTAGTCAATTTATTCATGACCCACGAAAGCTTCATATGGATGTTGTTGAAAGAATTTTGAGATATTTGAAGTCTGCTCCTGGAAAAGGAATTTTGTTCTCAAATAATGGAAACTTAAAGGTAGAAGGGTACGGTGATACAAATTAGGCAGGTTCAAAAGATGATAGAAGATCTACCTCTGGATACTTTACTTTTGTAGGAGGGAATCTTGTAACTTGGAGTAGTAAAAAACAACCTGTAGTAGCAAGATCTAGTGCTGAAGCAGAATTCAGAGGCATGGCGCTAGGTGTATGTGAACTTTTGTGGATTAAAAATGTGCTATCAGATTTGGGATTTAAACCAAATGAAGCTATGAGTTTGTACTGTGACAATACTTCGGCTATTGCAATTGCTCATAATCCTATTCAACATGATAGAACAAAGCATGTGGAAATTGATCGACATTTTATCAAAGAGAAGATTGAAGCTGAAATAATTTCCTTTCCTTTTGTAAGATCAGAGTTACAGTTGGCTGATCTTCTCACCAAAGGAGTGTCAAGAAGATTGTTTAATGAGTCTCTATTCAAGTTGGGAATGTGTGATATCCATGCACTAACTTGAGTGGGGGTGTTAAGATATGCCAAATATTCTATTTAAGGATATTAGGCAATCAAATATTATGTTAGTTATATTTTAGATATTATTATAATTTGTGCAGATTTGTGCACATATTTTTCCTTTAATAGATGAAAGATTATAGGATCCTTGTATGTATATATATGGTACTGTGTTCCTTGAAATAATATATCAGAATTATTCTTTAAACCTTTTATTATATATATGTCTACTTTTGTGAAGCTTCTTTAGAATATTTTTACTTTAAACTATTTTCACACTCTTATACCACTTCAATTAATTTCAATACAAGTTGTTTCATTAGCTTCCATCTTTTATTATTTCTCTTTACATTTATAGAATATAATTTAATTTTCTACTTCATCACTCTTTTATGGATTTCAAAATTTGTTAATTTTTCAATTTCATCTCTTATTTATTCATTCAAATTTGATTTTTCTATTACTTAAATATTATTCTAAACATTCATATTGCAATATTATTTAAATAATTACATCCTGAATTTTATTTAGATATTTATAATTGTTTTCTTAAGTTTATTTAGTCGTTGGTGATATAATTTTTTTTATAGTGATAAGAAGTCATTTCTTAGGACCATGGGAACCAAATTTAAGTCATTTTGAGTATCATATCCCTCTTCAAATTGTTGAACAATGACCTTTTGAGTTCGTTTTAGCCAGTAATGAAGATGTTCAGTATGTCATTCATTAACATTCAATAATGGTTTCTATGGAGACAATGTCTTTTTATGTCATTTTCATGAAGGTTGAGAAGTTTGATTATGTGTGTTGTGTTCCATCATCCATAGATGATGGTGGAATGAGTGATGTTAGTCTTTGGGATGTTTTGTAAGTAACTAAATATTATTTCCTTTTCTTTATTAGTTTTTGTTTTATACCACCCTTGTAATGGTTTAAGTTACACCAATAGAATTTGTAAGATTAATGGAATTCTAATTGAATAATTTTTTTTCTTTTATAATAAATTTTTACTAAATCTATTGAACCTTAATTTTTAATTATAATTTTTAGGTTTAATAGGTTCGGAGGTCCCTATATTTGGGAGTTTGTTTCAATTGGGTCCTCTGATTTTAGAAGTGACCAATTAGGTCCTTATTTTGGTAAAATTGAGTCAATACAACCCTTGCCGTTAAATATCAGTGGTGAGGGCATTCTTTTAATTTCTAGGTGACACAGGTTAACCAATTAGAACATACCACCTCATGTCTCCTGCCACGTCATCTATGCCTTCTCCCCATAAACCTTAATTTCCAAACCCTAGCTACGCGCCGTCACCACCATTCTTGCTGGTAGCCGTCCTACCGTGAACCTCCATAGTCATTGCAAGCCCCCTGTCACTCTCCTCCTTCGTTAATCGCAAGCAACCTAACAAAGATCAAACCACATAACCCAGAATCGCAAGAATTTAAATTAAGTCCACCAGCCCCTTCCTCTGCAAATCCAAATCAAATTGGAGGAAGAGGATTGGGGCTTCATATTAGGGTTCGTAGAAGTAAAAAAAAATCGTTGTTGTTCGATTGAAAGCACAAGGGTTGGTTGGTGAATGAAGAACGTCAACTTAAAATAACGGTGCATGTGCGACGTTCGGTGGTACAATATCAGGGAATACACCAAACGACGCACCATTGATGCGTTTCGGCAAAACGCCTCTCTCTCCGACCCATCTTCAATTTCTTTCGCCTATTCCCACCGCAAATCTCAGCTCGCCGTCGTCAAATGGCAGGTCGTCGTGTACTTTCTCTACGCCTCTCCGCTCTGCAACGTCATGGAAGTCCAGCAAGGAAGTGAAGATCTTTTCCAGTCTCAACCTAGAGTTGCTCTTTAATTTCGTGCAGTCATCTTTTAAGACAACTTTATGCGAATTTTTCAAAATTTGAGTGGCTTTTCTATAACAAATGGAAAATTGTTTTCTAGGGTTTAGAAGGGATGGTTTAGTGTGTAAATTTGATAATTTTTTTGTTTGACGGTGATATCAATTTGGTGAAATGCTTCACACCTTTACTCTTCTTCACACCATTTCTGTTTTGAATATAAGAAATCCAAACCTCACACTCATTTCCACTGCACACTATTCTTCTCTTTTGACTAGATGGCAAGTTTAGAGGAAGACGAGTTGGTACAAATGGTGCAAGATTTTATAGAATCAGAACCAACATCCTCCACAACTTCCACTTCCTCAAATTGCCACAACTTAACCCACAGAACCCAATATTTTATTCTGCAGGTACTGTTCACCAGTCCTATGTTGTTATTTTTTTTCAACTTTGTCTTGGTTTAAGGTTGTCTCTCATGTGTTTTCTCTATGCTGTAAATGGTTTCACGATATTCTAAGAAGTGAGGGTGATGCAGCACCTGAGACTAAGGTGTTGAAGTGTGTACTGAAACATATGAGAGGTAGAAAATGGTGAAGTGGGTTGTCCTGTAGGTGGGTCTTTCTTTTTTCCGCTTAAATCTGTGTTAAAATTCAAAATGAAATATCCAAATTTGGATTGTTAGATGTCAAAATTTGAGCCAGAAATGATTGTTGGAGTGGTCACCATACATGGCGATGAGAAGGGGGATGCTCATGACGAGCGTGTTGGAAAGCGTGGAGAGGGAGAAAATGGTGATCATCCACTCCGACGATCCAGTTTTGGTGGTTATCTTTCCAAATTATCATCTTCTTTTCCTGATAATGAAGACTCAATTTTGCTTTTGAAGTTTGAGAATTCTTTAAAAAAATGAAAGTTGTTGATGATGACTTAAGTCTAAAGGTTTTAATAGAATAGGATTTAAAATAAGTTTAATGACACGTAATAATTTTACACTGTGCCACTTGGAAATTAAAAGATGCCACATCGTCATAGAGTTAACCCCATCCACTGACATTTAACAGGTTATATTGACTCAATTTTATCAAAATAGGAATTCAATTGATCACTTCCAAAATAGGAGGATCTAATTGAAACAAACCCACAGAAATAGGGACCAACGAACCTATTAAACTTAATTTTTAATAACCTATAAAATGAATTAATAATGTTTTGTATTTCTTAATTAATTTATTTTTCATCTCATTTTGTTTAATATCTAAAAATAATTAATTATACATTTTAAAAATTCTATTATAATTAATTTAAGAAACATATAACTCTTTTTAGGATTAGAATTTAATAATACACAAATTTTAATAATTGTTGTTATGAATGGCGATGGACCTGGTTTGTTATTTTCGCCTCTTATCATATGCTAAGAGAAAAAAATAAGAAATATGTAAAACTGGGATGAAAAATATTATTCAGGGCTTAGATGGGTTCGAAATTGAATAAAGAAATAATAATGAAATTAATTGTGTTAAACAATATTACACTGATAACCGCTAAATCAAATCATAATAAACTATTAAGACGTATAGATGGTATTAACCTAACTTAGATCATATAAATTAACTACACATTTATTATTTTCACCAGCACACCGTGTGGTGTGGAATTTTCTTCTTGTAGGGACACTCATTAAGACATCTGTACGACACTTTTCAATGGTGGTATGACGTACCGCAAAATTCCAACAAAAATGTGACCAACACTCTTCCAAGTTATTAAACAAAAACCAAACAGTTATATATGTTGACTTAACAGTATTACAATAATTAGATAAAAATTCAAATGTGATTATATATCTGTCAACATTGTATTAACATTTATGAATAAAAGATTAAAACTATATAATTGCATTAAGATTCATTCATCTCCTTCACTGTCTTGCAGTATTGTTTTTTCTGCTAACTCTTTCTGACCTCTCATCAATTCCTTTCCATGGATAACACCTCCTCATCATACAAACTACCACGGAAGTACGATGTGCTCATCAACTTCACTGGAGAAGACATCCACAGAAAATTTGTTTCTCATCTCAATTCTGCCCTCTCTACTGTTGGTCTCACCACTTTCCTTCATCACCCCAATGCAGTGAAGTCATCTCACATCCAAGAACCTATTCTCAGCCACTGTCGTGTAGCAATTGTTGTTTTCACCCAAACCTATTCTCAATCAGCTTGGTGTCTTGATCAGCTTCAACAAATCATCAACTGGCACGAAACTTATTGCCCACATGTTCTTCCGGTATATTATGAAATCGAGCCATCTGATGTACGTCTTCAGAAGGGTGACTTTGGAAAAGCCTTGAAGGCAACTGCTCAACAAACATTTTCAGGTCAAGAATTGGTGCATGGAATGTCCAGGTGGAGGCATGCACTCACCAAAGCTGCAAATTTCTTTGGATGGGATGGGAGCAATCACAGGTACATGACTCACTCAATAAACTATCTTTTAAGCCTCCCATTTCATTTTTTTAATACATGACTTCTTCTATTATTGCTCTTGAACTTGAAGGAGTGACGCTGAATTAGTGAACAAAATTGTTGAGAGCGTTGTTAATTTACCAGTGTTGTCTGCTACTAAATTTCCAGTTGGATTACAATCCCACGTGGAAGATGTGATTCGAATTATCAAAAATAAATCCACTGAAATTTGTATGATAGAGATAATAGGAGAGCACGGATCTGGTAAAAATACTCTTGCCAAAGCGATCTACAATCAAATTCATTGGATGTTCAAGGAGAAAAGTTTCATTGAAAATATTTCACGTGTTAGCGGAATAAGAGGGCTTCTTCGTTTACAAGAACAACTTCTTTTAGATGTCCTAAAACAAAAGGTGGAGATTCCTAGCGTTGAGTTGGGAAGAACTATGATTCGGGAAAGACTTTTAGGAAAAAGGGTTCTCATTGTACTTGACGATGTTTTTTATTCTGAAAATTTATTCGACCTAAGGGATTGTCTTAAATTGTTAGTTGAAGGAACTGTTATAATCGTTACATCAATATATGGAATAAGAGATCAAGCTGATTCTGTCTTTCGGATAAATCTAATGAACGAAGAGGAGTCCCTTGAGCTTCTTAGTTGGCACGCATTTAGAGAACAAAAACCAAAAGAAGAATACGAAGACCTTGCAAGATTAGTAGTTAGTTATTGTGAAGGACTACCACTAACTCTTGAAGTTGTTGGAAGTAGTTTATTTGAAAGGACGAAAGAAGAATGGAACAGTGTATTGTTTAAATATGCGATAATTGACATGCAGATGGTTAACAAGCATATTGTAGGAGAGATAATAAAAGTAAGCATAGAAGATTCATTGAATGAAATGGAAAAAGATATATTCCTTGATATATGTTGTTTCTTTGTTGGTAAGAGCAGAGCCTATGTTAGGAAGATCCTAAATGGCTGTGGAATCGACGCTGATATTGGAATAAGTGTTCTCATCCAACGTAACCTCATCAAAATTAACAAGAACAACAAATTAGGAATGCATCCTTTGCTACAAGAAATCGGAATAGAAATTATTTATGAAAATTCAGGTAAGGATCTTGGGAAGAACAGGCGACTGTGGTTTGATAAAGATACAAAATATGTAAGAACATTCTTTACATGTGGTTTGAAACTTCTTTTGAAAGCGTTTTCTTTACTGTGCAGTACATTTGTTTTTATTTGGAATTTTCATCAAAGGGGACAGAAGCCCTGCAGTGGTTGCCTGTCAATGCCTTCCAAAGTTTACAACCGACTGTAAATTATGAGTACCTTCTTAAGAAACTAAGATGGATCAGTTGGCATGGGCTTTCTTCAGAACGTCTACCTAACAACTTTTATGAGCATGATGCAATAGCTATTGATTTAAAACGCAGTCTTCTTCCATTTCTCTGGAAAACACCCCAGGTTTTATTACCACCCACTCCTCCTTAAAATACAACTTAATTAAAATAAATTAATAGCTTGATTTTATTTCTACTTTAATATTTCTAAAATGAAAAACTATCATGGTGTAGGTTTTGAGATCGCTAAAAGTCCTTAACCTCAGTCACTCCAAGCATTTAACTACAACCCCTGACTTTACCGGATTACCAAGTCTTGAACAACTCATTTTCAAATATTGTTCAAGATTGAGCAAAGTACACCGATCTATTGGATCACTAACAGTCTTATACTGCTAAATTTGAAATACTGTACAAGTCTAAACAATCTTCCAACAGAGATATATGAGTTGAAATCTTTAAGAACCTTCATTTTGTCTGGTTGTTCCAAGATTGACATAAAGGATAAAGATATAGCAAAGTTGGAATCCTTGATAACTCTAATTGCTGAAAATACAGCTGTCAAAGAAGTGCCTTTTTCAATTGTAAGCTCAAAAAGCATTGGATATATATCCCTACCTGGATTTGAGGGATTATCTCATAATCTTTTTCCTTCTATCATTCGGTCTTGGATGTCCCCAATAATGAATTTCATCTCTTATATTCATTCGTTTTGCATGGATACGGAGCATAATACGATTGATATTGCACCATTGCTTAGCACCCTTGCAAATATTCGAAGTGTTTTGGTAGCATGTGACACCGATTTCCAATTATCTAAGCAAGTGAAAAATATTTTGGATGAATTCTTTCCGAGTATTATAGAATCAGGAATTTCAAAGAAACACTTCAGGTGTTCTTTGATTGGTGTTGTAGCATACCAACAATTCTTCAATGCTGTCAGCGATAACATATCTGAGGTTCTTTTCTAGCTTTGTCTTTGTTTCTTCCCGTCACTGTATTGTTTTCTAGCAGCACTTCAGGTGTCCTAATGAAATATGAGTCAAACTACAATAATCTATTTTAGCACTCGTTATTATCTGGATCTTTAATTTGGACTTACGGACCAATGACAATTTGTGTTACATAAATGACTAAACCTTTTGTGTTATGGTGCAGGTATTGGCAAGCAGTGAGTCTGGTGATGTTTGTCTCCCAGATGTCGATGATCCATATTGTTTGGCCCATATGGGTGAGGGACACTCTGTTTCTTTCGTTGTGCCTGAAGAGTGTGATATGAAAGGAATGATTTTGTGTGTTGTTTATTTATCAACTCCTAAGATCATTGAACCTCAATTTACTACTGTCGTAATTGTTAATTACACAAAGTGTAGATTCCAGATACACAACCATGGCACAGTAATTTCTTTTAAAGATGAAGATTGGCATGGCATAATGTCAAATTTAGAATGTGGAGACAATGTGTATCTGATATGTGGTGAATCAAAGAACATGAAAAAATCGTCTGAGCCAAAAAAACATTGTCTCATTAGATTCATAAAGAAAGTTGTAATGTGACTTCTCATAAGTCAATTATGTTTTTAGAGAACAGCATTATCAATTAGTGATAGAGATAAATAATCCTACTGTTCTTTATTACTATTTATATTTTCGCATACTTTCCTCGTTTTTCTCGTTAGAGTATAGCATACAGTTAAGAAATTAATGTTTGTTTTAGTCCTGTTTCTCACTCCTGACGTTGTCTTTCTTGGCATCACTTGAGTTGTTTATTATATTTGTTTTCTTGTGGTTACATTACATTTGTCCATTTTTTTCCCTTTCAGCAAATTCCAAGCGTACGCGTTATGAAACAAAGGTAGATGTTGTTAGATTTTTTGTGATGTGTTTTATTTTCCTATCTTTTAGGTAGTCTCTTTTCTTGTTTCACCGTAGCCTCATCTCTTTATTTATGATTAAAATGTAAAAAAAATTAATTTCACTTATCAATTTAAGACTTATTTGTTTCATAACCTCACATACTTTCTGCTACAACATCTGTCTGAATATGCATTTCTTATACATTTTTGGGCAATCAACTAAATAAAACTTGTCATTCATGTATTACGAAAATGAATCATGAAATTGGATCATTAAAACTTCAACTATCATGCTATATCATAATTATAAATATTATTACCCATATCACAAAACAACTTAAACCTTCAAACTTTAAATAACAAGATATCTTTTTACTTTTCCTTTTTGTTCCCCAACTAGATTCTCTCCTATTTCTCCCTCTTCTTTTTTCCTTCTTTATCTCCCTCTTTCACATTTTCAGTTGTTATCTGCTTTTTCTATCTTTTTATAGCCACCCCTCCTTTTCTTTTTTTATCTATTCCAATGTCCCTCGATCTACTTTTTATCTTTTCTCCCTCTGTTGCTTTTCCATCTTTTCTAATCTCTTCTCTTTAAATTGTTTTTTAATATTTTCTATATATTTTTTTTTAAATTAATACTGTTTTACTTAGTTGATTTTTTTCAAAAAAAAATTAATTATCCAAAAAGAAAATCGAGTAGTGATATTAGATATATATAGAATATAATAAGTTAAATTAATAGATTTTATCTCTTATAAATATAAAAGAAAATAATATATTTATTAGATAATAATAGAATATTTGGCATGTACATAATGTACACAAACTCTAAACCTCAAAGTTTAGATGCATATAGGTATACCCCTGTTCTAACTTAAATTCTCCAATATACCATTATAAAGCTTAACTATTAGACTTCAAGCAATGTCCCTTTTGGTATTTTGTTTCTCCATGATTTTGCTTTGAAAGATAAACTAGACTATTAAGGAAGGAGCCTGTATATTATTTATTCTTAGTGTTGATATTAAGGAATGTAAGAATTTTTAACTTGTGGGATACCTTTTTCCCTTTCCTCAATGTAATAGGCACTTAGTTTTAATGGGTAATATATCAATTATGATGAGTAACTATAGTAATATTATACTAGCATATAGCATATTTGAGATTAAAATATTTATGTGATACGTAAGAAAAAAGGATCAATGTAACGTCATGTTTGTTATATCAATGTAACGTCATAGATAAAAGCAAAATAATAAAGATTCCAATAAATCAAAGGAGATAATATAATCTCATATTAAAACATATATAAGGTTATGAGATACAAAAGATCCACTCATGTTTCTATTATACACTCAATTCAATATAATAGTTTCACATCATTTAAGAGTTGTTTAATAATAAAGACTTGTAATTAATTTTTTTTTTCTTTTTGATGTGTATTCTAAGGATAAAATTATAAAGAAGTTTTATGTTTCAAAACAGACAATACTTTAAATATATGATGATTGATAATGAAAATATCACTCAACGTTAAGATCGGAACAACCTAAGATTATTTATTTTTTCTAATATGAACTTTAGTATGGATGTGTTTTCTGTTGGATTTCAAAAAAGTAAGAGGTTGTAGTTATATTAACTACACAAGTTGAATTTATTGTAGTTGTAGCAAATAGGAACATTTTAACATAATGGGATTTGCAGGAAGTTAAGCACATTAGTTATTGTTGATAACCAAACACCAATTTCTATTGAACACATTTAACAGAAGTTAAAGAAAATGGCTACAGAAATTTGGTTTACTGTCGTACTGAAGAAAAGACCAAGCTTCTGACATGTTCACCAAATCTTTTCTAATTAGTAGGTTTGAATTCTTAAGGAAGAAGCAATAAATTTGCAACCACACCAAGGTCAGCAGGAGTGTTAAGAATGTGCCTTTGGATGTTGCATATATTTAGCAGTCTTTCATGTTTGTTTCAATTTCAATAAGTAAAATTTGTTCTATATCATTAACTTTAGTGGATTACCTATTTTCTATTTTTCAGCTGAGATAGAAGTGTAGTGGCTAGAATTATGAAAAGCTATCTCTTATCGGTGTGTAACAGCGGGTGCTACAACACAAAGTGTCCACTCATATTTTACTATTGGTTATTAGCTTGACTTGTAGAGCAAGCGCTGCTTTTCCTATCCCATCTTATTTACTAACCTCTTTATAAATAAATCTATGAAAGAATAGAACTACCATCATTCAAGAATCTCCATAAATTGCTCACAAAAAAATGAAGCCATCTTCTCTTTGGTTGCTTGCTTTTTGGTTTATATATGTTCCCTGTTTTCCCACTTTAAATGCAACTCCAAACATAATGTTTTTGCTCTAGAAAATGAGATCGATCATATGGCACTTATCAAATTCAAAGAATCAATATCGAGTGACCCAAATGGGATCTTGCTTTCTTGGAATACTTCTACTCACTTCTGTAATTGGTATGGAATCACATGCCATCCCACACTTCCAAGGGTTACTCAGCTGAACTTGCAAGGGCACAAGTTCAAAGGGTACATATCTCCTCACATAGGTAATCTCTCTTACATGAGAACATTTGAACTTGCAAACAACAGTTTCTATGGCAATATCCCACTAGAAGTGGGAAGATTGTCCCAACTGCAGAAATTCAATGTTGAAAATAACACATTGGTAGGAGAAATTCCTTTGAATTTGACACATTGTACTCAACTCAAAACTTTATATTTGTATGGAAACAATCTGAGGGGAAAAATACCTACTAAAATCGGATTGCTCCGGAACATACAGTTTTTGAACTTTAGTCAAAATCATTTAACAGGAGAAATTCCATCTTCCATTGGGAATCTTTCTTCAATAACACATCTCTTTCTTACCCATAACAACTTAGAAGGAGATATTCCACAAGAAATATGTCATCTCAAGAGCTTGATGATTGTAACTTTCGGTATTAACAAACTGAGTGGATCATTTCCCTCTTGTCTTTATAATATTTCATCTCTTATTGTAATCGAAGCTATAGAAAATCAACTTAGTGGCTGTCTTCCACCCAACATGTTCCACACCCTCCAGAATCTTCAGGTACTTGAACTTTCTGTAAATCGATTCTCAGGTCCAATCCCACCTTCCATTCCAAATGCATCCACCCTCTTACTCCTTGCCCTCTCGTATAACCATTTTGTGGGAAGAATTCCAAGTCTTGGAAAACTACATGATCTACATTTGTCTAAAAACAATTTAGGTTACAATTCAACTAACGATTTTGGAGTTTTTAAAATCATTGGTAAATTGTACTAAGTTGGAAATCTTAAGTCTATCTGGCAATAGTTTTGGAGGTCGTTTGCCAAATTCTTTGGGAAATTTGTCCACCCAACTAAGTAAACTATATCTCGGATACAATGAGTTATATGGAGAAATCCCTGAGGCAATAGGAAATTTAGTTTCCTTAACTTTCTTATCAATATGCAATACGCACATTGATGGGAGTTTATTTAGTTTTAATCCTCTAATAATTATTGCACAGTTACATCAAGTTTTCCATTTTAAGTTCTAACCAAAAATTGATCTTCTTAGGTCCAGGCTCTGTGTTGAGAAATGATCCTTCAATCTTCGTCTTGAGTCAAGGTGTTAATAATATTGAAGGTTGAGCACATCATCGAATGAATATCACTTGCTAATGGTGTTTTTGTACCGAAGTCACTTGGAAAATGTGGGTTTAAATAAAGTGAGTTTCCTAGTTATAGGTAGGTTTATTATATATACGTTTATGTAGTCTTAAATGTTAGTTTGTTATAGGTTACTTTTTTATTATATAATGTATATCAAGTTGTTTTGGTAGCTATTTATTATTGTCCTGATTGATAATCGATAAATATATATAGTAATTAAGTTCATTACCGGATGTTGAAAATCATTAAAGAAACACAGGAACAACAATAGTTTATATATTAAGAATAATTTTAGAAAAACTTGTAAAAGAACCAATGATCTTCAAAACTAAACTTGGTTTAGAAGTTAATTAAGTGTAGAAAAAATATGAACACGTACAATGTTTCTCACGGTTACCTTTAATGTTTAAAGTGAAAATAATGAATTTTTTTTTAATAATTATACTAATTTGAAACCTCTGCCTATGCATGGGCGACTGATGTTGATTTGTGTGTTTATTAAAAGAGAATATGAGATTGAGGAAATATTTTTAAGTTTATAATTAAGTTTTGAATAGAATCAAAATAATTGATCCATTTAAAATTAATATGTGTATAAAAATATATGTAGACTTTGTAAAAATATAAAACAACTCCAAAAATTTATTATACTCTTTAAATGTATAAAGCATATGCAGAAATATGTAGAGTTGACTCGCTAAATATATAAATTAGTGTATGCTAAACTCATTTAGTCAATGGATTGACAAACTCGTTCAATATGTGTTGTTAGATTCGTATAATTAGTATATCGACACATTCATCTAATGTGTTTGTTAGACTCGTCTATTTATATAGATAAACATATGTAATGTATATTGCCAGACTTTTTTAATCATATAATTGGTAAAGTTGTTTAATGTGTATTAATAAATTCATTTTATGTGTATGAACAGACTCACATATATTATTAGATTGGTGCAATTAATGTATGGACAAACTCGTCTCATGTGTGTTACAAGACTCTTCTCATTAGTATATGGACCTACTAGTCTAATGTGTATTCATAGACACATCTAATGAATATATGGAATGACTCATCTAATTTTTTTTCCCTACTCATCTAATTAGTATATGGACATGCTCTTCTAATGTGTATTGCTTGACCTGTGTATTGTTTTCTGTTATACTTATTTAATCAATGTATGAACAAACTCATCTAATTTATATTGCAAAATTCATCTAAGCAGTAAATGAACAAACTTGTCTAATGTTTATTAATAGACTCGTCTAACTTGTGTGAAAGACATGTCTAAGGCATATATTGCTAAAGTCGTCTAATAAATATCTGAATGACTTGTCTAATGTCTATTGATCTTACTTGTTTAATCAATACATCAACAATCTCGTCCAATGTGTATATTGTTAGACTCATATAATGTTTTTTGTTATATTTGTCTAGTGCTTGTTGTTAGACTCATATAATCGATGGAGGTCTACAAGAGAAAAGTGTCTAAGTTCTTACCCATTTTTCTTGTCATTTCCTTTTTGTCTCATATCACCATGTCTGGTATGTTGTTTGATCCATGTACATGTGTTTGCATGTTTTTAAACTTTGATTCAAACTACTTGTGAATAAATATATGTTGTGTGCTTAGGATTTACATTTTTTTCTATAAATATGTACATAAGTCTTTGTTTTGGAGCTTGTATTTTGGTCAAGATATCTTGTCATTTGTAGTCTTCCTTTCACGTCACCAATTTTCAAAATTTAACTACAATTAGATAAGAGGTCCAAATGATATGTGCTTCTAATCAATGGAAAGCTCTTTGAGTCTAGTTTCCAATAAAAAAGAATCATCTCATTTGGAGCTATGTGGAAACAATTATGGGTAAAACACTCAGCAAAGGTCAGAGTTGACAAGATGATGTCTTGAGCAAGTTTTAGGTCTTATGTCATGAGTTTGGTTTTGATTTTGAGTCTTTTTTTTTCTGATTTTATGATCCTATTGTTTTGTCTAAAGTATTGTGAATCCATAAATGTCATCACATTCATGTTGCACCTTGAAAAAAATAAGTGAAATAATGAAAGCTATGCTAGATGAAATTTAACGTCAGAATTGGTCATGGGATATGTGTCAGTTTTCGTTACCGTTGTATACTGGGTTTTTTTGAAATTTTGAGTGGTGCTCATGCATGTTTTTCTTTCCTAAAAAATTCCATAGTGTTAGGATTCGATTGAGTCATTTTTCAAGTTGTCAAAATATTTTTTGCTTCTTGAGTCCTTTTTCAAGTTGTCAAAATATCCTTATGATTTTTAAGTTGTCAAAATACCTCACAAGAAAAAGCTCAAACTAGTTAAATCACAAGGTATTTGTATAAATTATTTATAAACAAACAATATTCCATTACAAATTATACATTCAATGACATCTACTTCCAGGATCTTACAGACATGCACTCACACATAATTAGTCAAACATAAACATTGAAGGCTAGCTCACATTACATCTACTCTAAGTAAACATTTATCCGGACTCAACCTCCAACCCTTTAAACTTTTAGATCTTAATGTGACAAACATGAAAGTCCTATCTTTTTCTTTGAATGTTCTCTTAAAGTGGCTAAGTTTTAATTATGGTTAATTTAGTATTTATACACCTAAATTAAACCTAAATATGTCACCTTTTGGTTCATGAGCCTAAAAAATACACGTACTTAATGGTGATCGCTAAAAAAAACGACATTTATGGTTTTGGGCCACTTCCACACAAGTATTAAGGTCTCCACACATGCAAAACCAACGCTTCCAACACAAGGTCAACGCGTTCCAAACTAATATATATCGCAAAAATAACTAGATAAACCTTATTTAAACCTATTGAATATAGTGAAAAATATATGGGATTAATCTCCCTTGTGTTGAATATACACATAGGGTCCTCTATTTATAATGAAAGAAATATGGACTAAGCCCAAAATACAAATAAAAAATAATAACAAACTAACTAAAGATAAAAGATAAATATAAAATAAAGATAATATATCTAACACTCCCCCTCAAGCTGGTACATACATATATACCAAGCTTGTTACTAATATAATTCATCAAGGCTTAGTGAAAATATCTGCTTCTGCGCTCGAGTGACACCAAATTGCTAACGATTTACAAGACGACATAAAGACGAAATACTAACCCAAAACACTCCCATGAGCAACAAATTTGGGAGGTTGCTCCATGTAAATATCTTCTTGCAAATCGCCGTTGAGGAACGCCACTAGTTGATAAAGACGTAATTGTTGGAGAGCCACCACGACTATAAATTAACTAACAAAAACCATCTTTTTCATGGGAAAAAAATATATATGGACGAGTCAAACGTAATGGTGACAAAAGAAAAAAGGAGGTCAAAAGAGACGACAGTGGAAGAAGCCATGGATAAACAAGAGAGAGAAACCATAAAAATCCATGATTCTCCAATCAAGGCACTTGAAAAAGGAAAAAGAGCATCCTCGGTGCTCTGAATAGTTGCCTGAGAGGAGACGAAACGTGGAACAACACACGATGAACCTGAAAGCAAAAAACGAACGACCTCGACGCTCTAAATTACTACTAGACATTCCACCATGCACGACGAAAACGGGAGCAAATCCATAACTTCAAAAGGGGCTGAGAGCACGTAGGAGCTCCAATGAAGGCGTTGTTGATGACATGGTGATCGCATGGCCGAGGCGATCACAATTGTGTGATCGTCGGTCAAAACTGAAACTCCGGTAATGGTAGCGGTAAACAACAACGGTAGACGATGGCGCCACCGACAGCGGTAGATGGCGCCGCTGCCGGCAGCGGTGGATGTAGTGGTAGAGGCCCTAGAAAGTTTTTCCTCAAAAAGAACCTTAGGCTCTAAATATCATGTTGAATATAGTGAAAATTATATATGAAATTAATTTCTCAAGTGTTGAATATACACATAGGGTCCTCTATTTATAATAAATTAAATATGTATTATGCCCAAAATACAAATAAGAAATAATAACAAATTAATTAAAGATAAAAGATAAATATAAAATAAAGATAATATATCTAACCAAACCTTTGTACATCTTATTGCATTTGGGTCTATGGTTGAATGTCAACAACATTTCCAATAATTAGAGTGTCTTCGTCATTATTTGTGCATGCTTTACCCCTGTTGCCATATGCCGTCGATATTAACAACATCTAATTTGGTTTGGATAATGTTTTTGTATCAATGTATTGATTTTATCTTGAGAATAAGTATTCTTGTAGTTAACCATAGTTGAATTTGCATTTAACCATTACGTTTTCTTCCTCTTCAACTAAGTTTCTCTCCTCTTTTCCTTTCTTGTTTGTTTTGTTTTTTTTTGTTTTTTGTTTTTTTTATCTCCTTCTTTCACTTTTCCTTGTCGCTATCTGCTTTTTTTTTTCCGCCCCTCCTTTTCTTTTCTTTTTTATTTTTTTCAGTGTATCTATCTGCTTTTTATCTTTTCCAGTGTATCTCTATCTGCTTTTATCTTTTCTCCCTCTATCACTTTTCTATCTTTTATAATCTAATCACCTTTGTATTACTTTTTAATATTTTATATATATTGTTCAAAAAGAAGGTTTTTTACTTAGTTGATTTTTTTTTTCAAAATAAAACTTTAGTTATCCAAACATATTTGGATATTATTATACAACAAATGTAAACTTTTATATATCCTTTGTGACTGATTTTTAATTTATCACAAATATTATGCATAATAGGGACAAAATCAAAACAATGTCATACATTAAAAAATTAAAGTACATGTTATAAATAATAATTCAAAACAGACACATAATAAATGTCTTATGATAAGAATATATAATGAACATGAAATTTATTAAAGACTTATAAAGAAATAGTTATTTATCATTAGTGTTAAACTATTGATTATTAGAATATTAAATTATTTTTTAATAATAACTGGGTACAAATTTATTTTAAATATTTAATAGAAAATTCACATATGTGTGTATATTAGTGAAAAACATTAATATTAAATTTTTCTTAGTTTAGATTTGAATGTATAGTCTATCTTTCGTATGTTAAGGATATTTTTATCATCGAACAATTAAAATAGTAATACATATAAAACTTTTCATTACTTCTATATTATTTGTGACTGAAAAACACAGGTTTGATGTCCTCATCTATTCCCACCATGGAATTCACGTTTTCATCATCAAAACTCCAACGGCGGTATGATGTGCTCATCAACTTTACTGGAGACGACATCCGCAAGAAATTTGTTTCTCATCTTCATTCTGCCCTCTCCGCTGTTGGCTTTAACACTTTCCTTCCCGAGGAGAACGCAGTGAAGGAAATGCACATCCAAGAACCTATTCTCGATCTCTGTCACGTAGCAATTGTTGTCTTCACCAAAAATTATGCTCAATCTGCTTGGTGTCTTCATCAACTTCAAGAAATCATTCGATGGCACCAAACTTATTCCCGACATGTTCTGCCTATATATTACGAAGTTGAGCCATCTGATGTACGTCTTCAAAAGGGTGATTTTGGAAAAGCGTTCAAAGAAACTGCACACCAAACATTCTCAGCACAACAACTGGAGGATGGTATGTCCAGGTGGAGCCAAGCACTCAACAAAGCTGCAAATTTCTTTGGATGGGATGAGAGAAATCACAGGTAAATCACGCACTCAAGCATCTTCTAAAACTTGAGATTTAATTTTTTTAACAGATGACTTCTTCTATGACTGTTATTGAACTTGAAGGAGTGATGCTGAACTAGTGGACAAAATTGTTAAGAGTCTTCTTAATTTACCAGTCTTGTCTGTTACTAAATTTCCTGTTGGACTACATTCTCGCGCGGAAGATGTGATTCGAATTATCAAAAGCAAATCCAAAGAAGTTTGTATAATAGGGATATGCGGAAAAGAAGGATCTGGTAAAACCACTCTTGCCAAAGCCATTTACAATCAAATTCATGGCACATTCACAGAGAAAAGTTTCATTGGAGGACAAGTTGGCGGAACAAGAGAGTATCTTCGTTTACGAAAACAACTTTTTTTAGAGATCCTAAAAACAAAAATGGAGATACCTAGCGTTGATATTGGAAGAACTATGATTAGGGAAAGACTTTCTGGAAAAAGGATGCTCATTGTACTTGACAATGTTACTTACTTAATATTCTTAGACCTGTGGCATTGCCGTAAAAGTTTCGATGAAGGAACTGTCATAATCCTTACAACAAGATATGAAAGCCTGATGAAAGATAAAGTTAATTGTTTCTATCGGGTAGAGCTAATGAACGCAGAGGAGTCCCTTGAGCTTATTAGTTGGCACGCATTCAGAGAAGCAAAACCAAAAGAAGAATACAAAGACCTTGCAAGAAGAGTAGTTAGTCATTGTGAAGGATTACCTCTAGTTCTTGAAGTCATTGGAAGTACTTTGTTTGAAAGGACGGAAGAAGAATGGCACAGTGTACTGTTTCAATTAATGAAAATTTCCTCTCACTATGTTGAACAGAAATTGAAAATAGGATTCGACGGTTTATTCAATCAAATCGAAAAAGATTTATTCCTTGATATATGCTGTTTCTTTGTTGGTAAGGACAAAGCGTATGCTACGAAGATCCTAAATGGCTGCGCGGTAGATACTGATATTGGAATAAGACTTCTCATGGAGCGTAACCTCATAAAAGTTAACAAGAACAACAAATTAGGAATGCATCATTTGCTAATAAGAATGGGAATAACAATTGTTCTTGACAATTCAAAAAAAGAACATGGGAAGAACACGCGACTGTGGTTTGATAAGTATGAAAGATATGTAAGAACATTGTTTACATGTGGTTTGAAACTTCTTTTGGAAGTGTTTGCTTTCTTCTCCTTTGCATTACGTTTATTCTTCTTTGCTCTTTTCATCACAGGGGACAAAAGCCAATAAGTGGTTTCTTCCGGAACGGAATGGAGAAGTGTCTGTTTCTGAATACCTTTTTGAATATCTGTTGTTGGATGACTATGAAAGATATGTACGAACATTTTACATGTGGTTTCAAACTTCTTTTGAAAGTGTTTGCTTTCTCCTCCTTTGCATCACATTTATTTTTCTTTGCTCTTTTCATCACAGGGGACAAAATCCAATAAGTGGTTTCTTCCGGAACTGAATGAAATAGAAATGTCTGCAAATTCTGAATACCTTTCACAGGAACTGAGATGGATCATTGAGCATGGGTTTCCGTCACAATACCTTCGTAGCGAATTTTGTGTGCATGATGCAATAGCGATTGATTTAAAACACAGTCTTTTGCGACTCGTCTGGAAAAAACCCCAGGTTTTTAATATCTTTCCATTTTCTATTAAAACACAGCTTAACTAAAATAAAATAATAACTTACTATTGTTTCATTTTTATTTATTCTCTAATATTTGTAAAAAAAAAAACCATCTTGGTGTAGGTTTTAAGGTGGCTAAAAGTCCTTAATCTTAGTCACTCAAAGTATTTAAAAGAAACTCCTGACTTTTCCGGACTACCAAGTCTTGAACAACTCATTCTCAAAGATTGTCCTGGATTGCGCGAAGTACACCGATCTATCAGATGTCTCTGCTATATTTTACTGCTAAATTTGAAGGATTGTACAAATCTAAGCAATCTCCCCGCAGGAATATATGAGTTGAAATCTTTAAGAACTCTCATTCTCTCTGGTTGTTCGAAGATTGACATAATGGAAAATGATATAGTGCAGATGGAATCCTTGATAACTCTAATTGCTGAAAACACAGCTGTGAAAGAAGTGCCTTTCTCAATTGTAAGCTCAAAAAGCATTGGATATATATCCCTACATGGACTTGAAAGATTGCCACATAATCTTTTCTTTTCCATCATTCGGTCCTGGATGTCGCCAACAATGAATGCCGTATCTTATATTCATTCGTTGTGCATGGAAATCAATAATTGTTGGGATGATATTGCGCCATTACTTAGAAGCCTTTCAATTCTTCGAAGTGTTTTGGTACAATGTGACACCGAGTTTCAACTATCTAAGCAAGTAAAAAATATTTTGGTCGAACATTTTGCAAATATTACAGAATCGGGAATTTCAAACCAGCACTCGAGATCTTCTTTTATTGGTGTTGGAGCATACGATGAATTCTTCAAAGCGGCAAACGATAACATAGTTGAGGTTCTTCTCTAGCTTTTCCTTCTTTTATCATCTTCACCCTAATTTTAGCTATTCATTGAGAGAAAGCATCTAATAGAAACTACAATTCTAAACTTTTAGCACCATACTCTCTTCTATAGCCACACAACCTCGTTCAAAACTATCTGAGTTTATTATTCGACTAAGTGACTATGCTTATACTATGAACTACGAAATTGATTTCCATTTACTTAGTTTAGTAGCTTCATGATTATTTTATTCCCAATGGTTGTAGAAATATAAATTGAAATAGATGAAAACAAAAATGCATTCTAAATCACTAACGACATGATGGTGATATATATACAAAACAAAATTATTAACTAGATCTGTGTAAATTAATTCCCACTGGTAAGTTTTACTAATGTATTTCATTTTGTAATTTTCAATAACAAATAAGGATTGCAAAAGACAATTTCAATGGCCAAATCAGATAAATAACTAAGCTTTTTATCTCATGATACAGGTTTTGGCAAACAGTGAGTCTTCTGATGTGTCAATCGTAGCTTACAATGATCCTCATTGGTTGGCCCATACGGGTGAGGGTCATTCTGTTTCTTTCACTATACCTCAAGATCGTGACATGAAGGGAATTGCTTTGTGTATTCTTTATTTATCAAACCCTTATAAAATCACGGCAAATGAATGTCTTAAAAGTGTCTTAATTGTTAATTACACAAAGTGTACATTCCAAATACACAACCATGGCACAGCAATTTCCTTTAAAGATGAAGACTGGCATGGCATAATGTCAAATTTAGAATATGGAGATAAGGTCGAGATTTTTGTGAGTATCGATCCTGGATTCGTGGTCAAGAACACAACTGTCTATTTGATCTATGGTGAATCAAAAAACATGGAAAAAGAGTCTCTGCCAAAGAAACATTCTCTCGTTAGATTCATAAAGAAAATTGTAAGGTGACTTCTGCAAAGTCATTTATCTTCTTAAAGAAATTCTTTTAATTTCATTATGAAATAAAAACATCTATTGATCGATATTTTGTTGTGTGTTTTGCTTTGCTAACTGATAGGTAGCCTCTGTTCTCGATTCATCCCTTTATTTAAAGATTAAATGAAACAAGTTTTAATAAGAAATGTTCGTTTAACACGCTTAGGTAAATTTACATTCAAATGACGTCAAGCGTTTAATAAGATTAATTTACATTCATCCCTTTTGTTGTGTGAGTTAAAAAGGTAATTATGTTGCAAAAAAAAGATTGTAGTAAAATTTCAGAGCACATGATCAAGCACGAGATTAGCAACACCACATAAACTTAGCTTCAGAACGTGCATGACTACTAGCTACAACTTGGCCTTTCTACCATGAATCTTCGTGCTATCCGAGCTTTCCTTTCCCCACTCCTGGCTGTCCAAGCTTTCCTTGCCCATCTTTACGTACTAAATTATTTAATTATCTTGTCTACACTACTCAATTGTCACAATAGAGCTTAATTTAAGTGACATTTGCAAATATTTTGACAATTATACATGTGACAAAAGTTCACAATTTAATTATTGTCACATGAGATTAATAATGTGATATTTATAAATTTTAAGAATAAATATTTGTATCACTAAACTATTTTGTTGCCCGTGTAATAATTATCTGGATGTTGGGGAAGTACTACTCTTTCGAAGGTCCAGACATGGAAGATATTAGATCAAAATGGGGTTTTTTTGTTATTTTTTTATTTTAAGTGTTAGTAACTTGTAAAAACTTAGCTACAATTTAGTATTGTATATGCAGGTTAATATAATATTTCAATTGAATATATAGTTTTATGTGCAAATAAATGTATTAAATATTATTGGATAATTTAATGGATAAAATGCATTTCATTTTGTTTGTTCAATTAAATTTGTTGATTTCGAGGCAAATTAATTGTAAATTGATTAAACGAAATAATAAAACAGGGAATATTATTCAAAAAAAAAAAAGACAACCTTTCTATGATGTACATGACATTGTTGGTTATAGTATTTTAAATCTAAGCACGTATAAATCTTAAAAAAATAAGTTCTTATGACGTTCATGACAATGTATTTCATAATAGGTTAATTGTGAATAGTATGTATTATGACAAGTGAACGAATACCTGTCATAACACATGAGAGATGTTTTGATATGTGAAAATAACTACGCCATAGAAGCTGAGATATTATGAGAGGTAAAATGAATTACGTCATCAAGGGCGATAAAAGGTAAACAAATTTGAAATCTAAAATCGATTTTGATCAATGTTAATATATATCATATATGTGAAATTCTAGTTTTGAAGGGTAAATATAATACTTGCCATAGTCTAATAGGTTCTCCCCTAAAATATTAATTCGGAGTCTTTTATACTAGATGTTTTTTTGCCACAATAAATACATCAAATAGAGTAGTTGAAACAAAGGATAAAAAGTATTCTATTTAAAAGGCTTTCTTTTACTTATTTTTTTTTAGATATCATTTGCATCTTCATTCTCAAATAATTTCCCAAATTCCATAAAACATTTTCTCTAGTCATATAAGTCAAAATTAGAACCTTAAATAAAAATAAATAAATAGAAGAAAAAATAAGAAATATGTAAAAGTGGAATGAAAAGTGTATTATATATGGCTTAGATGGCCTCGAAATTGAATAAATAGAAATAAACTGAAGAGACAATAATAAAATTAATTGTGTTAAACTATATTACACTGATAACCACAAAATCAAATCATAATAAGCTATTACGACATATAGATTATACTAACCTAAATTAGATCCATTAAGATAAAAAATCCATCAACAACTTGCAAAATAGATTGACATTTCTCAAATATAAAATTAATTAATTGCACATTTATTATTTTCACCGGCACACCGCGTGGTGTGGAATTTTCTTCTTGTAGGGACACTCATTAGGAAATTTCAGCTAAAGAGTAATGCTTGAAAGAATATTTATATGACCATCTGAACATGTCTAAAAACAACATTTTCAGAAGTACAGTGACGAAAACATAAGAATAGAAGTTCAGGGATCCAAAATCAATATAACTTCTCACGTCTTTTATGAGTTTAGACATAATTAAAAGACTCGTGATCTCAGTTTCAAAGTCAAGAGTGGAAAAATAGGAGATTGTATAAACCAAAAAGAAAGTAACCTGAGAGAAAAATGCTTCATTTTATTATTTTTTTTTAGCAAAATTTATGTAGACTCTTCAATGGTGATATTTCAATTCTTGGTCAGATTTATTCAAAAAATCTAGAAAATAAGATGGGAAAAGAAAATTTAAAGTCAAGATAATAACCAATACTACACGTTAAAGTCAACAGAATGACCGATACGACACGTTAGAATGACCTAGTGCAAATGTCCAACAAAAATGGGACCAACACTCTTTGAAGTTATTAAACCACAACCAATCAGTTATATATGTTGACTTAAGAGTATTACAATAATTAGATAAAAATCCAAATGTCATTATATATGTGTTAATATTGTATTTAACATTTATGAATAAAAGATTAAAATTATACAATTGTTATAAAATGCATTCATCTCCTTCACTATCTTGTACTTAGAATTGTCTAATTGATTTATGTTCCATAGATCAGTCCTACAAAACTTCAATCTAAAATGTTTTCCTCATATTGGTTGTAATAGCGGGTGCTACAAAACAAGGTGTCCACTCATATTTACTATTAGTTATTAGCTTGACTTCTATAGCAAGAGTAGATAGTAGTTCAATGTATTTTCCACAAATATTTTATGTATTTTTCAATCCATCTTATTTACTAACCTCTCTATAAATAAATCTATGAAAGAATAGAATTACCATCATTCAAGAATCTCCATAAATTGCTCCCAAAAAAATGAAGCCATCTTCTCTTTGGTTGCTTGCTTTTTGGTTTATATATGTTCCCCTGTTTTTCCACTTTAAATGCAACTCCAAACACAATGTTTTTGCTCTAGAAAATGAGATCGATCATATGGCACTTATCAAATTCAAAGAATCAATATCGAGTGACCCAAATGGGATCTTGCTTTCTTGGAATACTTCTACTCATTTCTGTAATTGGTATGGAATAACATGCCATCCCACACTTCCAAGGGTTACTGAGCTGAACTTGCTAGGGCACAAGTTGAGAGGGTACATATCTCCTCACATAGGTAATCTCTCTTACATGAGAACATTTGAACTTGGAAACAATAGTTTCTATGGCAATATCCCACTCGAAGTGGGAAGATTGTCTCAATTGCAGAATTTCAGAGTTGGAAATAACACATTGGTAGGAGAAATTCCTTTGAATTTGACACATTGTGCTCAACTCAAAACTTTATATTTGTATGGAAACAAGCTGAAGGGAAAAATACCTACTAAAATCGGATTGCTCCGGAACATACAGTTTTTGAACTTTGGTCAAAATCATTTAACAGGAGAAATTCCATCTTCCATTGGGAATCTTTCTTCAATAACATATCTATCATTTGGTGATAACAATTTAGAGGGAGATATTCCACCAGAAATATGTCATCTCAAGAGATTGATGATTGTAACTTTCGGTATTAACAAACTGAGTGGATCATTTCCTTCCTGTCTTTATAATATGACATCTCTTACTGGAATCTCAGTTGTTGAAAATCAACTTAGTGGCTCTCTTCCACCCGACATGTTCCACACCCTCCACAATCTTCGGGGACTTATACTTTCTAACAATCAATTCTCAGGTCCAATCCCACCTTCCATTGCAAATGCATCCACCCTCTTACTCCTTGCCCTCTCTTATAACTACTTTGTGGGAAGAATTCCAAGTTTTGGAAACCTACATGATCTTTATTCCCTAGATTTGTCTAAAAACAATTTAGGTTACAATTCAACTAACGATTTGCAGTTTTTAAAATCATTGGTAAATTGTACTAAGTTGAAAATCTTAAGTCTATCTTACAATAGTTTTGGAGGTCGTTTGCCAAATTCTTTGGGAAATTTCTCCACCCATCTATGTCAACTATATCTCGGATACAATGAGATATCTGGAGAAATCCCTGAGGCAATGGGAAATTTAGTTGGCTTAACTGTCTTATCAGTATTCAATACTCACATAGCTGGGAGTATCCCAACAACTTTTGGAAAGTTCAGAATGCTTGGAGTGTTAGTCTTAGGGGAAAACAAGTTGTCAGGAAAGATAGAACCCTTCATTGGAAACTTAAGTCAATTGTTTCATTTGAACCTACGAGCAAATCGATTTGAAGGGAGTATTCCTCCTAGTATAGGAAATTGTCAACTGCGACAATATTTAGATCTTTCAAAGAACAATCTCACAGGCACCATACCACTAGAGCTTTTTAATCTTACCTCTCTATTCATATTGGATTTGTCAAATAACTCATTGAGTGGCAGTATACCAGATGAAGTGGGAAATATACGCAATATTAACTTTCTAGATATGTCAAACAATCATATATCTGGTCACATTCCACTTGGTGTTGGAAAATGCGTAATGTTAGAGAGTCTCTATTTGCAAGGGAATTCTTTACAAGGAACCATACCATCTTCTTTGACATCACTTAAAAGCATTATATTTTTGGACCTGTCACAAAACCATTTGTCTGGATCAATTCCAAATTTCCTGCAAAACCTTTCTTTCTTACAGTATTTGAATGTATCTTTTAACATGTTGGAAGGTGAGGTACCCACTGAAGGTGTCTTTCGGAACGTAAGTGCATTGGGGGTCATTGGAAACAGTAAGCTTTGTGGAGGTATTTCTGAATTGCATCTGCCACCATGCCCTCTTAAAATTAAGAAACATGCAAAACACCGCAAGTTCAGATCGATAGTAATGATATTAAGTGTAGTTGTTTTCCTCATTGTACTATTATCTGCCTTAACTATCTATTGGTCGAGGAAAAAGGGAAAGAAACCTGCCCTTAATTCATCAACAATTCACCAATTGGCTAAAGTTTCCTACCAAAGCTTGTACAATGGAACTGATGGATTCTCAACTACAAACTTGATAGGGAGTGGGAATTTCAGTTCTGTCTACAAAGGAACTCTTGAGCTCGAAGACAGAGTTGTTGCCGTAAAGGTTCTAAACCTCCAAAGAAAAGGAGCTCACAAGAGCTTCGTGGCAGAATGTAATGCACTAAAAAATATTAAGCATCGAAATGTTGTTCAGATTTTGACATGTTGTTCCAGCACAGATTATAAAGGTCAAGAATTCAAAGCTTTGATCTTTGAGTACATGAGAAATGGAAGCCTGGAGCAATGGTTGCATCCTACCACAACAAGTGTTGAGCATCCAAGAACATTGAGCCTTAAACAAAGATTAAGTATAATGATTGACGTAGTTTCTGCATTACAATATCTTCATCATGAATGTGAGCAGTCGATCATTCATTGTGATTTAAAGCCAAGCAATGTCCTTCTTGATGATGAGATGATTGCTCATGTAAGTGATTTTGGCATAGCAAGACTTCTCTCAACAATCCAAGGTATTACCTCCAAACAATCAAGTACACTTGCAATAAAGGGGACTGTTGGCTATGCTCCTCCAGGTATTTTCTTCTGTTTTTCAATCGTTAAGTTGCTTTGAATTCTCAGAATTTTGTGATGTGAGTATGTTATATCTTAGTATTTTGTATTGATAATTTTGTATAATGATAGAGTATGGAATGGGTGCTGAAGTGTCAACTTCTGGCGACATGTACAGCTTTGGGATTCTTTTGCTGGAAATGCTTACTGGGAGAAGACCTACAGATGAAATGTTTGAAGATGGTCAAAATATTTGTAACTTTGTTGCAATTTCATTTCCCAGTAAACTTTTTCAAATTTTGGATCCGCGACTTATTCCAATTGAGGAAAATGATTGGAATCTTAATCCAAATGTTGAAAAGTGCTTAGTTTCACTTTTTAGGATTGGTCTTGCCTGTGCCGTGGAATCACCAAAAGAAAGAATGGATGTGGTTGATGTCAGCAGGGAGCTTCATCGAATTCAAAATGCCTTTTTTGGTGAGTTTTTTTTTTTTTTTGGAATGCTTTAATAATTATTGCACAATTACATCAAGTTTTTCTTTTTAAAAATCATAAATTAGTAAAATTGAGGATTTATACGTCTTATGTGTATTTGGATTTTTACTAAAAATAGAAAATGGATGTTTAGATCAATGTGTTCTAACCTAAAATTGAACTTCTTAGGTCGAGGCTCTGTTTTGGGAAATGATCCTTCAATCTTGTTATTGAGTGAAGGTGTTGATAATATTGAAGGTTGAGCACATCATCAAATGAATATCACTTGCTAATCATGTTTTAGTACCGAAATCACTTGGAAAATGTGGCTTTAAATCAAGTAAGTTTCCTTGTTATCGGTATATACGTTTTTGTAGTCTTAAATTTTATTATATAATGTATATCAAGTTGTTTTGTTAACTAATTATTATTGTCCCTGATTGATAATCTTTTTTTCCACCGGATGTTGAAAATCATTAAAAAAAAACACAGGAGATTCACTACAATAGTTTATTAAGAATAATTTTAGTAAAACTTGTAAAAGAAACAATGATCTTCAAAACTAAATTTGGTTCAGAAGTTAATTAAGTGTAGAAAAAATATTAATCAACACCTACCATGTTTTTCACGGTTACCTTTAATTGAATGTTTAAACTGAAAATGATGGAATTTTTTTAATAATTATACTAGTTTTAAACATGTGTTTACTACGGGTTGATGTTGCTTCGTGTGTTTATTAAAAATAATTAGAAATCGAAGAAAAAAACTAATAAATATTTTTAAGTTTGTAACTAAGTTTTGAATATAGAATCAATCTAAAAATAGTTTGGGTGTTGCTTTCTCCGTCACCACCCCTTCTCCCTCCACTTTCTCAACCTTCTACAAAATTTTTTTAATTACAAAAGTAGTTTTTTTTTTTTTTTTACTTTTAATCCTATTTATTTACTTTATTCTGAAATCCTAAATTCCTATCTATTTTTACTCACTCATTTTCACTCGTGCAGTCTCACCTCTCCACTCTCCCAAGTCTCACTTTCTCTCTTTCTAGATTTCCACCCCCTCCAACTCTCACCAGATCCGTTTTTTCTCATTTCCCAACTCTTACTTCTCTTACTTCTCTTCTCCATATGTTCTAAAAATACTTTCCAGTGCAAAAGAACGTTTAAGCAAGTCATGAAAAGCACATGAACATAGACATATATTGCACAGGAAAATTACACTGATGAAGAGTCACACAACCAATTCTAATGAATAGAAAAACTAGCCACTTTTAGTCATCTATAACATACTCTTTACAACAATTCCTTGCAAAAAGTGAAGTCTTGAAGCCTTGCAGTTGTCTCCTGATCGTCTCCTGATTTCTCCAGTATTTTTCGTGCTTTGTTTTGTCAGATGATGTCCTCTTTCTTTTTGTCTCAACTTTTAAAACCAACTTCATTTAATTAATTCGCTCAGTGCACATCTATGCATGCGTTGAGCGAAAATCTCAATTGCAGTTCTTCAACTGACGTCATTCGCTCAACGCATAGTGCTGGTGCGCTAGACAATAAGTCTTTCTTTCTGTCTCAACTTTTAAAACCAACTTCATTTAATTAATTCGCTCAGTGCACATCTATGCATGTGTTGAACGAAAATCTCAATTGTAGCTCCTCAACTAACGCCATTCGCTCAACGCATAGTACTGGTGCGCTAGGCGATAAGTCTTCCTTCTGGCTGTGCAACTGATGGCTTGCGCTTAGCGAAAATTGGCTAACAACACTCCAAAAAATGTAGAATTTCTTGTACAATGTTTACACAACTTTCTACTTCCTATTACAGCTTTTCAATGAGGAAACACATGAATAATTACAACTTTGAACTCATTTATAAGTGTAAAAACAACTATTTTTCACACTTATCAACTCCTGCAAACTTGACTTTTTCATGTCCTTATGAAATTACAAAAAAGAACAACAAAACAAACATTTGACATTTTAATGAAATGAATGTGCACATCAGAAAAAATTGTATGAATTCCCAAAGACTTGAAACAATCATGACATGGTGCATTCATCAACAAAAAGTTCACTTGTGCATAGAGCATGGACAACTAGACCAAAGATTAAAATCACTCAATGTCAGTGTTTGTCCTCACATGTGTATGAACTAATTTGTTAAAGAACTTCATCAACTTTTGCACATCATCTAATTCATACATTTCACACACATTTAGTTAAGTCAAAAGGTTTTTTATGGGTGAAAGCGTGGCTTAGCTAGAAGAATCATGGTTTTTCTTGATTCAAAGACACCTAAGAAGAGAACATAAGTCTATGCTTCAAATCTTAATCATCATCAGAATCCCAATATATCTATCAACATTTTATACATATTCTTTCTCAATTCAACCTTCTTTTTCAAATCATGTACCCTTTTTGATAAACTTTTTTCTCTTCTTTTTTTATTGACATTTTTCTTTCCCCAAACTTTAACTTAATCATATCCTCACCCAAAACATACTACTTGTTCTTTTCTAAAGTGTAAGGTAAGATTCTAGATGACTCAAGGTGGAAGAGAAAATATCAAAGCTCAAAAGGTTTCACAATTGTATAATGATGCATGAAGGTTAGCTATTTGGCCAAGTAGCTATACAATCAACAAGAATAATGCCATTCTCATTCTTAACCAAAAGTGTGTATGTAGAATCACAATCAGGCAAAAATTAATTCCATATCCACAAAAAATTCATCATCTCATCTATTTCACTCATTCATGCTCTCAAACACTCTACATTATCTGGTCATAGTTCAACTCATGCACAAGATCACATTTTAAGCACATTGCAACCACAATCATACATGTTCTCATCTTGCAAAATTATATTGCTTAATCAGAAAGCACATAATTCATTAAATCAAAATGTCAAATTATCTTAACAGAAAATTATAAAATCCAAATAAACAAATAGTAAAAAAAATAACTAAAATAAAACAAAATATATAAATGTCCATCTGCATCTGCATCACCAAGACACATCTGGTCTAGACCTCCACTAGCTCTGCTGCTGACTCGGCTAAGTCCATCTGGGATCTGGTTCTTCTTCCTCCTCATCACCCTCTCCTGCCATCATATCCTCCGGCTCTGGATCCCGCTGCTCTAGAAAGACACTCCCCCACCTAGACTCTGGCCTGCCCTCAGGCCAAGGTATATGTGAAGCAAACTAGGCTACAGTCATGAGTTCGTCATTTGGAAAGTCAAGAAGGCCGAGTAATAAATGATACATGTTATCCTGCAGGGAAACTTGACCCTGCATCATGGTAGTGCACCAGTCGCGAATATCATCCTGGCGAGCGAGGCTTTGGCGCATAAAGTCAGAAAGCATGTTTGTATTAGGAGGGGCTCTAGGCACTCAGGTGCCTCTACAGGGTGGAGGTGCATGCATGGCTGACAGTTCCGCCCTATTGGTGCAATTCTTGTAAAAAAACTTCTTGTTCAGGGCAGGCTGTAGGTGGAGGGTAATGTTAAATACCCCTGATATTCCACTAGCCTTGCATAAGGCAGTCACTAAAGCAAGGAAACCAAGCTTGCAAATTTCACCATTTGCAATGGTGGCTATCTTCTGTGAGATGTATGCACCCACATCCATATCAATACCCGTGATGATGCCATAAATCAAATAGGAGCACTCCAGGTTGATATCGGAGGTGTGAGTGTTGGGGCTGATGTTGAAAAAAGAGAAGGCACTCAACATCTGTGCCAAAGCATTGAGGTGCTTCCTTAAAATCTGCACCAGAGTACTGCTTGTGCCTAGTTGATAGCCATATCATGGGATGCACAAAGTCACAACAATAAGGTCATGGTCTGAATGGCTTGACATGAAGGTGCCTAGAGGACAAGGCTGGAAGGTAGGAGTCTGGAACATCCTATTTAATGATCTCCTATCAAATCTGGTAATTTTCCCCCTAACCTTGGATATTTTGGGTCGAGAGCCATCTGGTTTCCAAGCATTAACATAAAATTCCTTCACCAGAACTTCATCAATTTCATTTGGGAGGTGGGCTTGGATGTGATGTCACTGCCTCCTCTCTAGCTCCTATTGAATATGGTCATACTCCCCAGCTTTCAATTCTAGCCTCCTTTTAGGTAGGAGGGCTCTTCCCATGATATTTCTGTAAGAAACATTTATCCGTACTCAACCTCCAACGCTTTAAACATCTAGACCTTAACATGACAAACATGAAAGCCCTATCTTTTTCTTTGAAAATTCTCTTAAAATTGTTAAGTTTTGATTATGATTAATTTAGTATTTATATACCTAAACTAGACGTAAATACGTCACCCTTTGGCCCATAAACCTAAAACGTACACATACTTAATGGTGCTCACTAAAAAAATGACATCTATGATTGTGGACCACTTCCACACGAGTTTTAAGGTCTCCACGCATGCAGAACCAACGCTTCCAACACTCGTCCAATGCGTCCCAAACTAATATATAACGTAAAAATAGATAGATAAACCTTATTTAAACCCTTTGACAGCCAAGACTAAACTACAAATAACGCACACACAAATGTATTATTAAATGTCTAATCCTCACACAACCAAACTATAATAATTTAATAATAAAAAATTTATAAAAAAAAAATATTCCGAATTATTTTAGGTCTTACTGCCAAAAGTAAGAGCAAACATTAAAATCTACACCTTAATTTTTAGCTGGTAAAGGGTCAACTATATCAACTATATTTCCATTTATTGCCTCGTATTTCAGCTATCATAAACATAAACAACCAATCACAACATCATGAACAATATTCAAGCCTAAACCAATCTCAACATCATGAAAAATATTCATGAACAGTATTCAGTCATAAATTATAAACATATAATTTTGTCTGGAATAATAAAAATGATAAAAAAAAAATGTTTGATCACTAACTTAGTGTTGTTTTCTTTAATAATTTTCTTCTAAACTTTTATTTTATTTCTCTTATTTTTATTTTAATTTATTTTGTATGTTTGTTAGCCTATTTTGTGTCGTTTTCTTTCATTTTTAACAGGATTGATATTTTATTTATTTTTAATTTTAATCTTGTTATGATTTGAATTTTTGTCAAAATAATTAAGAAAATAATAAAAATAAAAAATATAATTTTTAATGCATCATAACCCCGTGAATCAAATAATAGTAACAAAATACTATCAACGGGTCACATGATGACTTACTCTTCCATTCTAAATAAAAACAATAAATAAAAAAAAAAAAATTGTCTTCATCAATCACCGTTTGTATGTATATACGTGAAACTTTCCCTGAATAATTCTGGAACTTCCGAATAATCAAATTAAAATAAACTTTTATGGCAATCATCTTCCCACTCACTCAAATAATTTTTACGCTTCACCAACCCATCATTCCATAAGCCAATCATATCTACCGACATTCTTTCTTTAATGGTTTTATTCTGTTTTAAGAAGGGCACAGAAGAACGAAAAGAAGGGGAGGCCATGATCAGGTTCATTTTCACCAATTTCTCCTTTAACCATTTCACAAAATTCTCCAAACAAAAATTACATCAGCACTTCTAATTAGAAACCAAGACCTAGCACCATACCGTCCTCGAGAAAACTTCCAGATCACGATTTCTGCATACCTAACCAAATTGCCATGCCTAAACAGCACAACATTTACGGCTTCTTTCATTATATAAAATTACAATGACCTTTTTTCTAAATATACCTTTTAGAGATATGTGTAATGTGAAAAGAGAACGGAATTCTTCTGGTTTTAAAACTTAAAAATAGGGTATATATGTGGATATATATTATAAAAAGAGACACGATGTAATGGTTTTAGTTTTAGAAAAAAAAATAGTAAAGATAATATATAATTTTAAAAGAACAATTTAATTAGAATAAAATTTCATAATTATTAGAGTAATATTTTGTTGTTATGGTTGAAAGTGGGTGTTAGTTTAATTCTTAAATCGCTGAATTAAAAAAGTTCTGTAATGTCTTCACGCGACTGAAAAAAGAAAGGTTCTGCATTAATCTTCACGCGCATTCTCTTCTTCTAACAGTTGATGGCCTCATCCATTTCAACCATGGAATTCACGTCTGCATCATCCAAACTCCAACAGAGGTACGATGTGCTCATCAACTTTACTGGAG
Source organism: Vigna mungo (assembly GCA_036885675.1). NCBI lineage: Eukaryota > Viridiplantae > Streptophyta > Magnoliopsida > Fabales > Fabaceae > Vigna > Vigna mungo. The sequence goes on from CP144698.1 coordinate 22,381,098, forward strand.
ACGACATCCGCAAGAAATTTGTTTCTCATCTTCATTCTGCCCTCTCCGCTGTTGGCTTCAACACTTTCCTTCACGAGGAGAACGCAGTGAAGGAAATGCACATCGAAGAAGCTATTCTCGATCTCTATCAGGTAGCAATTGTTGTCTTCACCAAAACCATTGCTCGATCTGCTTGGTGTCTTCATCAACTTTAAGAAATCATTCGATGGCACCAAACTTATTCCCGACATGTTCTGCCTATACATTACGAAGTTGAGCCATCTGATGTACGTCTTCAAAAGGGTGATTTTGGAAAAGCGTTCAAAGAAACTGCACACCAAACATTCTCAGCAGAACAACTGGAGGATGGAATGTCCTGGTGGAGCCAAGCACTCACCAAAGCTGCAAATTTCTTTGGATGGGATGAGAGCAATCACAGGTAAATCACGCACTCAAGCATCTTTTAAAACTCAGATTTAATTTTTTTAACAGATGAGTTCTTCTATAACTGTTATTGAACATGAAGGAGTGATGCTGAACTAGTGGACAAAATTGTTAAGAGCCTTCTTAAATTACCAGTCTTGTCTGCAACTAAATTTCCTGTCGGACTACTTTCCCGCGCGGAAAATGCGATTCGAATTATCAAAAGTAAATCTAGAGAAGTTTGTATAATAGAGATATATGGAGAAGAAGGATCTGGTAAAACCACCCTTGCCAAAGCCATCTACAATCAAATTCAGGGTACATTTACAGAGAAAAGTTTCATTGAAAGACAAGTTGGCGGAACAAGGGAGGTTCTTCGTGTACAAGAACAACTTTTGTTAGAGATCCTAAAAACAAAGGTAGACATACACTAGTGCAGTCAAGGGAAATGACAGCGGTCGGTCCCCGAACCGCGGCATATTCAGCCACGGTAGAAAGTCTGAGACTTTATGCCGCGATTACAACCGCGGCAGAATGTCTGGCGAATAGACAGCGGTTGTTTTAGGAACCGCTGCCTAAACCTGTGTTTTTTTTTAGAAAAAATCCAGAAATCCCAGCCTTATATGCCGCGGTTGGAACCGCGGTAAAAAGCAGGGGAATATGCCGCGGTTCGTACCACAACCGCGGCCAAAAGGCTAATTTAAAAAAAAAATAAAACTGAAACGGGGAACTTTCTACCGCGGTTGTGGTTACAACCGCGACATATTCCCTACTTTATACCGCGGTTGTGACCACAACCGCAGCATATTCCCCTGCCTTTTTTTAAAATAGCAGGTCTGTTTTTGTGATATCCAATACCACAAAAACAGACCTGCATATGAAAACATGTATACATATTTAATTTGAACAGATCAAACATCTTCAAATGTATTTCAAAATCAAATAAGTACAAAGTCTAATAAATTACAATCTAATCAAATGCAATGTTTAAATCTAGTAACTAAGAACTATTATATAACCTAACTAGATACTTTGCAGCAGCTTTCCTGATGAATGATAATGGCTTCTCAGGAACTGGTGTAGTAGTCTTGAACCTCTGCACAAGACAATTGATATTAATTAGTGTATCTCAACTCTAACTTTTGGAAAACATCAAAATTTGTTAAAGTTAAATGTTACCGTTTCCCAGCCTCTTGTGATATGGGAACGAACAATGTGGGTCATCCAATACATTACATAATAACCGCACTCATATGACCCAGTCTGTCTGTTACACTACAATATATGATCAAAGTTGTAAATAGTTAGTGAATAACATTAAAATAAAACAACTATAAGAAAGTATGGCTTTAGCATATGTCAAACCTTGAGAGAAATCCAAGCAATCTTTCTACTGTTAGTAATTGATTTCCCAACAATCATCATACTTGCTGGTATAGAACTATATATAACAAGAAGTTGTTTTAGCATTCATTTATATAACAAAGAAAGTCCAAACATTGAGGTTCTTACCAATCAATTGCTTGTCTGAGTTGTGTGGGAGGAGGCCTGTGGAATGAGCAGAACCACAAAGCATAGTTCTCTTGCTTAGACATAACAAGAAGCTGCCAATGGCGCCTGAAATTCATAATAACTTAACTATTATATATTAAAATCACATATGGAACTTTATTATGTTAACAAAGTTCACTTACCCAGATATATAAGGCAAAAAGTATATTTTCTTGTCGCTTGCAAAACTTCTCATCAGATTTGTGTTGATGGTATCAAAATCATTTGATTCATGAATGGATTGTGGATCAATGAATCCATAATCATCATAAAGCCCCAACTTGTTACTGACCCCAAACATATACCTGAAATCAAAAATTAACTTTGATATAAGGATACTTGATATATACCATAATTTTTTATATAAATTATTGCTCATAAACTTACATCATCCGTAGCTGAATAATTGAAATATTCAACTCTTGTGTTCCCGACGCAAGCTCTCTGACATATTGGCTATGAAGGTATATTGGGACCTCAGAGCCTGTCCCAAATACGTTAGCATTAATCAACCTCCAAAGGCTTATCTTCAAGGATGTCAGCTAGTAGATGCAATGAAGCAAGAGGATCATCCTCAGATAGAGGAATCTTCTCCTGTGCCTGCGTCTGTTGTTACATGTAAAAATAAGATAAGTTTTGACATCAAAAACCTTTAAAATTGAGAAGTGTAAAGAAGAAATTCATACCGAGGGGTCAGAAACTGGTTTAACCAAAATTTAGGCAAAGTGATAAACGACTTAAATGCTTGTTCCACAGTGAAAATCTCTTCTGTGGCCAGAGGAACCGAGGCATCTGGTATGATCATTTCATCCACTGAGACCTTCACCTCATCCTCTAATAGTTGCATACCATGACATACAGTCGCTGACCTAAACTCTGTTCCACGAGCTACCAGGACCATCTCAATATCGTCGAAAATATATAGCAAACATGGACTAGCATCGTCCACATCATCCCCTGGGACGACTGGTGCGGAACAACTTCCTTTCCCGCTTCTCCCTGTCAGAATAAATGTTAGATTATAGAAAAGATAGAAATAATTGCACATAAATGTTTATTAAGTTTACCTGTGGGAGGCACATGTTCCGGTTCCTGTACAGGAGATGGCACTAGGCGCATGTCATAGCTCTCAAACTGCTGCTGGAACATGGCGCTGAATTCAGCCCTGAGCTCTTATCTAAGCTCGGCCCTAATATCCTTTGTAAGGTCTACTCAGACCTTTTTTGTGATCTCTTGTGTCATCCTTTCTCTTTGTTCTTCGCTGTATGCATATGAAGGCTGACGAGAAGAGCACCCAAAATAATCTTTAATTCCTACTCCAGGACCTGCACCACGTACACGTCCAGGGTGCTCAGGTCGTCCAATCGCAGCAGCAAGAATATCCTGGCGACCCTCTGGAGTGAACTGACCTTGGGAGCTCTGCTCAACCAAGGAATCCTGTACATTACAAAACATCATTATTCTTTAAAAAGTTCAATGTAGTATGAATAATTACAATTATTAATATTTTAGGAACAGTGATAACTTACAATTCTTTCGAAAATTTCTCGTGCAGACTCGGAAGAGTAGGCGCCCGATGGTCTCATACGAGCCAACTTCCATTTTTCATGTCTAGAAGGTGGAGAAGGAGGCTGAGGGGGGCTACCACCCTGAGATGGTGTTCTAGCCTCTGCCTTTTGCTTGAGGATTTTCTCCTCAAGCTTCCTATACCCACCACGAGATAATAGGTGGGGGTTTTTGTTATGAGCACTTGTTCCTTGTGCTTTGCTTCTAATTGTCTGTCACATACACATGAATTAATTAGTTCATATGATATATATTTGTTAATGAGGAATTGAATAATATCAACTATACTAACCTGCCATTCCTTTGTCATCCGACTCTCTTTAAAAAGCCGTTAAGTCTCCTCATCAATGGACTTATATGTCCTACATGGAGACTTATGTTTAAGTTCTCCAAAGATGTATCTTGATGTCAACTTACTTTTAAAGTTTATGAAGTTTTCAACAACAGTTGACAAACACTTATTTCTAAGTGTTGCGACATTTGGAATGTCAAATGTCAGCTGAAATAAACATAATAAAGTTGTATCAATACAAAATTATCAACATAAACAAATTTTAATTCAAATGATATTAACTAACTTACCAATATATCGTTCCATATGATGTTCCGATCAACCTTGAACACATGATCAAAAGATGGAGTGAGAATACCAATCCTATCACGTGCCACTACTCTAAGGTATGATCGGAAATCATCTGCATAGGGGCCAACTGCCACACCCGTGATCACGTTCACATTCACTGGAGTTCTTTCACCATTATTCTTTCTCATCAAAAGTTGTTTCATCCTGGTAGGTCCTCTGGTGGATCTGGTAGGGGGAGCCTCATCCCCTGAAGAATGTGGATGATCAGTCATATATCTACCAAAATAAATAGCAACATGAAATATTAATAAAAGACTTATGTAATATCATATAATTTAACAAAACATGTAATAGTAATCATATGAAATATATAAAAGGAAAACTTATGTGATATTAATAAAATACTTATACAGAAATTGGTAATGCATACATAAAGAGTTCCATTGTCATCATATGTATATTCCCTCATCATGATCTGACCGAATTGCATGTACATTGTCGTCAACTAGAGATTGGTCATCCAAATTTGTTGTAGTTTGCAATGAATGGTTGTCAGCAATATGAATATTAATCAGATTCTCTTCGTTAACTTCAATTTGTTTTTTGCCTTGAAGAGCGACATACCAATGGTCAGACGCAGGATCTTTGACATAAAACACCTGAGATGCTTGATGAACCATGATAAAAGGTTCGTCTCGGTAACCCACCTTTCGAAAATCAACCAGTGTCATACCTGATTCATCTATTTTGACACCACTCTTATTGTCAAACCACTTACATTTGAACAATGGAACAAAAAACTTGGTGTAATCAACCTCCCATATCTCTTCTATTATACCATAATATCTCATTGATCCAAGTACAGGAGATTGATCTTTTGATGTAGAAAATTGAAGCGACTCAGCTTCTAAACTAACTCCACTATTTTGTATTGTGCTTTTATCATCCAAAGTCTTCGTATAGAATGTGCAATTATTGACTTCATAACCTGTACAACACACGACATCAAACTTCAAACCATTTGCAAGCCACAATAAAGTTTGAGAAGAATGTGGCTCTTTGTCAATTTCAGATTTGAACCAAGACATAAATGTTTTGTTATGCTCCATCAACTGCCATTTCTCTGATTGTCTTGGATTTTTATTCTTAACAATGGCTTTGTGTGTTTCCAAAAAAGGGATCACCTCATCTGTGTTGTTCAATATATAAAGATGCGCTTGAAACAATTCATCACAATCTTTTGTCACAACATTCACACCTCGGATGCTTTTGCTTGTAGAAAATTTATTCAACCATGATGTGCGAGGAACTCCTATTGGATTCGTTGATGTCATGTAATCTGAACAAAACTTGATACTTTCTTCAGCAATATACCTTTCAATCATCAAACCTTCAGGACGATATGGATTTTTAATGTACCCTTTCAAAATCTTCATATAACGCTCAATAGGATACATCCATCTTAAGTATACCGGTCCGCACAACTTGATTTCTCTAACCAAATGAACAAGTAAATGTACCATGATTTCAATAAAAGATGGAGGGAAAAACATCTCTAGTTGACACAATATGATAACAATCTCGCCTTGAAGTGCACCTAACTTTGTAGGATCGATGACTTTACAACATATTGACGAGAAAAATGAACACAACCTGTTTATGGTTTGCCTAACATTTTTGGGCAAAATTCCACAAATAGCCACCGGTAACAACTGTTGCATTAAGACGTGACAATCGTGAGACTTCATGCCAACAAGCTTTAAGTCCTGCATCGACACTAAATTCTTCATATTTGAAGAGTATCCTTGTGGTACTTTGATACTCTTTAAACAAACACAAAAACTTATCTTCTCTTGTCTAGACATTGTGTAACATGCAGGGGGCAAATACGTACGTTTACCAATCTCCTTCGGTGCCAACTCTTCTCGGATATTCATGTCAACCAAATCCAAACGAGCATTCACTCCATCTTTTGTCTTTCCCTGAATGTTGAGTAGTGTACCAATCAAGCTATCACACACATTCTTTTCTACATGCATCACATCTATGCAATGTCGAACATCTAACTTTGACCAATATGGAAGATCAAAGAATATTGATTTCTTCTTCCAAGGGGTCGTTACAGATGACTTCTTGGATGTTTTCCCAAATACATGATGTAATTTATTAACTTTTTCAAGAACTTGAAGGCCAGTAAGTGGATTTGGTGCTTCCAGGCTGCTTTGGACCAGATATCATCATAGACAACATCATGTACTTCCTCTTCATGCACAATGCAGGAGATAAGTTGTAAATTATCAATATAACTGGCCAACAACTGTGATTGGTACTCATATTACCAAATGGGTTCATTCCATCAGTGGTTAAACCAAGCCTAAGATTTCTACACTCTTTACCAAATTCGGGGAATTGTTGATCAACATTTTTCCATTGCCTTGAATCAGCTGGATGACGAAGCAGCCCATCCCATCGAAGGTTTTTAGCATCTTTGGGATTCGCAAACAAACGCTTAAGTCTGGGCACTATTGGAAGGTACCAAACTACCTTCAAAGCAGATCCATTTTTTTCTATCTGACCATTATCTTCACTATTGTTTTTTGACTTGTATCGTGATAACCCACATTTTGGACACTTTGTCAAAAATTCAAACTCTTTCCTATATAAAATGCAGTCATTCGGACAAGCATGTATCCTTTTATACTTCATACCCATTGGACAAAGAATTTTCTTCGCATCATAATTTCGAGTGGGTATTGTATTTCCATCTGGCAACATTTCATTCAACAACGTCAACAATTCTGTAAAACTCTTACCAGTCCATCCATTGCTCGCCTTCAAATTCATGAGCCTTAACACAGCTGACAAACGTGTGAACTTACTTGAACTGACATACAAAGGTGTTTCTGCATCAGTCGACATCGTCTCATACACATGAGCTTTGGCAAAATTTTCTACACCAACATCGCGGATCATGTCCTCTAATTTGTCTTCATCCGGTCGATCTTCTTCCATCGTGGAATCAGTAACATTTTCAGTTTGTGAGTCAGTCGGAAAGTGCATTTCTTCGCCGTGCCATATCCATGTTGTATAGCATCTTAGGAAACCATCACAGATAACATGTTCTCTAATTTGAATTGCGTTCAACTTTCTCCCATTCAAACAGTTCACACAAGGACATCTAAACTTCACTTCATCGTCACTTCTCCCCTCATTACGTTGCGCAAATTGTATAAATTCCTCTACACCTCTCTCATACTCAACACTAATACGTGGTAAATTAATCCAATTTCGATCCATTCCTAAATATTACAAAATTACAATAAGACAGTTTTCTATATAAAATTATCAATTCAATCATACAATCAATTCAGTCATACAATCATACAATTAATAAGCATTCAAATGATCAATTCAAACATTCAATCACAGCTTATTTTGAAAGTTTATTCAAGATTCTAAACAACTTATTTTGAAAGTTTGTTCAAAATTAAGGATTTAAATAAATACAACATACTTGCCTTAAAATAGAAAAGTGCAAAGTCTAATTCAAAAACAAGAGGAAAATCGTAACACCAAATATCCAAGTTAATTTTACCATAACCTAAAAACAAACTTTCACAGCAAAATCGCTAACAACAGAAAAAATTAAGCCACAACGATCAAAGCACAACAAGAAACCAAAGCAAACATAAAGGCTTCATGAAAACGAAATGGAAGTACCTGGAATGGGCGCGGCAGAAACGAAATGGAACGGCAGAGGAATGGCGCGGCAACTCTGTTGGAGGAAGGCCTTCGGTGGCGACGACGCTGGTGGAGGAAGCCCTTTGGTGGTGGCGAGGTAGAGGCGCAGCTGCAGGGAGGATTGGCAGAGGAAGAGAAAGCTCTGAAACTGTTTCGCGATTGTAGAAGACGATATTGTTCTGAGTTATTTTTTTAACTTACTAGGAGAATCTACCGCGGTTCACCACTTACCCGCGGTAGTAAAGGGGTATATGTCGCGGTTCACTACTCAACCGCGGCCTATACTACTTAAAAAAATAATAAAAATGACATTTCTGAAATTATTTTTGAAACTATATGCCGCGGTTCAGCGGGCAACCGCGACATATAACCTTAAATATTTCAAATTTATTTCAAATTTATTCAGATGGGGTAATATGCCGCGGTTCTCAGAGTAACCGCGGCATATACCCTAACGTTCTGAATACTCAACTGCCTACCCAACTGCCTATTGGGGAATATCAAAAGGTTACAGGGGTATATGCTGCGGTTCTCAGAGCAACCGCAGCATATACCCCTGTAACGTTCTGAATACTCAACTGCCTACCCAACTGCCTTTTGGGGAATGTCAGGAGGTTACAGGGGTATATGCCGCGGTTCTCTGAGCAACCGCGACATATACCCCTGTAACCTCCTGACATTTCAGATCAGTCAGCACCTACAGTAAATTGGCAGGGGATTATGCCGCGGTTCTCTGAGCAACCGTGGCATATTCCCCTGCCAATTTATTGTAGGGGCTGACTGATGGGGAATGTCAGAAGGTTACAGGGTATATGCCGCGGTTGCTCAGAGACCCGCGGCATATGCCCCAGTTATTAAATTTTTTTCCTGACGTGGCGTCAAAGGAGATGGTTGACTGGGGTATATGCCGCGGTTAAGTGGGGAATCGCGGCATAAAAGTTCGATTTATTTACAAAATTGCCACCACGCAGCATTATGCTACGGTTTCTGATGAACCGTGGCATAATGTGTGCTGTATAATCCTTATTTTTTACTAGTGATACCTAGCGTTGATATTGGAATAAGTATGATTCGGGAAAGACATTCTGGAAAAAGAATGTTCATTGTACTTGACGATGTTCCTTACTTTACTATATTAGACATGTGGGATTGCCATGAAAGGTTCGATAAAGGAACTGTCATAATTGTTACAACAATATATAGAAGCCGGATGATAGAAAAAGTTTATTGTGAGTATCGGGTATCGCTAATGAACGAAGAGGAGTCCCTTGAGCTTCTTAGTTGGCACGCATTTAGAGAAGCAAAACCAAAAGAAGAATACAAAGACCTTGCAAGAAAAGTAGTTAGTCATTGTGGAGGATTACCTCTAGCTCTTGAAGTCATTGGAAGTACTTTATTTGAAAGGACGGAAGAAGAATGGCAAAGTGTACTGTTTGAATTAGTCAAAATTTCCTCTGATAATGTTGAACAGAAATTGAAAATAGGCTTCGACGGTTTACGCAATCAAATCCAAAAAGATTTATTCCTTGATATATGTTGTTTCTTTGTTGGTAAGGGCAAAGCGTATGCGACGAAAATCGTAAATGGTTGTGGGGTTGATACTGATATTGGAATAAGACTTCTTATGGAGCGTAACCTAATTAAAATTAACAAGAACAACAAATTCGGAATGCACCCTTCGCTACAAAAAATGGGAATAACAATTATTCGTGAAATTTCTGTAAAGGAACATGCAAAGAACAGGCGTATGTGGTTTGATAAAGAAGAAAAACATGTAAGAACATTCTTTACATGTGGTTTGAAACTTCTTTTGAAAGTGTTTGCTTTCTCCTCCTGTGCAATGAATTTATTTTTCTTTGCTCTTTTCATCACAGGGGACAAATTACAATAAGTCGTTTCTTCCGAAACTCAATGGAGTAAAACTGTCTGCTAATTCTGAATACCGTTCAGAGAAACTGAGATGGATCATTTTGCATGGGTTTCCGTCAGAATACCTACACTGCAAATTTTATGTGCATGATGCAATAGCAATTGATTTAAAACACAGTCTTCTTCGACTCGTCTTGAAAAAACCCCAGGTTTTAATTTCTTTCCATTTTCTATTAAAAGACAGAGATTGACTAAAATAAAATAGTAACCTACTATTTTTTATTTTTTTGGCGACATGTACAGCTTTGGAATTATTTTGCTGGAAATGCTTACTGGGAGAAGACCTACAGATGAAATGTTTGAAGATGGTCAAAATATTTGTAACTTTGTTGCAATTTCATTTCCCAGTAAACTTTTTCAAATTGATTGGAATCTTAATCCAAATGTTGAGAAGTGCTTAGTTTCACTTTTTAAAATTGGACTTGCCTGTGCTGTGGAATCACCAAAAGAAAGAATGGATGTGGTTGATGTCAGCAGGGAGCTTCATCGAATTCAAAATGCCTTTTTTCGTGAGTTACTTTTTTTTTTTTTGAATGCTTTAATAATTATTGCACAATTACATCAAGTTTTCCTTTTTAAAAATCATAAATTTTTAAAATTGAGGATTTATATGTGTCTTATGTGTATTTGGATTTTATTAAAAATACAAAATGGATGTTTAGATCAATGTGTTCTAACCTAAAATTGAACTTCTTAGGTCGAGGCTCTGTTTTGGGAAATGATCCTTCAATCTTGTTATTGAGTGAAGGTGTTGATAATATTGAAGGTTGAGCACATCATCAAATGCATATCACTTGCTAATCATGTTTTAGTACCGAAATCACTTGGAAAATGTGGGTTTAAATTAAGTAAGTTTCCTTGTTATCGGTATATACGTTTTTGTAGTCTTAAATTTTAGTTTGTTATAGGTTACTTTTTTATTATATAATGTATACCAAGTTGTTTTGTTAACTAATTATTATTGTCCCTGATTGATAATCCTTTTTTTTCCACCGGATGTTGAAAATCATTAAAAAAAAACACACAGGAGATTCACTACAATAGTTTATTAAGAATAATTTTAGAAAAACTTGTAAAAGAAACAATGATCTTCAAAACTAAATTTGGTTCAGAAGTTAATTAAGTGTAGAAAAAATATTAATTAACACCTACCATGTTTGTCACGATTACCTTTAATTGAATGTTTAAAGTGAAAATGATGGAATTTTTTTAATGATTATACTAGTTTTAAACATGTGTTTAAGTACGGATTGATGTTTGTTGGTGTGTTTATTAAAAGAGAATTAGAAATCGAGAAAAAAAATAATAAATATTTTTAAGTTTGTAGTTATGTTTTGAATAGAATCAAACTTAAAAATAATTTATAGGTGTAGAAAAAGTCCAATAAACATAGAAAAATATAAATAGTAGAGTTTTTAAAAATATAAATGATAAAACAGGTGAAAAGTATAAATGATATGCAGAAATATTTGGAGTTGACTCACTAACAATATAAATTAGTATATAAATAGACTAATGTAATGTGAATTGTTAGACTCGTCTAATTAATGCATTGACAAACTGGTTTAATAAGTGTTATTACATTCGTCTAATTAAAATATGAAAGTTGAAAGGGGAGCATGATTAGTGATGTCTGAAGTGGAAGAAGACAGAAATATTTGACCATAACTGATTATTGATTATGTTAAAATGCATGTCAAGATGCTTGCCCTTTATTTTAATCGATTATATTAAAATCAAAATCGATTAAAAATAAGTATCATGTTTTTGTATATAAATGGGTCTTGTCTTTTTTTCTGTAATGTGGGAGTGCAATTTAGAACTTTGCTTTGTGAAACAAGAAAGACCAGAAAGCAGTTTTGGAGAACAAAGGACATTCATAAGTGAAAGTCAAAGACAAGAAGCCTTCAAGCATGGTTGAATGTAGATGAATGGTGAATTAGTCTGGTTTAGGTTTGAAATCTACACTTGAGGTGTTTTGTTTTCTTTATGTTTGTTGTAAACTTAATTATTACTGTGTATAATTGTTGTGAAGGCAAGGGTTAAGGGTGATTGTTTGAAACATCACCTTAAAGAGTGATTCTTGATTGTTAGAGGTTAAGGTTGCATAGGTAAATTTGTAATTATGTAATCTCTACATCTTTATAGTGTATTTCCTTTCAAACTCAGGTTGTTTGAAAGAAGACTAGATGTAACCCCATTTAAGTCAAACCAATATAAAATCTTTTGTGTATCATCCATTTCTTTCTTTACATGTTTTTACATATTGTATTGATTAAGAAAGTTCACTCAAAACAGTAACATACATTGCATTTTTTTTAAAGAAGGGTAAGTGTAAAGTTTTAATCCAATTCACTCCCTCTTAGTTGAAATCTATTGGTTTTAACACTTTTAACAATTGGAATCAAAGTTGATTAATTTAATATTAATCGATTTACCAATATATCTCAAACATTTGCTGAAGGTGCATCTATAAATAGACCACCTTTGTTTGCTAGAGAAACTTACCCATTTTTGAAAATTAGAATGAAAATTTGTCTAGAATAAGTAGACAAAGGTGTATGGGATGTTGTAATAAATGGACCTCTTCAACACACAAAGATTGAAAAAGGTACGAATGTACCCAAAAAATTCTCTTACTGGACTCCTGATGAAAACAAGAGAGCACATTGTGGGAGCAAAACAATTATATCTTTCGCATGAACCCTCGATGAATTCTATAGAATTTTTGTTTGTGAATCAACTAAAGACATGTGGGACATCTTGGAAGTGAGACATGAAGGCACAAATGAAGTTAACAGATCATGAAATAATACTTTTATTCAAGAATATGAGATATTCAGAAAGAAGAATGGAGAAAACATTTATGATGTCTAGAAAAGATTTACCCACATAACAAATCATTTATTGGCTCTTGGAGAGATCTTTGACGAGAAAGAACTGAATAATAAAATCTTCAAGAGTTCAAAAAGAAAATGGCAACCTAAAATAACGGTAATATTTGAATCCAGATATTTTAGCACAATGAACATGGCTACGTGATGAGTGCATATTTATGCCCTCATTTAGTCTTGAATATTGGATTCTTAATTGGTTTTTGTACTTAAAAAGAATACTTTAATTAGGATTTGTTATAATTGGGTTTATGGAACATGAGATACAAAAACAAGATAAAAATAACTTTTTAGTTGCATAAATATTCTATAGATATTTTGAAGTGTGTTAGTGGATCTGCATCTAAGTTAAATTTATTGAGGTGTGGAAATAAATTTGTTAAAGATTCATGACCCTTAAAGATAAATACAAGAATAACAAATAATCAAAACCACAAGAAGTCAAGCCAAACATTACATGAAGAATTCAAGAAAAGCATGAAAAAAAGTGAAGAAATTTAGCTAAGCTAGGGCAACAAAAACTGGATCTTGCAATTTTTTTATTTTTTCTACAAAAAGGGCTTTAATAATTGATAAATATTTATGATAAAATATAATTTGGGAAAAATATATCTTAAGATATTTTATTTGATATTATTAAATAATTACCTTATTTAATACATCAGTAAATATCAAAAGATAATATTTGCCAATTTTTTTTAATTTAGTAAATATCTTCTTAAATATGTTTAGATCTCCACAACAATCAAATATACCTTGAAGCTATTAGATTATTTAGAAGATAGTTAGAAGAGAATACATTATCATAAAGAAGATTACAACAATAGAAAAGTATGAAACAAAGCTTAATCCAATTTCTATATAAAGAAACTTAGGATAACACATTAGGAGAGTTGAGGAACCCTTTTGAGGTTCTAATTTCGTCTTGTCTCTCTTCTTTCCTGTTCTCCACCTTCTCTTCTTCTATTTTTATGTTATTTCCACATTCCATGGAGTGTTAAGCCTTTATGATTGATTTTGCTAGAATTTCTTGACTGGATTCTGAGGTTAGATGAATAAATTTGTTTGTTTTTTTTATTCTTGTTCTGATTTATTTTTATCTATGTCTTTTATTTCTTAATCAAAGTATGATTTTTCTATTATAGCAAGTTAGCATGGTGTTAAATCTACATAACATATTAATCATATGAGTCCAAGGGTTTTTAATTTTAATTCAGAATTTACTTTGATTAAAGTTGAAAACTTTCATGTGATTGAATGAGTTTTTGTCAATAATTGAGAATGTACTTTTATTAAAGGTAAAAACCTTAACAAGAATTAATTAAGAATGTACTTTGGTTATTAATTTTTTTACTTGATTTAAAATACTCTATTAGTTTTTCACTTTATTTATATTAACAGAAAATCTTAGGATCAGTTCTTCCCAATTTGATATATATCTGATTTTCCTTTCTATCTTAAGTAAATATTGGAAAGGATAGAGATTTCAGTACTTCAAAAAGTTATAAATGCTAGCATACTGATTCTCCCTTTTTTCTTGATTCTCTCTTTCAAATAATTAAGTTGTTGTTACTGCTCTTTCTAATGATGGTCCTTCTCAAATGCCTTCATCTTCCATACTAACCATGGAAGAACATTTTGCAAATCTTTCTAAACAACTGGAGGATATGAGTCTTGCTCAAAAAGCTCATTTTGAACAAATCTTTAAGTGGCAACAAAATCATGAAGATTATGTGGCTGACCAGTTTCATGAATTTGATGTTTGCCTTGGGAACATTGAAAATCGCCTCAATCTTCAACGTCCAGAAAGACCACCAAGTCCGGATTTTTAGACTAAGGATTCTATGTTAGAGTGCTTTGTTGATTGTTTGTTTTGATTTTGTGTCATGTTTCTAATTTTTTATGTTTCTTTATGGTGAAATATTGTACCTTTTCTCTCCATGGATAAAATGATATCTTATTCTTATGTGCATACATTGTTTAATTGACGGGGAGATCATATTAAGGAGGAACGTTTTCATTAATCTTTTTGCTTATGATAAAAAAGAGGGGGAGAAGTAGTGCAGTTACTACTAACCTTTTTTGTTGTTTGTTAGTATTTTATTAAGATAACCCAAAGTTGCTTTTAAACAAAGTATTTTTTTATCATCAGCAAAAAAGGGGAGATTGTTAACAATGAGGAGCATTAGTATATTTGAAGATAAATGATTTTGATGATGCTGCAAGAAGATAAACTTGAAGAAACTATTATAATTGTTTTAAAAGCACTTTTGTAGTTTACAAATGTATTAGGAAAGATTTTAAGCAATGTAAAACTTAGAAGTCTCGTATCCTTAAAGTAGTTATGCCTTTAACCGATTATGTGAAGTTATAATCGATTATCCTGAGCTCTCTTGAAAAACCATTTCGCTCTGGAATAATCGATTATTGCTCCAAATAATCGATTATATCACAGGTCCTTATGAGAACTGGCCAAGTCCCTGGAATAATCGATTATTCCTCAGGATAATCGATTATCACTTTTTGAAAAATCCTATAACGGACTTGAATAATCGATTATGACTTACAATAATCGATTATCACTGGTAGTTGTAATTTGCATTTTCAAATTCAGACCTGTAGGCTATATATAGGTGTTCTAAACCCTTAGAGGGTTAACTCTGAGCTTTTTGAGAATACAGTGTAACTAAGGAAGTTCTAAAAAGCTAGTTCATTGCATTGCCTAGTCTCGTGAATAGGAGAAGCTCTCGCTTTGTGGGTCAAAGGTCGGATCTGTTCTCTTCAAGTTGGCAAAGTTGCTATCTTCCGGTTCATTGGTATAAGGAAGATTGTTTCTGCACTGTTCCGGTTCGTTTATCAAAGGAAAGTGTAGATTGCTCGCTTCTGGTTCGTTGGTTGAAGGAAGCACCCTTTTGGTTCGTTCGTCGAAGGAAGGTTTTATCTTTCTGTTTATTCACTCTATTGTGAATCTGTGAAACTGATTTTTAGTGAAAACTTTAATCATCACCTTTTATAGTGATTAACAATTGGACGTAGAATCTTTTGATTCGAAACAGTATAAAAGTTTTGTGTGAATTTTTATACTCCCTACACTCTTCATATTTTTGGCACATCAACTGTTTGATAAAATTTCCTTAAGAAAACTAATTTTCTAAAAACGGACCATCGTAACTTGATTTGTGACTGAACACGTTTCTTATTTTATTCCGCTATGCGAGTCTATCGATACTAGTTGTCTAATACCGACAACAACTCTAGAGGTCCTAACACAACTCTAGAAGCTCAAGAGGATCTGTTTGTTACTACGAATTATAGACATGTGATGAGGGTATATTTGTTTCTCATCTCAATTATGCCCTCTCTACTGTTGGTCTCACCACTTTCCTTCATCACCACAATGCAGTGAAGTCATCTCACATCCAACAACCTATTCTCAGCCACTGTTGTGTAGCAATTGTTGTTTTCACCCAAACCTATTCTCAATCTGCTTGGTGTCTTCATCAGCTTCTACAAATCATCAAATGGCACCAAACTTATTGTCGACATGTTCTGCCCGTATATTATGAAATCCAGCAATCTGATGTACGTCTTCAGAAGGGTGACTTTGGAAAAGCCTTGAAGTCAACTGCACAACAAACATTTTCAAGTCAAGAACTGAAGCATGGAATGTCCAGGTGGAGCCATGCACTCACCAAAGCTGCCAATTTCTTTGGATGGGATGAGAGCAATCACAGGTACATCACTCACTCAATCAACCATCTTTTAAGCCTCTGATTTCATTTTCTTAATACATCACTTCTTCTATTATTGTTATTGAACTTGAAGGAGTGATGCTGAACTAGTGGAGAAAATTGTTAAGAGCGTTGTTAATTTACCGGTTTTGTCTGCTACTAAATTTCCAGTTGGATTACAATCCCACGTGGAAGATCTGATTCGAACTATCAAAAATAAATCCACGGAAGTTTGTACAATAGGAATAGGTGGACAGAGAGGTTCTGGTAAAACCACTCTTGCCAAAGCCATCTACAATCAAATTCATTGGACATTCAAGAAGAAAAGTTTCATTGAAAATATTTCACAAGTTAGCGGAATAAGAGGGCATCTTCGTTTACAAGAACAACTTCTTTCAGATGTCCTAAAAGAAAAGGTGGAGATTCCTAGCATTGATGTGGGAAGAAGTATGATTCGAGAAAGACTTTCTAGAAAAAAGGGTGCTCATTGTACTTGATGATGTGTCTCACAATTATGAATTTTTAGCATTATGGAACCGTAGTCATTATTGGTTCGGAGAAGGAACTGTAATAATCATTACAACAACAGTTGGAGGCATACTGAATATATATCCAGTAGATTATGCATTTCGGATAAAACTAATGAACACAAACGAGTCCCTTGAGCTTCTTAGTTGGCACGCATTTAGAGAACAAAAACCAAAAGAAGAATACGAAGACCTTGCAAGATTAGTAGTTAGTTATTGTGAAGGACTACCACTAACTCTTGAAGTTGTTGGAAGTAGTTTATTTGAAAAGACCAAAGAAGAATGGCATCGTGTACTGTTAAAATTAGAGATGGTTTTCATCTATCCTTTTTCAGAGATGATAAAAGTAAGCATCGAAGGTTCACTGAATGAAATGGAAAAAGATATATTCCTTGATATATATGTTGTTTCTTTGTTGGTAAGAGCAGAGCCTATGTTAGGAAGATCCTAAATGGGTGTGGAGTAGACGCTGATATTGGAATAAGAGTTCTCATCCAGCGTAACCTCATCAAAATTAACAAGAACAACAAATTTGGAATGCATCCTTTGCTACAAGAAATCGGAATAGAAATTATTCGTGAAAATTCAGGAAAGGATATTGGGAAGAACAGGCGACTGTTGTTTGATAAGGATACAAAATATGTAAGAACATTCTTTACATGTGGTTTCAAACTTCTTTCGAAAGCGTTTACTTTATCCTGTGCAGTACATTTGTTTTTATTTGCTCTTTTCATCACAGGGGACAGAAGCCATGCAGTGGTTGCCTGTGAAACAACCTTCAGTTTTCGCTTACAACGAAATTGTACACCCGACTGTAAATTCTGAGTACCTTCTTAAGAAACTAAAATGGATCAGTTCGCATGGGCTTTCTTCAAAACGTCTACCTAACAACTTTTATGAGCATGATGAAATAGCTATTGATTTAAAACGCAGTCTTCTTCGATTTCTCTGGAAAACACCTCAGGTTTTATTATCAGCCCCTTCTCGTTAAAACACAACTTAATTAAAATAAATCAGTAGCTTATTATTATTTCATTTTTTATTTCTGCTCTAATATTTCAAAAATGAAAAACTATCATGGTGCAGGTTTTGAGAGCGCTAAAAGTCCTTAACCTCAGTCACTCCAAGTATTTAACTACAACTCCTGACTTTACCGGATTACCATGTCTTGAACATCTCATTTTCAAATATTGTTCAAGATTGCGCGAAGTACACCAATCTATTGGATCACTCAACAGTCTTATACTCCTAAATTTGAAAGACTGTACAAGTCTAAACAGTCTTCCAACAGAGATATATGACTTGAAATCTTTAAGAACCTTCATTCTCTCTGGTTGTTCCAAGATTCACATAATGGATGAAGATATAGCAAAGTTGGAATCCTTGATAACTCTAATGGCTGAAAATACAGCTCTCAAACATATTCCTTTTTCAATTGTAAGCTCAAAAAGCATTGGATATATATCCCTACGTGGATTTGAGGGATTATCTCACAATCTTTTTCCTTCTATCATTCGGTCTTGGATGCCCAATAATGAATCCCATCTCTTATATTCATTCGTTTTGCATGGATACGGAGCATAATACGATTCATATTGCACCATTGCTTAGCACCCTTGCAAATATTCGAAGTGTTTTGGTAGCATGTGACACCGAATTTCAATTATCTAAGCAAGTCAAAAATATTTTGGTTGAATATTTCCCTAATATTACAGAATCAGGAATTGCAAAGAAGAACTTCAGGTGTTCTTTGATTGGAGTTGGATCGTACCATCAATTCTTCAATGCCGTAAGCAATAACATATATGAGGTTCTTCTCTCCATTTTCCTTTGTTTCTTACCTTCGCTATCATTTTAGCTATAATCAAGAGAACATGAAATAATCCTAATGAAATATCTGACTGAAACTACAATATTCAATTTTAGCACGCTTAATTTCTATTGACATAGAACCTCATCTAGAAGTTTCTGATTTTGGTAATCGACTATTTGTTATATTTCAAATTGTCGAAGAAATATACTAAAAGAGGCAAAGACATAAATGTTTTGCAAATCACTAACGACGTAATGATGATACATACAGCACAAAACTGTTAACCAGATTTGCTTAGATTAATTACCATTGGTATGTTTTGATTATGTAGTGCATTGTTGTTTGTTTGATTGTAAATGCCCACTTTGTAATGTTAAAATAATGATTATAGAAGACATTTTGAATAGATAAATTAGATAAAAGACCAAGCCTTTTATCTTATGATGTAGGTATTGGCAAGCAGTGAGTCTGGTGAAGTTTGTCTCCCAGCCGTCAATGATCCTTATTGTTTGGCCCATATGGGTGATGGACACTCTGTTTCTTTCATTGTGCCTCAAGATCGTGACATGAAAGGAATGACTTTGTGTGTTGTTTATTTATCAAACCCTGAAGCCATTGAACCTCAATTTACTAATGTCTTAATTGCTAATAACACAAAGTGCACATTCCATATACACAACCATGGCACATTAATTTCCTTTAATGATGAAGATTGGCATAGCATAATGTCAAATTTAGAATCTGGAGACAATGTAGGGATTTTTGTGAATTTCGGTAATGGATTGGTGGTCAAGAACACATTAGTGTATCTGATATGTGGTGAATCGAAGAACATGGAAAAAGCATCTGAGCCAAAGAAACATTCTCTCATTAGATTCATAAAGAAAGTTGTAATGTGACTTCTAATAAGTCATTTATGTTCTTTAAGAACAGCATGATCACTTTAGTGACGGAAATAATCCTACTTTCATTGCTATTTATTTTCCCATCCTTTAGCTTACAGATAAGAAATTCATGTTTGTTTTAGTCCTGTTTCTCACTCCTGACGTTGTCTTTCTTTGGCTTCACTTGAGTTGTTTATTATATTTGTTTTTTTGTGGTTACATTTGTCAGTTCTTTTCCCTTTGAGCATATAACATCTCTTCAAGAATTCCTCTAAAAGAAAAAGGTATGCTTTTTATGAAGGACAATGATATTTTAACAACTTTTTTTTAACAACTTTTTTACAACAGGACATGTGTCATCATTTTATTGGTCTGTTTGAATTTATGTTTAAAAAAAGTATTTGAAACAGACTAATAATAGACTGCCACGTATGCGTTGTCAAAAAATGTCAAAAAAGAGTTTTTCCTTTTATGAAATGAATGCAGATGTTGTTAGACTTTTTTATGATGTGTTTTATTTTGCTATCTTCTAGGTAGTCTCTCTTCTCGTTTCACTGTAGCCTCATCTCAATATTTAAGACTAAATGTAACAAAGTTTAATTTCAGTTATCAATTTAACACTTATTATTTGTTTTATATAAATATATCATTTTTTTTTCAATTTAAATTTGTATATAAGTTTTATTATAGTTTTCAATTATAATTTTTCAAATTTCAGTTTCTAACTAGTTTTATTTTATTTTTACATAATAATAAGAAATAAATTAGAAGGATTTTGAATTTATTTTATAACCTGCATCATCTAATATTAATAAATATTAAAATAAAAAATTATAATAAAGAATGCAAAACATGAAAACTATAAAAAAAAATGTAAATATGATATTACTTTATACTCTATCGAGTCCATTATCATTTAAAGACTAAAAGGTTGAACTTCCTTTTTATTTCTCACATCTTTCCTTCTATATATACCAACTTATAAAAAGAAAGTAAAAGTATAGATACATTCTTGAGAGTGAAATATTAGTTTGATAGTATACTAACTTATATATACCAATTTTTATTGTTTTTCACATAAAAAAAATCTTTTTTTAAATTTGCCAAATTAAAATATAAGAATTCAAATAGTTATATTTTGTTTTCTTTTCAAACTCATTTCCTCGAAAATGTTTTTAATTTTTAAAAAATATCTTTGTACGAAAATCTTTTTGAGGAACCTAAAATGAGATCTTAATTATTATATTTTTTTATAATCAGTCCTGAAGTGTGACTTATTTTTCATAGGTTGTCTTATATATATGTTTCTCAAAATTATAATTCTAATTTCGTTACTGATGAATTCATGAATTTGAAGGAGCAAATAACTATCCTTTAAATACGAATGATTTTCTTTTACATTTCTAATTACATTAAACTATATATCTATTTTTTTATTATTGAAAATAATATATTATATATATATATAAATATATAAATATATTACGTAGGGATGACAAAAAAATTCACGCTCGCAGATATCCAAGGATAAAATTCGCAACGGATAGTTGATACCCACGGATATTTACTACTCACACCCCGCGGGTAGCGGATATTTTAATATCTGCTTCTAAACGGGTCGGGTTCAAATATTATACAATCCGTACCTTCGGATATCTGCTATCCGCAAAAAATAAAAATAAAAATTTAATTTATATTATATTATGTTAAATTTAATTAAAATTAACATTAATTTATATTTTACAAGGTTAAATTTAATTAAAATTGAATTTTAATTTATATTTAATTTAATTTATATTATATTTTATATATTTTTTGTAATTCTATTTATATTCTATTTTAATAATTTATAAAAATATATTTTTTTTAAATATTTGCGGGTATCTGCGAATATCCATGGATATCAGCGGGTTTTAAAATATCCGCGGATATTTTTTAAGTAGACATCCGTGGGGGTAACAGATTGGGTAGTGGGTGGATTTTTTTTTGTCGATTCGGATTACGAGTAGGAACTATCCATGCCCGACCCGATCTGTTGTCATCCCTAATATTACATCTACTTTAGTCATTGATGTAACCGGTTTCATAGAATAAAAAATATTTTAATTGCCAAATATATAAAATTACAATTTTATCCTTATATTTAAATTTTATTACTTGTATTATTTATTTATTTATTATTATTTTTAATTATTATTACTATTATTTTTGTCTTCTATGGAATTTGTTTCAATCTCATCAATGCAGTGGTTCACAAAATCATAATGAAAAAGTAATAACAAACAAAAAAATGCAAGTAATTAGTTATAAGTGTGATTAATACGCTTATGTCACTAGTGCAATAAAGGAAAACGACAGCGGTTATTTTTGTTTATCTGCACCGATTTTGTAATCGAGGTATATACATGCGAGACAAAAAGTTTACCACTTTTTGTCTCGCAGTTCTGAACTGAGACAAAAAGGTGTATGTTTTTGCCTCGATTCAAATGAAATCGAGGTAGTAGAAGGTGTTCCTTTTTTTTACTTTTTTTTTGCCATACTTTTGGTCTCGGTTGATGGTTTTATGCCTCGGTTTGGAGTTAAATCGAGATAGTAGAGGAGTTTTTTTTTTCTTCAACCTTTCTGCAATTTTAAGGTTATTTTCGTCATCTCATTTTGTTTAATATTTAAAAACAATTAATTAATTCTATTATAATTAATTTAATAAACATATAACTCTTTTTAGGATTAGACACCAATTTTAACTATATATTATAATTTTATATATAATTTCTCTTTTTAGTCTTTTCCTCCTTTTTTTTTAAAATAAAATAAATGAAAAAATAAATAAATAAACTAATTACTAAATCGAGCTATAGTAAAAGTGTGATGTGTTCGTAAATATTTGGTACAGTATGCTATATTGGTAATATAGAAAAGGACGTGCTATTGCTGAAAAATAAATCTCCATTTGGCTCAATTTAAATTTAATTTAGTTTTGTGTTAGATTAGGTCTCACCCACTCTAAATTTTATTTAAATTTACTTTTTATTTTAATAAATGCTAGTGTACAGCTACAGTCGATTTAGTCCATTCTAATTTTATTAATTATTTAAGTATTGCATTGGAGTCAGTCTAGTCGACTCTAATAGTGCTTGTATTTTAATTGACTTTAAACTTTGGCTGCTAATTTTGTGGATTATTTTTAATATCGAGTTATTTTATACTATATGTCTTTTTCTCATAATCTATACATTAAATAGGGTACTTCAAACAAAGAATAGAACTATTCTAATTCAATCACTTTCTTTTCCTAATTTCTTCTATTTTATGTATCATTTCATCTTCATTCTCACATAATTTCCCAAATTTAATAAAACATTTTCTATATAAGACCAGTTAGAAAAAGTGGAGAAAGAACATAAGAAATACGTAAAAGTGGGATGAAAAGTGTGTATTATTTGGCGCTCAGATGGCTCGAAATTGAATAAATATGCCAATCAACTGAAGTGATAATAACAAGATTAATTGCGTTCAAAGATTATTGATAGCCAAAACCTCAAATATATGACATTTTGATCAGATTAACCCAACTTAAATCCATTAAGATCAAATATCCATCAACACCTTGTAAATAGATTGACATTTCTCAAAGATAAGATTAGTTGATTGTGCATTTATTATTTTCACCAATACATCGCTAACTTGGTGTGGAATTGTCAAATAATGACCTATACGACACGATAAAGGTCCATTGATAATCTACTGTAAAAATCAAACAAAAATGTGACCAACACCCTTTGAAGTTATTAAACCAAAACCAAACAGTTATTATATATGTTGACTTAACAATATTACAATAATTAGATAAAAATTCAAATGTGATTATATATGTGTTAACATTTTATTTATCATTTATTAATAAAAGATTAAAACTATATAATTGTTATAAGATGCATTCATCTCCTTCTCTGTCTTGCAGTATTGCTTTTTTCTCTTCTAACTCTTTCTCACCTCTCATCAATTCCTTTACATGGATAACGCCTCCTTCTCGTACAAACACCAACAGAGGTACGATGTGCTCATCAACTTCAATGGAAAAGACATCCGCAAAAAATTTGTTTCTCATCTCAATTCTGCTCTCTCTACTGTTGGTCTCACCACTTTCCTTCATCACCACAATGCAGTGAAGTCAACTCACATCCAACAACCTATTCTCAGCCACTGTCGGGTAGCAATTGTTGTTTTCACCCAAACATATTCTCAACCTGCTTGGTGTCTTAATCAGCTTCTACAAATCATCAAATGGCACGAAACTTATTGTCGAAATGTTTATTGGGATAAATTTAAATTTTAGGATTTTATTAATAATTTTGTTTGAATCTTATTTTATTAGTTTTGGGTCTAGTAATATTTGGTTTGATTTGATAGAGATAAAATAGGGATGGATAGTTATGATTTCCTGTTTATCAAGGTAGAATATTATTTTATGATAGAATAAGCAGATTTTATTTTTAAGTGTGTTGATATTTTATTGTTAGTTTTTATTATTTGTATTTGGTCCAATGCCCGATTTGCACATGTTTAAAGGTTACCAAGGTTTAATGAAAATCACCCTACAATAAGTAAAATTATTTGTCTGGATTACCGTTTTTAACACCTCTCCTTATTAAACCCAACAATGTTCTGCCTGTATATTATGAAATCCAGCCATCTTATGTACGTCTTCAAAACGGTTACTTTGAACGGGAGCATTTTCAGGAAAAGAACTGGAGCATGGAATGTCCAGGTGGAGGCATGCACTCACCAAAGCTGCAAATTTCTTTGGATGGGATGAGAGCAATCACAGGTACATCACTCACTCAATCAACCATCTTTTAAGCCTCCGATTTCATTTTCTTAATACATCACTTCTTCTATAACTGCTTTTGAACTTGAAGGAGTGATGTTGAATTGGTGGACAAAATTGTTAAGAGCGTTGTTAAATTAGGAGCTTTGTCTGCTACTAAATTTCCAGTTGGATTAGTATCCCACGTGGAAGATTTGATTCGAAATATCAAAAATAAATCCACGGAAGTTTGTATGATAGGGATATGTGGAGAGGAAGGATCTCGTAAAACCACTCTTGCCAAAGCCATCTACAATCAAATTCATTGGACATTCAAGGAGAAAAGTTTCATTGAAAATATTTCACAAGTTATTCAAACAAAAGGGTATGTTAATTTACAAGGACAACTTCTTTCAGATCTTCTAAAAAGAAAGGTGGAAATAGAGGACGTTGATATGGGAAGAAGAATGATTCGGGAAATTCTTTATGGGAAACGACTGCTCATTGTACTTGACGATATGAATGAGTTTGGTCCATTTTTAGACCTATGCATAAATCGTGCAAGCTTCGGTAGAGGAACTGTAATAATCATTACAACAATAAGTGAAGCTATAGTAAAAATATATTCAGTAGAATCTCTATTTTGGATAGAGCTAATGAGAGGAGAGGAGAGGGTGGAGAGTGATCGCCGGTGCAAGAGGCACAGACCAGGAGCGGTCCTGACAGACTTCTAGTGGAAGGGGCACATGGATGAATCAAACATACACCGGAATGAGAGGGATCTAGAGACTGTATAGGTATGGGACTGCTTTGTTTGGGAGTTGTGGGAATCTTCTTCCCGAGAGTTCGGCTAAGACTAGGGAGATGGTTTTCCATTCTCTAGGTTGGTCAAGTTCTGCTGAAGTTCTTGGAGCCCATGAAGGCTCGTTTATCATTGGGCATGCAAGGATTTGAGCTCACATCATAATGTTTGTGTCGTTCATTGTTTGGTTGGATTAGTATTTACATTTGGTGTTGCATGTCACCATTAGGTTGGATTCCATCTTGTGGAAAAGTTGTGCTCGACTTTGAGTGTTGATCGTGGGAACCTGACGCAGGAAAAAGTTTTACTAAGGCTCCACGGTGGACGTCAAATGATCTTATCAGGATCTTAAGCGTGTATCTATGGACATGTGACAAGATCCTAATAATGACTTGAATTCTCTTGATGATTAAAATTAAATCATTTGTTTCTTAGATGGGGGAGATCCACCTGCAAAATACTCTATGATGCTTGAGTCAGTAAGAAGATTTAAAGTCCATAAATATGAATATAAGATATTGAATGAATATTAAGTGAATATTCCTTGAAAATATATATTTTCATTAAAAAATAATATAAACTCAATATATGAGTACAAGATACATTTTCCTAAAACACAAAAAAGATATCAACACAATTATAATATACATTTTCAATATAAAAAAAAGAATATATATATATATATATAATCGTATAACATTATGAAATGTTATTTTAACTATTTGGAAGAAAACAAAGCACAATATACATTTTTAGCAAAAAGATATATAAGCATAATTACAATATACAATTATAGTAAAAAGGATATAAACACAATTACAAAATCTTAGAGCATTGTTATGATTCTAACTTTCCTGGAAGAAATAAAAGAGAAATTTACATTTTCAGTAAAAAAGGAGATATAAACACACTTTCAATGTACATCTTCAGTAAAAAAAAAGATAAATGCAATTAGAAAATTGTGAGTATGTGATTCTAGCTTCCTGAAAGAAAACAAATAACAATAAAGACAATGATAAACACAATTACAAAATCTTAAAACATTGTGAGTGCCTGAAATTAAGTATCATTGGATGAATTTGAATAAGAAAATATATACTTATGCAATGCAAATAGAAAATTCATCGTTGAAGCATCTTTAAGGAGGACATCATTGAACACATAAATACTGCAAAATGGAATATACTAAAATAAAGTAATAAGAACATAAATCAAGTTTAAAGAGTTTTGAAACACTAATATGCAAAAATATAAATTCTAAGGCGATAAAAGGTCAACAAATTTGAAATTTAAAATCAGTTTTAATCAATGCAATATATATTATATATGTGAAATTCTAGTTTTGATCGATAAACAGTACATAATACTTGTCATAGTCTAAATAGGTTTTCCCCTCAAATATTAATTCGGAGTCCTCTATACTATAGGTCTTTTTTTCACAATAAATCCATTAAATAGGGTAGTTCAAACAAAGGATAGAAGTTCTATTTAAAATGCTTTCTTTTCCTGGTTTTATTTATGTTTTTGATATTATTTGCATCTTTATTCTCACATAATTTCCTAAATTCCATAAAACATTTTCTCTTGTCATATAAGACAAAATTAGAATCTTAAATATAAAAAAAAATTAAATAGGAGAAAAAATAAGAAATATGTAAAACTGGGATGAAAAATATTATTTTTGGGCTTAGATGGGTTCGAAATGGAATAAAGAAATAATAATAAAATTAATTGCGTTAAACAATATTACACTGATAACCGCTAAATCAAATCTTAATAAGCTATTAAGACATATAGATGATATTAACCGAACTTAGATCATATAAATTAATTACACATTTATTATTTTCACTAGCACAACGCTTCGTGTGGAATTTTCTTCTTGTAGGGACACTCATTAAGACATTTGTACGACACTATTCAATGGTGGTATGACATACGGCAAAAGTCCAAAATGTGACCAACACTCTTTGAAGTTATTAAACAAAAACAAAACAGTTATATATGTTGGCTTAACAGTATTACAATAATTAGATAAAAATTCAAACGTGATTATATATGTGTTAACATTGTATTTAACATTTATTAATTAAAGATTAAAACTATATAATTGTTATAAGATGCATTCATCTCCTTCTCTATCTTGCAGTATTGTTCTTTCTTCTAAATCTTCCTGACCTCTCACAAATTCCTTTCCATGGATATCGCCTCCTCATCATACAAACTACCACGGAAGTACGATGTGCTCATCAACTTCACTGGAGAAGACATCAACAGAAAATTTGTTTCACATCTCAATTCTGTCCTTTCTACTGTTGGTCTCACCAGTTTCCTTCATCACCACAACGCAGTAAAGTCAACTCACATCCAAGAACCTATTCTCAGCCACTGTCGGGTAGCAATTGTTGTTTTCACCCAAACCTATTCTCAATCTGCTTGGTGTCTTCATCAGCTTCAACAAATCATCAACTGGCACGAAACTTATTTCCGACATGTTCTGCCAATATATTATGAAATCCAGCCATCTGATGTACGTCTTCAAAAAGGTGACTTTGGAAAAGCCTTGGAGGAAACCGCACAACAAACATTTTCAGGACAAGAACTGGAGCATGGAATGTCTAGGTGGAGCCATGCACTCACCAAAGCTGCAAATTTCTTTGGATGGGATGAGAGTAATCACAGGTACATCACTCACTCAATCAACCATCTTCTAAGCCTCGGATTTCATTTTGTTACTACATGACTACTTCTATTATTGCTCTTGAACTTGAAGGAGTGATGCTGAACTAGTGGAGAAAATTGTTAAGAGCGTTGTAAATTTACCAGTCTTGTCTGTTACTAAATTTCCTGTTGGATTACAATCACACGTGGAAAATCTGATTCGAACTATCAAAAATAAATCTACGGAAGTTTGTATGATACGGATACATGGAGATGAAGGATCCGGTAAAACCACTCTTGCCAAAGCGATCTACAATCAAATTCATTGGACGTTCAAGGAGAAAAGTTTCATTGAAAATATTTCACGTGTTAGCGGAATAAGAGGGCTTCTTCGTTTACAAGAACAACTTCTTTTAGATGTCCTAAAACAAAAAGTGGAGATTCCTAGCGTTGATGTGGGTAGAACTATGATTCGGGAAAAACTTTTAGGAAAAAGGGTTCTCATTGTACTTGACGATGTTTTCTACTCTAATTTATTCGACCTAACGGATTGTACTAAATGGTTAGTTGAAGGAACTGTTATCATTGTTACATCAACATATGGAATAGGGCTCGGAGATCAAGCTAATTCTGTCTTTCGGGTAGGGCGAATGAACGAAGAGGAGTCCCTTGAGCTTCTTAGTTGGCACGCATTTAGAGAAGCAAAACCAAAAGAAGAATACAAAGACCTTGCAAGAAAAGTAGTTAGTTATTGTGAAGGACTACCACTAGCTCTTGAAGTCGTTGGAAGTACTTTATTTGAAAAGACGAAAGAAGAATGGAACAATGTATTGTTTGCTATAGATGGCTTGCGTCCTGATCCAGAGATAATAAAAGTAAGCATCGAAGGTTCACTGAATGAAATGGAAAAAGATATATTCCTTGATATATGTTGTTTCTTTGTTGGTAAGAGCAGATCCTATGTTAGGAGGATCCTAAATGGGTGTGGAGTAGACGCTGATATTGGAATAAGAGTTCTCATGGAGCGTAACCTCATCAAAATTAACAAGAACAACAAATTTGGAATGCATCCTTTGCTACAAGAAATCGGATTAAGAATTATTCGTGAAAATTATGGAAAGGATCTTGGGAACAGGCGACTGTGGTTTGATAAGGATACAAAATATGTAAGAACATTCTTTACATGTGTTTGAAACTTCTTTTGAAAGCGTTTTCTTTCTCCTGTGTATTACATTTGTTTTTATTTGGAATTTTCATCACAGGGGATAGAAGCCCTGCAGTGGTTGCCTATCAATGCCTTCGTTAATGTACAACAGACTGTAAACTCTGAGTACCTTCTTAAGAAACTAAGATGGATCAGTTGGCATGGGCTTTCTTCAGAACGTCTACCTAACAACTTCTATGAGCATGATGCAATAGCTATTGATTTAAAACGCAGTCTTCTTCCATTTCTCTGGAAAACACCCCAGGTTTTATTACCACCCACTTCTCCTTAAAATACAACTTTATTAAAATAAATTACTAGCTTCATATTACTTCATTTTTAATTTGTACTCTAATATGTCTAAAATGAAAAACTATCTTGGTGCAGGTTATGACATCGCTAAAAGTCCTTAACCTCAGTCACTCCAAGCATATAACTACAACCCCTGACTTTACCGGATTACCAAGTCTTGAACATCTCATTTTGAAATATTGTTTGAGATTGAGCAATGTACACCAATCTATTGGATCACTCAACAGTCTTATACTCCTAAATTTGAAATACTGTACAAGTCTAAACAATCTTCCAACAGAGATATATGACTTGAAATCTTTAAGAACCTTCATTCTCTCTGGTTGTTTCAAGATTGACATAATGGATAAAGATATAGCAAAGTTGGAATCCTTGATAACTCTAATTGCTGAAAATACAGCTGTCAAAGAAGTGCCTTTTTCAATTGTAAGTTCAAAAAGCATTGGATATATATCCTTACGTGGATTTGAGGGATTATCTCATAATCTTTTTCCTTCTATCATTCGGTCTTGGATGTCCTCAATAATGAATCCAGTCTCTTATATTCATTCGTTTTGCATGGATACGGAGGATAATACAATTGATATTGCACCCTTGCTTAGCACCCTTACAAATATTCGAAGTGTTTTGGTAGCATGTGACACCGATTTCCAATTATCTAAGCAAGTGAAAAATATTTTGGTTGAATATTTCGCGAATATTACAGAATCAGGAATTTCAAAGCAGCACTTGAGGTGTTCTTTGATTGGTGTTGGAGCATACCATCAATTCTTCAATGCTGTCAGCGATAACATATCTGAGGTTCTTTTCTAGCTTTCTTTGTTTCTTACCGTCACTATATCATTTTAGTTATTAGTCAAGAGAACATAAAATAATCCTAATGAAATATATGAGTCAAACTACAGTAATCAATTTTAGGACTTGTTATTATCTGGATCTTGAATTTGGAAGGGACAAATGGGAAGATCTAAAGGTAGTATTTTTATTGTTTCTTTTGTTTGAAAAAAGTTTTCTTGCTTTTGAGATGCGAGATCCATCTCAAAAAAGTCTCTAATGCTAAGGGTGTTAGGATATTTTAGAATAAAGTAATTATTACTAGTTGTTTTTATAGACTGTAAATCTATATTTCTATTAAGACAGTACTTACCTGGAAAGTATGATAAATAGTAAAATAATAATTAACCTATCAATCTATGAATATTTAATTATAATATATAAATATGATCCAAATAAATGTAAGTTGAGTGTTCTACAATAAAGAGATTTAAAAGATCTTATTGAGTGAAGGTCTTTAATATCACTATTAGAGCGGGTAAGAACAATATGCTCAATTCCTGTTACCATAGAACCTCGTCTAGAAGTTTCTGATTTTGGTAATCAAGTGATTTTGCTTTTATTTCTATACTTTCTTACTTTATTTTACTCGCTTCAGGATTGTTATATTTCCAATCGTGGAAGAAATATACTAAAAGAGACAAAAACATAAATGCTTTGTAAATCACTAACGACGTAACGATGATACATACAGAACAAAACTATTAATCCGATTTGTTTAGATTAATTACCATTGGTATCTTTTGATTATGTACTGCATTGTTGTTTGTTTGAATACAAATGCCCACTTTGTAATTATTAACGTTAAAATAATGATTATAGAAGACATTTTGAATTGATAAATTAGATAAATGACCAAACCTTTTATGTTATGGTGCAGCTATTGGGAAGTAGTGCATCTGGTGATGTTTGTCTCCCAGCTGTGAATGATCCTTATTGTATGGCCCATATGGGTGAGGGACACTCTGTTTCTTTCACTGTGCCTCAAGATCGTAATATGAAAGGAATGATTTTGTGTGTTGTTTATTTATCAACTCCTAATATCATTGAACCTGAATTTACTACTGTTGTAATCGTTAATTACACAAAGTGTACATTCCAGATACACAACCATGGTACAGTAATTTCCTTTAAAGATGAAGATTGGCATGGCATAATGTCAAATTTAGAATGTGCAGACAATGTGGAGATATTTGTGAACTTTGGTAATGGATTGGTGGTAAAGAACACAACGGTGTATCTGATATGGGGTGAAGCAGAGAACATGAAAAAAGCGTCTGAACCAAAAAAACATTCTCTCATTAGATTCATAAAGAAAGTTGTAATGTGACTTCTGATAAGTCATTTATGTTCTTTAAGAACAGCATGATCACTTTCAACTATTTTCACACTCTTATACAACTTCAATTAATTTCAATACGAATTCTTTCATTAGCTTCCTTCTTTATTATTTCTCTTTACATTTCTACAATATTATTTAATTTTCTACTTCATTACTCTTTTATGGATTCCTAAATTTAGATTTAATTTTTCGATTGCATCTTTTACTTATTGATTGAGATTTGATTTTTCTATGATTCTAAACATTCGTACTTCAATATTATTTAAATATAACTGAATTTGTTTGGTAAAACATTTTCAATTACACCCTGGATTCAATTTAGATATTTATAGTTGTTTTCTTACGTTTATTTCATGATGCTTGTTTGAATTGAGTTGTGTAGTGTAAAGGGGTGGCCGGTAAGGTGAAGATGAATAAAAAAGATGATAAGTTGGTAAGAGGAATAATGGGAGTTGATCGGGAAGGCTTGGGAGTTGATCGGGAAGGTTGGTAGGCATAGTGTAACAGGGTTATTGGATTAGTAAGGCGAATATCATGGGCACGTTAGCAACGGTAATAATTTATGGGCGAATATTGCGGGATTATGGATCAGCGGTTACAGGTAGTTAATGCCCATTACTTCAGTTTGATGCTTATAAATATAGAGATGTCAGTCAGGATCTTTACTTTTGGATCTATTCACTTTTACCTTAAGATTGTTGTGACCTTGCTAACTTGAGCGTCGGAGTGCTAATGTGCAGATTGCAGCCGATCAGGTGTAGGAGTGAGATCTTCTGAAGTGTTTCACAAAACAGTTTGGCTTGTGTTCAGTCTTGAGTCCATCCGAAACAAGTTGAATTCAGTGTATCAATTCTAATTCGTTAATTCAACAAGCACTTGTTCACAGACAAAATCACAAATAAAAAAAGTAATAACGAACATAAAATGCAACTACATCAATTATGGGTAGAGAAGGATTTATTGCATGGATGTAAGAACACTAATAAGAATTGATTTTGGTTTTGTAAAAGAGGATAATCGGTTCTCTTGAAAACATAAAGAGAGTTTAATCTATTCTTTTCTTTCCATAATCGATTTTCTTCTGCAAAAGTTCCTTCATATGTATGATTTGTTTTTCATCTCTCTTCTCATCACAATAGCAATGAGCACTCTTTCATTGCATCTCACAAATCCACACGAGCAATTCCGCTCAAATCATCTTAAACAAAGTGGTGCATTGCTCGCTCTTTCATCATAAACAAACATGGATTAAAATTAGATTGCAAATCAATGTTTCTTTTAATATACAACCTAGGTTAATCTCTAAGTTATACAAACTTCTTATCTTATAATTGATTTAAAATGGAGTAATGATACTTTGACAACCAAAAGTTGACAAACTTTTGACACCACCACGTGTGGTCTCTGCTATTGGTTCAAGTGGAAAAAATTTTAAAAACTTGAATATGACGTGGAAATGGAGAGGGGATGGAGTTGTTAGGGGTTTTCATTTGGCCGGACTTCATTTTGGGTTTCAAAAATTGAAAGCTCCTAGAGAAATGGAGAGAACGTTTTCCCACCCATAGACCTCCTTTCGTAGAACCAGTCATTCATCCTCTTTGCATCGTTCACAAGATCCTTGTCTGCCACCGTTCTACCGTTTCAAAGCACCAAGTCGTTTCGCCGTTCTACCGTTTAATACATTGGGGTTTGAATCTTTTTATCTTTTCCTTCAAAAGATCTTACCATGTTTTAAAAATTTGTTGTTTGAGCTTGTTTATTGGCCTGCGCAGGAGTGTGAATTCTTAATATCAGTTCGGGTACCCTATTGTACAAAAAATGACAATGTTTTTTGAATATTTTAGGGTTTTAGTTGTACAGGTCTTAGTTGTGCTACATTGATGATATCTGCTGCAAGCATAATGATGTTGTGCTATATCTGTTCGTGAGAAAAAAAAATGTTAAAATTCAGAGGAGACCCCTTGAGTTGTCCATCTTAACAACAGATTTGACTGATGAGAAAAAGAATGATGTCAATGGAAAAACATGTCGGATGAATTATGATGTTGGTAAAGAAGATACTAGTAGAAAGTTATATGGCAGTTGTAGTTCTTTTTTTAGATCTCTAGAACCTAGAAATATGTTATTTCTAAGTTCTGATTGATTTCTGTTTTATGTGCACTTAGAATGTATAATAATGTTGGGATGCCACCCGG
Source organism: Vigna mungo (assembly GCA_036885675.1). Taxonomy (NCBI): domain Eukaryota; kingdom Viridiplantae; phylum Streptophyta; class Magnoliopsida; order Fabales; family Fabaceae; genus Vigna; species Vigna mungo. The sequence goes on from CP144698.1 coordinate 22,414,876, forward strand.
GGGGCCTCAACTGCATCCTTAACCTCCAACGAGCTCACAACCTAATTTGTTCGGGAATGCATTTAATGTTGCTGGATGAGGACTCATTCGAGGTGGATTGGGTGCATATGGAGAAAAAAATATTAGGATCAAGTTCTGAATACGTCCAAAGCAATGTATGTATTTAATTTGACATGGTAATTCGTGGTTGGCAAAATTATATCTGATTTCTTGTTTGTCTCTTGTATTAGCTTTTTGTATGTTTAGTTTCTTTCTTGTTTTGCATCTTCTTCCTTGCATCTAAATTGTGTGTGGAAAACTGCTCTTTCTCAGAAAACATATATACCTATTGAGTACCGTGTTTCTATGTTATTTGGTATATCATTTGAGCAATGCTTATATGCTGATAAGAAACAATGCTTGCCTGTTGATGATAAAAAACAATTATACCATACAACTTATCATCTTAATATTTTGCATTTACTTTTTAATCCTGTTATAGTAAATTTAAATGTTATGCATTATTGCAATTCACTTTTGAATCTATTTCGTATATGGCAAGTACTTTCACTTCAGCAATGCTTACATTTAAATTAAGTCGGGTTCCAATGATTTTGGAGAAAAACCCAATTCAGCTGAATAATTTTTGTATCTTTAGTTAGCATGTTAGCTTAATTATATAGATATTATATGGAGTTGTGGATTCAAAGCATTTTTTAAAAATATTTTTATCTGCTCAACTATAGATAAGCTGATATTTCTCTGATCCCCAATACTACTTTCAAGTGAATGATCACTATGTTAAGAACAAATTAAAGGTTATTTTGTTGCCATTCCTGCACTGGGTATATAGTGTTGAATTTGTTCCATGTTCACATGCTTTCTAGTTTGTCATAGTATTTTAAACATGTTGTATTTGTTGTGGACAGGTTTAGTCCTGAAGCTTTGAACTGGTTATTTATCAAGGGATTGGTTGGCTGGTTAAATAAAATCAAAGGGATTGGTTGGCTGGTTTAGGCGAGGAAGTCGTAGGCGGAAAGGATGGAACGAAAATCAAAGAAGATTTGAAAACGAAAGAAATAAAATATTGAAAAGCACAAAAAATGAGACATGTTTAACATGTTAAACTTTCTTCGCATTGATTAAGAGAATTGTGAAGAAACTTATAATAAATTATGTTTTAAACATAATCAATTATGTGTAAATATTAAAGCTTTTCTCAAACCTGTACAAGCTAACATTATCAGATTAAATAATGATTATGATTTTACATTCTGCAAAAACATGTCATGAGAATGTATTATTAGTATTTCATTTTCGAGAGTTAAACTTGATACATTTATGAATAAAAATCTAGATAGATTATTGGCATGAAATTGAATTCTGATGATGAGCATCAAATTTTGTGCATAACTTAGATTGCTGGTGTTAACTTCTGATGTGATGATAACTATAAATTTGACAAGGTTACAAAATAGCTTTGGTTGCTTGTGGCTGAAGGCATACAATATGTCTTTCATCTTCTGGTGGATTATACCACTTAATTTTGAATTTATGAAGTCATATATGGACGAGGTTTCAATATTTTATATAAATATGATATATTTAATGATCAAATCAATGGATTTTATTTCATCAAAAAAAATTTTAGTGAAATATCACAACTTATAAATTTTACCAAAATAATTTAGTGGGATGTTATTTGATTTAATAATTACCAAAATTGTAAAGTAAGAATAATTATTAAATTTGGTTAAGATACGAAAAGCTTCTATTCTTCGTTAAATTTGTTTAAAATTCCTTAAGGGAATATTTGTTGACAAGGAAAAAAAATTAATTACTTTCAAAAGCATTTAAGAGGTAACGTGGAAAGTTTAGGAAATAAATTATAAAATTAAATATTCATTAACTATTTGTTTGAATTTTTTTTTTAAATCCAATCATCAATTAGTTACAAAATTACTAGTCTATAGGAATACAAGCAGAATCTTCATACAATTAGTACAATTTATAAGAAGGTTCAAAATTCCAAAAACAAATATATTAAGCTCTTTGTGTAAAGTGGGAGCAAACTCCATGACCAATGAACCATTGTTTGTAAAATTCATTGAGCAAAAACAACACTAAGAGCAAAGGCCAAATAAGTGGGGAGTTCAGGCAAAACTTTTGCACACAGGAGTCAAGTGTGAAAATGACATTGATTTTTAAGTGAAACATTTTTTTTAAGACTTATTGGACATACGAGTGATCTTGAAGCATTGATTATCACATTTATATCGAACTTCATGCCAATGAACCATTCTTTGTAAAACTCATTATGCAGAAACAACAGTGGGAGCAAAGGCCCAAATAAGTGAAGAGTTCAGGCAAAGTTTCTGCACATAGGGGTCAACTGTGAAAATGACATTGATTTTTAAGTAAATCATTTTTTTAAGACTTATTGGACATATAAGTGATCTTCAGGCATTGATTATCACATTTATATCGAACTTCATTGCTAAGGAACTATTCTCATTTATATTGAACTTCATTGCAAATGAACTATTCTTTGTAAAACTCATTATGCAGATACACCACTAGGAGTAAAGGCCAAATCAGTGGGGAGTTCAAGCAAAGTTTCTGCACACAGGGGTCAACTGTGAAATTGACATTGATTTTTAAGTGTACCATTTTTTTTAAGACTTATTAGACATACAAGTGATGTTCAGGCATTGATTATCACATTTATATCAAACTCCATGGCCAAGGAACCATTGTATCACATTTATATCAAACTTCATGGCCAAGGAACCATTGTTTGTAAAACTCATTGTGCAAAAACAACATTGGGAGCAAAGGCCAAAGAAGTGGAGAGTGCAAAGTTACTGCACATAGGGGTCAACTGTGAAAATGACATTGATTTTTAGGTGAATCATTTTTTTTTAAGACTTATTGGACATACAAGTGATCTTCAGGCATTGATTATCACATTTATATTGAACTTCATATTCAATGAACCATTCTTTGTAAAACTCATTGTGCATAAACAACAGTGGAAGCAAAGGTCAAATAAATGCAGAGTTTAGACAATGTTTCTGCACACAGAGGTGAACTGTGAAAATGACATTGATTTTTAAGTGAACCATTTCTTTTAAGACTTATTGGACAAACAAGTGATGTTCAAGTATTGATTATGACATTTATATCAAACTTCACAGCTAAGGAAGACATTTTTATTAAATGGTTGAAACAACACCTATACCATAACTTCGTAATCTCGATTTTCTGTTTCTTTTAAGCCTATCTAAGCATATAAAAATCACTAATATGTGATGATATTATTAAAAAATAAAACTTAAACAAACAGTCCTATTACCAAAAAAAATTAATAAAGAAATTCACAAGTTCGTCACATTACAAACAGAAAATACATTGAAAAAGATTATCAAATCAAACACATTAACTTACTTTGATAAACTAGAGGTATAATCCTTAAACGTATGTGTATATATATATACACCTACGAAAGAACAACGTTTGAAAATTATGTTCTATGCACAAATCTAAAAGAAAATCCAAGGAAACACATAATTTTTCAAAAAGATACATAATTGACACTCATTCTTCTGATGCAACATATGGAATGTCATTCTTGTTTCCTAGCACAAGAAATGGAACATTTGCCAATGATTCGTCCACATAAATGCAAGGTATTAAGCTCCTTCTTTCATTATGTGAATCAATCTTTGAAAGGGAGGGTGTAGAAATCTTCATTTCGGCTATCTCCTTTAAATGTTTTGGACTTAGCCCACCATGGCATTCTCCTATCTTTGGCACTGCCTTTGTAGTCAAGAGTGTTGTCCAAAAATATAGCAACAATCAATGCAACCATTGGAGAAGAAAAGAAGATAGTATATTAAGGAAACCATTGAACTGCAAAACCATAAAAACAATCACATGTTAGTTTTGTACTTAACTAATATAACAAGGGATATAAAACAATAAACTCACCCTTCCGACATTGGTATGACCAGGGCCATGAAAGGCCTTTGTAGTGTGAAATTTTAAGTGAAATATCAAGCATTGGATGTAGTATTTTAATTAAATAAAACAAACAACAACCAACGATAAAAGTATCCCAAAACAGCATCAAACAATAGGGTTTACTAGTATAAAACAGCAAGAAAATAATGCTGAAACAGGCAGCAACTGTACAAAAACAACAATGATTTAATTTCTGAAACAGTAAGCAAACAACACAATTTATGATACCAAATTTTTATTCAAACTGCAACTTTTTCTGGTGCAAAAATAGTGCAAAAAGAGCAATGTTTTTTGAACAGAAACAAAATATAAACAACAATGTTTTATGGATAGAAACAAAATAAAAACAACAACATTTTTCTGAGCATAAATAGAGTAAAAATAGTATATTTTTGGTGCAGTATTTATGTAGTTTATACAGCAAAAACAACAAGGTATTTTCTGCAGAATAACTACGCCTAACCTATTCTCAAATTCAAAAGTCTATTAATCAAGGTTCTTTATTTAATTCATTATACACGTATACCTAACTCTATTTCATAAACTTAAACCATTCCAAATCAAACAATATAACGTTCTAACATCCAAAGTTTCTCCACCGACCCATGTTTTAATCCTTGGCTAATCATTCTAATCCATTTACAACTTATTATTATTATTATTATTGTCATAACAGCATAAATTACCATGTCATTCTTATTTTACTTTCTATTCTTACAAAATCCGAATAAATTACAAACAAAACATCCATCTGCTTCATAAATTATAATACCATAATTACTATTCTTTTTTCCTGTTAAACCTTAACAGGATACCCCTCTTTATATTCATCACCATCATGTATACTAATCCAAATATCTATAATACCATAATTCCTGTTAATTTCAATTTTGCAAAATTACTATAAGGAATCTGACCACTACTTCAAGGTTCCCATCATAAATTTTCTATCTTGATATTTATATCATTTATATACAAGCATACCTTCAAACTTCAACTCTATTTCAGAATGCACATACAACTCAAACATTCCAATTCTCACTACAATTATATCTCTAAACTTAACATTCCAAACCAATCTTTTTACATATTACCTTTTTCTACTTCATCATCCAACCTATTTTAACATATAGCCATGTATATCAAAATTGAGATTTTAACGCCTAGCTTAGCAAGTGTTTATCATATAACCAGCATAGCAAAAATAAAGATTTTAATGTATAGAAAACCTAATCATGCATAGTAAAATAAAATGTATCTTCTTATTCTCTTTTTCAAATTATAACCCGTGGTTATTACAATTCAATAACATTGCTAGAACAAATACTCTTAACTGAATAAATACACTCATACTATAATTTATCCAATATCAATCACAACAAAATTTTTAGAATTAAGAGACATCAAACTCAAAATCCAAAAGAGAATCAAAAGCTAAAAAAAGTTTAGCTCCCCAGTTCGAAACTTCTCCCAGTAAAACCCTTGAATCAAATCGAACACATAATTTTTCATCAATGAAAACGAAAAGACTAAGCTAATTATTGAAAGCGTCATAACACATACCGACAGACACTATACAATCGATTTCGTGTTTCCAGAAAATGATTGTAATCCAATATCTTCCAATTAATAATCGACCAAAAAAACACAAACTTTCTGCACGGCCAAAATCCAATCTTTCACCAATATCACCCACACAAAGTTCATACCCGAAACAAACTCCAAAAGAAGAAAAAATAAATCAAGTTTCTTTTACAAGTATTAAAATTGAAAAATAAAAAATGAATAAAAAAGGATCAAATAGAAACTGAATTTGAAGAGAAGAGGGAGAATACATACCTGAGAAAGAATGTTATGAGCAAGAGCAAGAATATGCATCCGTAGGATCTCTCATCCAAATCAACAAGAAAAACCCTTCCCGTGTCAACCTCACTCTCTCATAACCCACACAACACAAACCACCAACGATAACAACAAAATAGGCTCTGCAGAACAACAAGAAAATCCTTTTAGAATATTAAAGAAACAAGGACTTTGACATGTTTCTTTCATGCTTCTCTATTTCAGTTCTGCAAATACACGGTCTCAATTTCGATGTTACAGTTAAGGAATGGAATCAAGTATCATTATAGAATTTGCTCGGTAATTACATTATATTTCATGGCAAGGAGTGAAGAAACTATTTTGAGTGAAAACAGAACTGTACAAAATACTAATTTTCAATAAATAAAAAGTATTATATGCATATGATCAAGATTCCATATCGTACTGCTGCAATTCAAAGTTGAGTCATTCAAAGGCAGTGGCCGCGCTGGAAGGGAGAAGACAGTGCCAAAAATGGTGTAGTTAAGATGTTAGGCTGCAAAGGCTGAAAAGAAAATCCCGTAGACTGTGGAACTCCAACTGGCGGATGTTGTTGCACTGAACTGGAAAGAGTAAAACAATAGGTCATGTATCTATATTCAGGTTAGAAAACAAATTATAATTCAAATTTAATCTAATACAGCATTTTACTTTTTCCTAAATTTAACTAGGTGCTAAAATAAGAGATAAGAAAAGAACAAAATATCAATGGACAATGAACAATATGAGAAAAGGCAAAAGGCATTTTTTACCTGAATGACAGTGACAGTGAAGTCTCTGCTGAGTTAGCAACACCATTTCGATCAGGAGATAATAAGGTCCAGAATACTATATCACGAAATAAACATAACTCGTCAACATAGTCGAGTTTTAAACAAGAAACTCATTGCATCAAAAGATTAATAATGATGATCAGTTAATTTGGTCCTTGCTAAAGATTCTGTGGACGGTGTTCAAATATATAATGGTCATGCAGTCTTTTTCTTTTCTATTTTCAAATAAGAGGTTTCAATTGTTTAAATGTATCATCTTTATGTTACACACCTACGCTTTGTTTTCCCATCATAAATCCTACAAGTTTGAGTTCTCATTTTTGAACCAAAGCATGGTTAGGAGTTATTCTCATCCCCATGTAATGCACAGTAAACTTGCTTGTGAAAATAGAATGATTTTGATTTCTTCTTTATACTAGAAAATTATTCTTTCACCATTACCAGAGTTCATATATTGGAACAGAGCAGAGAAAGTAGAATGAATATTTCCAAAAAAATAAATCATGCCTGAATATAACCTTTTTAATTATCTTTTCTTTGTAAAAAAAAAAAACCTTAGTAAAGGGCATATTCTGCAACTAGAAGGTAAGAAAATAATTCTCACCTGACTGGTCTGAATGATCATTAAAATCTGAGCAAAATAGCATATTCTGCATGTTCATATGGTGGATTAAGTTAAAATAGAGATAAATATCGGTTGTATTAGGATTACAAAACATTAAATATAACGTGCTGCAGGATTAACAGCACCATACACCAACCTCTCTTACACCCTGCGATACATTTTGGACCACATCTGCACCAAAAAAAAGTTTTGAAATGGTCAGCAAAGGACATTATTAATAAAACAAGGAAAATAAAAAAAGTTTTGAAATGTAAAAAGCCAATGGGTTGCACAATTTACTAAGTGAAAAATAATAACTGTAAAGATTTAAACAACTCAAAGAACTACCAACATCCTTCAGGAAAAAAAAACCTACTCAACATATCAGATTGAAAACCATTTTCATCAAATTGTAACTGACAACAGATGTAGGCCATGGGTTTCCAGGAAATCAGAATATTTTCTCCGGAGAGAATACAAAACTTGTAAATTTCAAAACTCACGTATTAAAAAACTTTAATTAACTTTTAAAAATTAAATAATATATATATTTTATTAGTTTAATATTTTATAATTTTATTATATTTAAATCAGTATTTTTATATCATATTTATTATTATGCTATTAAATTAAATATATAATAACACTTTGTACTTCTTGTGAGTTTTTATATATTAAATGAAATATATATTGTTACATTTTTATATCATATTCAATTATGATAATATTTTTATATTATATTCATATATAACAAACTTCATAAATGAAATAATACTTCATATATATTTCTCAAAGGACCACGTGAAATATTTACTGATTTTATTAATACCTAACTTTTGTAAAAAAAACAATCTCAAATTATCACTTCTAACATATTATCTAGTCAAATGTAATCTTTGTAAAAAATAAAATGTTCGTATTAAATAAATAAAATGATTTTTCTATGCCTTAATTAGATTTTAATTTCTTTAAAATCGAATAAACATTTCAACTAATAATTCTTTTGAGTTGATATAATTAGGTTAATATAATATTTTGATTGAATATATAGTTTTATGTGCAAATAAATGTATTAAATATTATTGGATAATTTAATAGATAAAATGAATTCCATTTTGTTTGTTCAATTAAATTTGTTGATTTCCAAGTAAATTAATTGTAAATTGATTAAACGAGAGATGATAAAACTGGGAATATTTTTTAAAAAATAAAAAAGACAACCTTTTTCTATGATGTATATGACATTGTTGGTCATAGTATTTTAAATGTAAGAACATATAAATAATAATAAAAAAAAAAATTCTTCTTGACAATGTATTTCATAATAGGCTAATTATGAATAGCATGTATTATGACAAGTGAACGATTACTTGTGATAATACACTGGAGATGTTTTGATATGTGAAAATAATTACATAGAAGTTGAGATATTATGATAGATAAATTGAATTACGTCATAGTAAATTAGATATATTGTGATTGATAACTGAAAATATCATAATAAACGAAATGTAAGCCTAAACCTCTTATGATGTACTTTTTCATTATGTCATAGAATACACAGACATTTTATGATTGTTAGAACTATGATACCATAACACTTATCATAATATGCCCATTTTACTTATCATAATATTTATTTTTTACACTAGATAAATAACAATAAAGACAATAATAAACATGATTAAAAAATCTTAAAACATTGTGAGAACTTGAAATTTAGTATCATTGGATGCATTTGAATAAGAAAATATATACATATGTAACGCGAAGAGAAAAATCATTGTTGAAGTATCACTAAGGAGGACATCAGTGAACACATACAAGTATTGCAAAATGGCATACTAAAATAAAGTAATAAGAAGAAAATAAATCAAGTTTAAAGAGTTTGGAAACCCTAATATGGAAAAATGTAATCTCTAAAGGCGATAAAAGGTAAACAAATTAGAAATCTAAAATCGTTTTTGATCAATGTTAATATATATCATGTATGTGAAATTCTAGTTTTGATGGGTAAATAATACTTGCCATAGTCTAATAGGTTCTCCCCTAAAATATTAATTCGGAGTATTTTATACTAGATGTCTTTTTGCCACAATAAATACATCAAATAGAGTAGTTGAAACAAATGATAGAAGTATTCTATTTAAATGGCTTTCTTTTCCTTATTTTTTTTTTAGATATCATTTGCATCTTGATTCTCAAATAATTTCCCAAATTCCATAAAACATTTTCTCTGGTCATATAAGTCAAAATTAGAACCTTAAATAAAAATAAATAAATAGAAGAAAGAATAAGAAATATGTAAAAGTGGAATTAAAAGTGTATTATTTTATGGCTTAGATGGCCTCGAAATTGAATAAATACCAATAAACTGAAGAGATAATAATAAAATTAATTGCGTTAAACAATATTAGACTGATAAGCACAAAATCAAATCTCAATAAGCTATTACGACATATAGATCATACTAACCTAACCTAAGTTAGATCCATTAAGATAAAAAAATCCATCAAAAACTTGCAAAATAGATTGACATATCTCAAATATAAAATTAATTAATTGCACATATATTATTTTCAGCAGCACACCGCGTGGTGTGGAATTTCCTTCTTGTAGGGACACTCATTAAGACATTTCAGCTAAAGAGTAATGCTTGAAAGAATATTTATATGACCATCTGAACATGTCTAAAAACAACATTTTTCAGAAGTAAAGTGACGAAAACATAAGAATAGAAGTTCAGGGATCCAAAATCAATAAAACTTCTCACCTCTTTTATGAGTTTAGACATAAAAGACTCGTTTCTCAGTTTCAAAGTCAAGAGTGGAAAAATAGGAGATTGTATAAACCAAAAAGAAAGTAACCTCAGATAAAAATGCTTCATTTTATTATTTTTTTTTTTAGCAAAATTTATGAAGACTCTTCAATGGTGATATTTCAATTCTTGGTCAGATTTATTCAAAAAATCTAGAAAATAAGATGGGAAAAGAAAATTTAAAGTCAAGATAATAATCAGTACTACACGTTAAAGTCAACAGAATGACCGATACGACACGCTAGAGAATGACCAACACTCTTTGAAGTTATTAAACCACAACCATTCAGTTATATATATGTGTCAGTATATATGTGTTACTGTAATTAGATAAAATTCCAAATGTCATTATATATGTTGGGTTCTTGAGCGTTCGAGAAAACCCAGAAACAGAGAAAAGTAGAAGAGAGAAAACAAAGCGAGAGAATGTGAAAACTGAATCGTATTGAAAAGTTCAAAGTTGCAGAAACAGAGGGGTTGGTTACAATATATAACCAACACAAGCGGAGGAAAAGAAACCGTCAAACAAAACAAAACAGAACTAACAAACCGACCGTTCTAAAACGAACAACGAAGCTAAGTCTAAATAACAATTCTCCACCTAGACTTGCTTCAAAGAAACAAAAAAAAAACACAAAAACACGATCGGTCAAACAATTAGTGACCGAACGGTAGAAACCCAATCCTGGACAACAACAAGAGAAACCTCTCCTTAGCGAGCGGCTTTGTCAACATATCTGCAGGGTTGTCTTCGGATGCAATTTTGCATATTTGAACGCCACCGGATTCTACAATGCTTCTGACAAAATGCAGCTTGACGTCAATATGCTTGGTTCTGAAATGATAAATCTGATGATTGGCCAGATGAATGGCACTCTGGCTGTCGCAATGAACACATACAGATTTTTGATTAAAACCAAGTTCCTGAACCAAACCTTTCAACCACAGTGCCTCCTTAACTCCTTCAGCAAGAGCATAGTACTCAGCTTCCGTAGTTGACAAAGCAACAACCGACTATAATGTAGACCTCCAGCTAACAGCAGTACCAAACAACGTAAACACATATCCCGAACGGGATTTTCTAGTGTCCATGCATCCGGCAAAGTCAGAATCAACAAAACCTTCAATATAACCTCCACCTTGAAAGTTATTCTGGAAAAACAATCCAGTATCGAGAGACCCCCGTATATATCTGAGCATCCACTTCAACGCTTCCCAGTGTGTTGGTCCAGGATTAATCATGAACTGACTGAGAATACTTACACCGTGCGCCAGGTCCGGTCTTGTGTAGACCATGCCGTACATAATGCTCCCAATCCCATTTGAAAATGGAACAGATTCCATCTTCCTTCTTTCCTCCTCGGTCTTTGGGCATTGTTCCTTGGTAAGTTTCAAGTGTTGACCGATCGGTGTGCTAGCCATTTTAGATTCAGCAATCCGATACCTTGAAATTACCTTCTGCAAATAACACTTCTGAGACAGAAAAAGGTTACCGCCCGGTTTATCCCTTTTAATGTCTATGCCCAAAATCCGCCTCGCTTCCCCTAGCTCCTTCATTTCGAAAGCATCCCCCAACCTTGCTTTCATCTCACCAATCATGCCCCTGTCACTGCTAGCAATCAGGATATCATCCACATAAAGCAAAAGATATAACATTTCACCGTCATGATTCAGAGTGTAAACACAGTCATCATAATTACACCGCTTGAAGTTCAGCTTTATCAGAAAATCATCAAATTTCCTGTACCACTGCCTTGGGCTTTCCTTCAAGCCATAAAGGGACTTCTGTAACAGACACACCCTATCATCCACAGCGAAACCGTCTGGTTGCTTCATATAGATGGTTTCCTCCAAATCGCCGTGCAGAAAAGTTGTTCGTACATCCAACTGTTCAAGATGCAAATTGCAATGAGCAACTATTGCCATCAGAACTCTGACCGAACAATGCTTAACCACTGGAGCAAAGATCTCATGATAGTCTACACCTTCAATCTGAGTAAAGCCTTTGGCAACAAGCCTAGCTTTGTACCTCGCTTTCTCACCGCCCGGTATAGCTTCCTTTTTCTTGAAAATCCATTTCGAACCTATAACCTTCTTACCCTTCGGCAGATCCACCAATCTCCAGGTGCTATTCTTTTTCAAAGCCTCCAACTCTTCCTCCATAGCACCCTGCCAAAGATGTCGTTCGCTGTTGTCAAGAGCCTCCTTATAATTTCTCGGTTCATCCGATCGGTTAAGATCTTCAGCAGCATTCAGGGCGTAGCAGATTAGATCTACCTCTCCAAACCGTTTGGTTGGCTTAGAGATCCTTCTTTCTCTGTCACGAACAAGCTGATAGTTTCTCAAATCAACACCAGCAGCTTTTCCATGACTTCCCTCGCCAGACATACCATCTGTATCATCACCAAGGTCTGTTCGAATTTCATCCGTTCGGTTCTCCTCTATCGTCCGAACGTTTTCAACTTGCCCTTCACCCATTTGGTTTTCCTCAGCCAATGACCGAACAGCTCCATTAGTAGTATGCTCCACCTCCACGAGAATCTTCTTCTCACTTCCAGAGTTTTCAGGGTGTATTGCCATCCTTGTTTCATCAAAAATGACATCCCTACTAATGATTAGTTTTGAAGGTCTAGAATCTAACCTCCATAACCTGTATCCCTTAACACCTTCGGCGTATCCAAGAAAGATACATTTCACCGCCCAGGAATCCAGCTTATCACCCCTGACATGAGCAAACGCCAAAGAACCGAACACTCTCAAGTGTGAGTAATCAGCCGGTCGTCCACTCCACACTTCCATTGGCGTTTTAAAATTGAGTGCTGAAGACGGACTCCTGTTAATCAGATAGACGGCCGTATTAGCAGCCTCTCCCTAGAAAGCCTTTGACAACCCTGATCCCAGCAACATGCACCGAACCCTCTCCAGAATGGTTCTATTCATTCGTTCGGCCAAGCCATTCTGTTGAGGAGTTCCAACGACCGTTCTGTGCCTCCTGATCCCTTTCTTTTTGCAAAACCCATTAAACTCCTCTGAAACGAACTCTAGCCCATTATCGGTTCTTAGACATTTCAGCCTACACCCCAATTGGTTTTCAATCTGTGTGTGCCACTCTTTGAACTTCTGAAACGTTTCAGACTTATTTTTTAGAACGTAAATCCACACTCTCCTTGAGAAATCATCAATTATACTTAAGAAATACGCTCCTCCACCATGAGTTAAGGTTCTTGCCGGTCCCCACAAGTCAGCATGGACATATTCAAAGGGACGTTCGGTTGAGTGCTTCCCTTTACCGAACGGTATCCTGTGTGATTTCCCTAAGACACAATGGTCACAGAAATCCAGCTTCTGCAGTTTATCTCCTAGAAGCAAGCCTTGCTTTTCCAATTCTTCAAGACCCTTCTCACTGATGTGTCCCATCCTCAAGTGCCAGAGCCGAGCGGTATTCTCGGTCCCACTTGCTACTGAGACATGACCAATGACAGTTGAACCCTCCAGAATGTACAAGCCGTTCCTCCTTCTGCCTTTGGAAACCACAGAATCTCCATAACAAACCCTCATTACTTCAGAAAGTCAACAGAATGACCGATACCACGCTAGAGAATGACCAACACTCTTTGAAGTTATTAAACCACAACCATTCAGTTATATATGTTGACTTAACAGTATTACAATAATTAGATAAAAATCCGAATGTCATTATATGTGTGTTAATATTGTATTTAACATTTATGAATAAAAGATTAAAATTATATAATTGTTATAAAATGCATTCATCTCCTTCACTATCTTACAGTTAGAGTTGTCAACTTCATCTATGATCTAGATTAGTTTTAATCCATTCCTGAAAAAGTTTCTTTTTAGAAAATCTCCTCAAGTGGATTAAAAAAAAATTATCTCCCAAAAGCTCCTCTCAAGTGGAAGGACCAAGGCTGAGGTAAGTTTGATCCACTAAATAACTTTAATTAACTTTTAGAAATATTTATATATACATATAAAATTATATATTTTACTATGTAGTTTAATATGTAATTTTATTATATTTAAATCATACTTATCATTATGCTATTAAATGAAATACTTTTTGATCTTGTGAGTTTTTATATATTAAATGAAATATATAGTTACATTTTTATATCATACTCAATTATAACAATATTTTTATATCATACTCATGTATAACCAATTTCATAAATGAAATAACACTTCATGTATATTTCTCAAACCACCATGTGAAATATTTATTGATTTTATTAATACCTAACTTTTGTAAAAAATAAAATTTTCATGTTAAATAAATAAAATGACTTTTGTATATCTTAATTAGGTTTTAATTTCTTTAAAATCAAATAAACATTTCAACTAATAATTCTTTTGAGTAGGAAAAAATACAAACTAATCTAACAACGAAAACCTTAAACAAATCGGCACCACACAACGGCACCACCGGAAGACCCTCAACCGCTTATTCTAACGCTAGGATACACACAATAAGCCACCTTGAAGGGATAAAATAAGCACATCATCTACAAATGATCTTCCCACATTATCTTCTGCACAAAAAAAATTAACTCCATTTAAAATGTTTTCCACATATTGGTGTGTAATAACGGGTGCTACAAAACAAGGTGTCCACTCATATTTACTATTGGTTATTAGCTTGACTTCTATAGCAAGAGTAGATAGTATTTGAATGTATTTTCCACAAATATTTCCAATCCACAAATATTTTATGTATTTTCCTATCCCATCTTATTTACTAACCTCTCTAATAAATCTATGAAAGAATAGAATTACCATCATTCAAGAATCTCCATAAATTGTTCACAAAAAAATGAAGCCATCTTCTCTTTGGTTGCTTGCTTTTTGGTTTATATATGTTCCCCTGTTTTTCCACTTTAAATGCAACTCCAAACATAATGTTTTTGCTTTAGAAAATGAGATCAATCATATGGCACTTATCAAATTCAAAGAATCAATATCGAGTGACCCAAATGGGATCTTGCTTTCTTGGAATACTTCTACTCACTTCTGTAATTGGTATGGAATCACATGCCATCCCACACTTCCAAGGGTTACTCAGCTGAACTTGCAAGGGCACAAGTTCAAAGGGTACATATCTCCTCACATAGGTAATCTCTCTTACATCAGAAAATTTGTACTTGGAAACAACAGTTTCTATGGCAATATCCCACTAGAAGTGGGAAGATTGTCCCAACTGCAGAAATTCAATGTTGAAAATAACACATTGGGAGGAGAAATTCCTTTGAATTTGACGCATTGTACTCAACTCAAAATTTTATATTTGTATGGAAACAATCTGAAAGGAAAAATACCTATTACAATCGGATTGCTCCGGAACATGCAGTTTTTGAGCTTTGGTCGAAATCAGTTAACAGGAGAAATTCCATCTTCCATTGGGAATCTTTCTTCAATAACATATCTATCACTTACTTTTAACAATTTAGAGGGAGATATTCCACCAGAAATATGTCATCTCAAAAGCTTAACTATTATAGCTTTAGGTGTCAACAAACTGAGTGGATCATTTCCTTCCTGTCTTTATAATGTCATCTCTTATTGGAATCTCAGTCACTGAAAATCAACTTAGTGGCTCTCTTCCACCCAACATGTTCCACACCCTCCACAATCTTCAGGGACTTACACTTGCTAACAATCAATTCTCAGGTCCAATCCCACCTTCCATTGCAAATGCATCCACCCTCTTACGCCTTGCCCTCTCTACAAATCATTTTGTGGGAAGAATTCCAGATCTTGGAAAACTACATGAACTTTATCACCTAAGCTTGGGTCAAAACAATTTAGGTTACAATTCAACTAATGATTTGGAGTTTTTAAAATCATTGGTAAATTGTACTAAGTTGGAAATATTAGCTCTATCTTACAATAGTTTGGGAGGTCAATTATCAAATTCTTTGGGAAATTTGTCGACTCAACTAAGTCAACTATATCTCGGATACAACGAGATATCTGGAGAAATCCCTGAGGCAATAGGAAATTTAATTGGCTTAACTCTCTTGACAATGTACAATAACCACTTTGATGGTATTATCCCAACAACTTTTGGAAACTTTAAAATGCTTCGAGTGTTAGGATTAGGGGGAAACAAGTTGTCAGGAAATATAGAACCCTTCATTGGAAACTTGAGTCAATTGTTTTATTTGAATCTACGAGCAAATCGATTTGAAGGGAGTATTCCTCCAAGTATAGGAAATTGTCAACTGCTACAACATTTTGATCTTTCAGAGAACTATCTAACAGGAACAATACCACAAGAGCTTTTTAATCTTACCTCTCTATTTGACAAGTTGGATTTGTCATATAATTCCTTGAGTGGTAGTATACCAGATGAAGTGGGAAATATAAACAATATCGACTTTCTAGATATGTCAAACAATAATATATCTGGTCACATTCCTCTTGGTGTTGGAAAATGCATAATGTTAGAGAGCCTCTATTTGCAAGGGAATTCTTTACAAGGAATCATACCATCTTCTTTGGCATCACTTAAAAGCATTATATTTTTGGACCTGTCACAAAACCATTTGTCTGGATCAATTCCAAATTTCCTGCAAAACCTTTCTTTCCTACAATATTTGAATGTATCTTTTAATATGTTGGAAGGTGAGGTACCCACTGAAGGTGTCTTTCGGAATGTAAGTGCATTGGGGGTGATTGGAAACAGTAAGCTTTGTGGAGGTATTACTGAATTGCATCTGCCACCATGCCCTGTTAAAATTAAGAAACATGCAAAACACCACAAGTTCAGATTGATAGTAATTATATTAAGTGTAATTGTTTTTCTCATTGCACTACTATCTGCCTTAACTATCTATTGGTCGAGGAAAAAGGGAAAGAAACCTTCCCTTAATTCCTCAACAATTCACCAATTGGCTAATGTTTCCTACCAAAGCTTGTACAATGGAACTGATGGGTTCTCAACTACAAACTTGATAGGGAGTGGGAATTTCAGTTCTGTCTACAAAGGAACTCTTGAGCTCGAAGACAGAGTTGTTGCCGTAAAGGTTCTAAACGTGCAAACAAAAGGAGCTCACAAGAGCTTCGTGGGAGAATGTAATGCACTAAAAAATATTAAGCATCGAAATCTTGTTCAGATTTTGACATGCTGTTCCAGCACAGATTATAAAGGTCAAGAATTCAAAGCTTTGATCTTTGAGTACATGAGAAATGGAAGCCTGGAGCAATGGTTGCATCCTACCACAACAAGTGTTGAGCATCCAAGAACATTGAGCCTTAAACAAAGATTAAGTATAATGATTGACGTAGCTTCTGCATTACAATATCTTCATCATGAATGTGAGCAGTCGATCATTCATTGTGATTTAAAGCCAAGCAATGTCCTTCTTGATGATGAGATGATTGCTCATGTAAGTGATTTTGGCATAGCAAGACTTCTCTCAACAATCCAAGGTATTACCTCCAAACAATCAAGTACACTTGCAATAAAGGGGACTGTTGGCTATGCTCCTCCAGGTATTTTCTTCTGTTTTTCAATCGTTAAGTTGCTTTGAATTCTCAGAATTGTGTTGTGAATATGTTATATATTAGTATTGTGTATTGATAGTTTTGTATAATGATAGAGTATGGAATGGGTGCTGAAGTGTCAACTTCTGGCGACATGTACAGCTTTGGAATTATTTTGCTGGAAATGCTTACTGGGAGAAGACCTACAGATGAAATGTTTGAAGATGGTCAAAATATTTGTGACTTTGTTGCAATTTCCTTTCCCAGTAAACTTTTTCAAATTTTGGATCGGCGACTTATTCCAATTGAGGAAAATGATTGGAATCTTAATCCAAATGTTGAGAAGTGCTTAGTTTCACTTTTTAAAATTGGACTTGCCTGTGCCGTGGAATCCCCGAAAGAAAGAATGGATGTGGTTGATGTCAGCAGGGAGCTTCATCGAATTCAGAATGCCGTTTTTGGTGAGTTTATTTATCTTTTTAATCCTTCAATAATTATTGCACAATTACATCAAGTTTTCCTTTTTTTAATTTCCTTATGTATTTGGATTTTTATTAAAAATCAATGTGTTCTAACAAAAGATTGAACTTCTTAGGTCAAGGCTCTGTGTTGAGAAATGATCCTTCAATCTTCGTCTTGAGTCAAGGTGTTAATAATATTGAAGGTTGAGCACATCATCAAATGAATATCACTTGCTAATCATGTTTTAGTACCGAAGTCACTTGGAAAATGTGTGTTTAAATCAAGTGAGTTTCCTTGTTATAGGTAGGTTTATTATATATACGTTAGAGCCGTCAAAATGGGTCACAACCCGCAGGCCAACCCGGTCCGTCACGGGTTCAGGCCGGATTGGGTTTGAAAAATACAACCCACTTATATGCGGGTCAGATTTCAACCCGGCTTATGCGGGTTGAACCTGTGGTGAGACGGGTTGGCCCACCAACCCACCTACCTAATTTTATTTTTTTAATTTATTATTTTATTTATGAAACCCTAAAAAATAAAATACTTTCTTCACTTAATGTGTGTACCAAAAAAGTAACATCTCCTTTCACAAATCACTCTCACGGTACGTGCTCTCATTTGACGGTATTCTCACTCTCTCACTTTACTGAAATTCTTCAAGGAGCAGGTAAAACACCCTTCCTTTTTTCTTCTCTTTTCTCCACATTTTTGTTTTCTCACTCCACTTTTTTTTTTTTCAAAAACCCTATAATGACAAAAATAGGGGTTTGCGAATTTGTTTTTTTGTTCTGGGGGATTTGAAGACATGAAATGATTTTTTTCATGTTCTGACATGCTTCTATCAGATTTTGTTCATTTTATTTAAAAAATTTGAGTATATATTATTTGAATAAGCTCTTTTTGATATTTTGAATTTGGGAAATTATGTTACAGATTCAACTATTAATTTTTTGTTGATGTTATTGAGTACTGGTTCTCTTTTTTTTTGCTAATATTTTTTTATTGATTGTCAGAATTGTTCTGATATTAGGAAAATATTTATTAGTGAATTTGGAGTCAACAAGAACAAGGGTCAAGAGTTACAACAATTGATGTGATCAACTACATTCAGGTAGGTTTGACATTCAGGATGATTCAAGAGAGCAAAATATTGTGGATTTATCTATTCAAGATTCTAATATCGTAAATGGATAAGGAACAAAAAATGATGAATATAAGAAACTTATTTGTATGCTTTTTGTGTTTGTTTTTTGATGACATTTGGAATATATTGTACTTTTTATTATTATTTTGAATTGTCTTTAACGTAATTTTTTGGGAGTGAAATTTGTTTGAATTTAAATTACAGAAAATTTATATTTTTTTTATTTTAAAAAAAAATATAATTAAATGGGCTAGTAAGTCAACTCGTCTACCCACCAACCCGTGCTGGGTCAGGCCCCGGGTTCAAGTTTTTCTGGCTCGCTAATAAATGAGCCAGGTTGGGTTGGCTCACTAAGTGACCAACCCATGGTGGGCCGGGCCGGGTCGAGCTGGGTTACCCGTTTTGACAGCTCTAATATATGTTTATGCAGTCCTTAAATGTTAGTTTGTTATAGGTTACTTTTTTTATCATAATGTACATCAAGTTGTTTTGGTAGCTAATTATTATTGTCCAGATTCATAATCGATAAATATAAGGATAAACTTAAATTTTAGGATTTTATTTTTGAAGAGTTTAAATAGAAAATGGCAACCTAAAGTTACAACAATATCTGAATGTAGATATCTTATCACAATGAACATGGCTAAGTGATTAATTTATCCTCATTTAACCTTGAATATTGGATTTTTAATTGATTTTTGTATTTTAAAAAAATATTTTAATTAGAATTTATTATAATTGGGTTTATTGAACATGACATACAAAAACATGATAAAAATAACATTTTAGTTGCATAAATGTGTTAGTGAAACTGCATCTAAATTAAGCTTATTGAGGTATGAAAATAAATTGGTTAAAGATTGATGACCCTTAGAGATAAATTCAAGAATAGCATATAATTGGCTTGAGATTGGTGAAACCTTAATCACCGACCAATCTCGGCCCACTACCTCTAATTATCATTTACCTTAATTTCAGTGGAATAACTTGTTTTCTTACTAAGGCCGAATGTCCCTATTGATGGTCGTTATTCCTTCTTAATGGTTGTGCCACGCTCAATCGCTGCTCGACTGTTTCCTTTTCTCATAGGTCCTCCGGCTTGCTCGGTGTGGGATAAGTGTATGACCCTCTTGGCCATACGGTACAATAAATATATATATATATATATATATATATATATATATATATATATATATATTTCAAGTGTGAATTTTATGAAAAATGTATATGATAATGTATTCTTTGAGTCCAAATTTTCTCTTAAACTTGTGGTATTGTTTATTTAGTGAGCTTTTAAAATAATTAAATTGTAATATATTAAAAAATTATTGATATATTTTAAAAAGGTTAAATATGTTTTTAGTTCCTCTACTATCAAGCGGTTTTGGTTTTGATAAGTGTGAAAAATACTTGATTTTACACTTATAAATTAGGTCAAATATGTAATTATTCATGAAATAATGTGTTTTCCTCATTGAATAGTTGTAATTAGAAGTAGGAAAGTTGTATAGTAAATTGTACACGAATTTATACATCAAAGTGGAGTACTGTCAGAGGTTTCTCGCTAAGCTAACCTTTAATCGCTAAGCTAAAAAGATGATTATTCGCTTAACGCACCAAAAGTTGAGCGTATTATGGAAAATTAAAAGTTATGCAATTGATTATTCGCTCAGCGCATGATAGTTGTGCACTAAGCGAATTAATTAAATCAGAATTGGCTTTTAAGTTCGAGACACACAGAAAGATCGTAACTCCTGACAGAAGTTCCGAAAAAAGGAAAGAAACAAAAACATCTCAGGAACTTCAGGAGACTACTTCAAGGCATCAAGACACCATTTTTGCAAGGGATTGCTTCAAATGTGTACGTTTAGATGACTATGAGTAGTTTTTCTTTCGTTGGGATTGGATGTAATGAACTCACTGTGATGTCGTTGTTCGTTCATATGCTCTTTCTTGAATTTATTATCATTGTATGGAAATATAATTTTATTTGAATGTCTCTAATTACTGGAAAGTAATTTTGAACATGAACATAGATAGAGCACCTAAGTGATTTGGGATCTAGGGATAGACTCAATAACTTGGTCATTCTTAGCATCAGACTTAATGCAAATTGTATGTTAAATTGACTAAGGGATTAACAGTTTGATATATTAATTTAGAACTAGTTGCTAAGCGATTAGGACTAGTATGCCTTGATGTGAATGTTTGAATGAAATAATGAAATATTGAGCAGAGTTTTATATTCATATGATTCATGAAACCCAATTCCAACAAAGTTTCTTTTAAATATAAATTCCCAGCACACCAACTGTTTGATAAAATACCAAAAAGAGTTTCTTGTGTTGTTTTATGTATTTTGATGTCTAATTTTGTTGTAAAAGGAAGAATTGTCATGTGTTGCACAAGTCCCTTGGGAGAACGATACTTTACTTATTCACTGTATTACTTGTAACGATTTGGTATACTTGCCAAAATTTTATCAGGTTTTAGTCTCTCTTTCAAAGTAAGGTACATTTTAGTCCTCCTTCTTAAGGAAACTTTGATTTTAGTCTTCTAAAACTAACACCGTTAAAAACCAGTTGATGTGGCTAACGGTAGATTGACAAGATTTTTTTTTTTTGCCGCTGAGTGAGTGTTTGTGACCTTTTCTGCCTCTCTCTCATTCCTCTCTTCCTTTCATCTTCCACCCAACCTCTCCCCACCCTCTACAAAAAAAGTCATTGACACTCTCGTCATCGTCCTCTGCAAAACCTCGTCACTCTTTAATTCCCACACCTTCATGCTTCTGTAGATCCCATAGACTTCAATCCCACCGACCAAATACAATTTCCCTCTCCCTCGTCATCATTGACAATCCTCGCAAAAGTGAGTTGTGGGAGCAACTCAGCCACGTGTCTCTCCTACTTGTCACTCTCCAAATCCAAACGCACCACGTAGAACGGTTCCCGGGTGGTGATGTACAAGCCGACGTGGAAGAAAGTACCCTGCTGGAGGCAACTGTCATTGAGGACAACATGGAACCCGTGGAAGCGCCTCCCGAAGTGGTGATTGAGGACTAAAAAATCATGTCAGTCTACCGTTAGCCACATCAGCTGGTTTTTAACGGTGTTAGTTTTAGAGGACTAAAATCAAAGTTTCTTTAAGGAGGAGGACTAACATGTACCTTAATTTGAAAGAGAGACTAAAACCAAAACCGCTTGATAGTATAGGGACTGAAAGCATATTTAACCCTATTTTTAAATAGGTTTAAATCCTTTTTTGGTTCCTAAGTTAAAAGCTGGTGTTTAATTTAGTCCCCCTTTTAAAAATGTAAAGCTTTGGTCCCTATGATGCGCAAAATGTATCAAATCAGTCATATCTGTTAAATTTTAAGAAGAAATTTGCTGGCATAAACCTGAGACAATTACTATGGAAGGCTGCAGCATCAATAACCCTTGAAGTATGGGAGTTAGTAATGAGACAAATCAAGGAAGTTAATCAAAAACCGTTAACGGATAGGACTAATTTGATACATTTTGCACCTCATGAGAACCAAAGGTTTACATTTTTAAAGGGGGACTAAACTGAACACCAGCTTTTAACTTAGGGACAAAAAAAGATTTAAACCAATATTCAAATAAAAAGATTTTGAAAATCCAATAAAATGTAAGCATAAAAAAAACTGACTAAAATCACTTCACATCATTTAAAGGATCATCACTGATTTTCCTTTTCTTATCTTTTCTTTTCTTTTACAAAATTGGCACCCATCAAATCATGGGCAAAGATGGATCTTTCTGTATTACGTAGAGGTGTGAAAACTGGTCGACAGTAATATGCGGAACAAAGCATATGTTAATTCCATGGTTATTGTTTCCCGCACTCCCAGAATTATTAACTGCACCCTCATAATATTAGGGAAAGACTTAACCATCTTCTATTAATGTCCTACATTATAGTCATTGCAGAGGAAGAAGAAGGAAGAAAACACTACAAAAGAAAAAAAGAAAAGAGAAAAAGAAAGAAATTGTGGGGTGCATGAAATAAGAGCCTAATTTCATAACTTTTCAGCCCAAACGAGCTTAATTGGGCTATAAACTTTTTGATTTTATTTACTATTTACACTACCTTAAAAATTTTGGCGACAAAAAATATTTGTCACCCAATTTCCTATTTGATAGCCCAAAGTCAAATTTAGAGTTTCGAGTTTTGAAGCCCTTAGCACCAGTTATGTTTGTCTGTAAGTGCCTTTTCAGGTATAAAATTTTTGGTATATAGTTGTGTGAAGTTCTAAATAATTAAATTTGAGGGATTATTTTATTCTCTTTCTTTATGTTTTTCTTATTTTATTTATTTTATTTTATTCTCTTTTCCATCTCGATTTATTTTGCATGTTTGTCTTTCATTTTTCCCATTTTGTTCTGACTTTATTTTATCCTTGTTACTTTAATTAATCCTCTTTATTCAGATTTTAATTTATTAT
Organism: Vigna mungo; assembly: GCA_036885675.1. Lineage (NCBI taxonomy): Eukaryota > Viridiplantae > Streptophyta > Magnoliopsida > Fabales > Fabaceae > Vigna > Vigna mungo. Next base: position 22,438,513 of record CP144698.1, read on the forward strand.
CGTACACCCTTGTTATTTTCAGTTTTTAATTGAGACCTTTTTTCCATCGTTTTCTTATTTTATATTCTCCCTTTCTCCTTTCCTTTCTAATTTCGATTCAATCATTTTCTAATTCCTTTTCATTTTATGCCTTTTATAACTGTTTCGTATTCTCTTCCATCTTTCCTTTTCTCTAACTATTTATTTATTATGAAGCGAAAGAATACAATGGGATTATGGAATTTTGTAACAAAAATATAACTACTCAAAATTTCTATATTTTGACCAGGGATATATTTCTTATTAGTTTTAAAAATAATTTATCGCATGATGGAATTTTTTTTCTCCTTAAAATTTTATAATTAAACTAATTGAATAGCTCGAAACTTGTTCATATAATTCAAAAGTCTTGGTTAAATTTAATAGTATCTCGACATGGAAAAAGAGTATTTTAAAATTCAAATCCAATACATCTCAAGAAGACGGAAAAAGAATATTCGTCACTAGAAAAGAATATTCTTATTAAGAGTTATTCTTTTCTATCGTAATGGGATAAAATATAAAAAAGATGGGCAATTTACGAGATTTTTATAAATGTTTAAAAACGATTTCATATTAACATCCGTTTTTTTTATCATACTGTTGTTCAAATGACAAATTACTTCAAAATTTAAAGTGAAATCGATTATAATTATACTACAGGTTAAAGTCAACATAATGACATACGACATGCTAAAGGTCCATTGTATTTAACATTTATGAATAAAAGATTAAAACTTAATTGTATTCAACATCTCCTTCTCTGCCTTGCAGTATTAGTTTCTCTTTCTAACTATTCATCACCTCTCATCAATTCCTTTCCATGGATGACGCCTCCTCATCATATAAACTCCCACAGAAGTACGATGTGCTCATCAATTTCACTGGAGAAGACATACACAGAAAATTCGTTTCTCATCTCAATTCTGCCCTCTCTACTGTTGCTCTCACCACTTCCCTTCATCACCCTAATGCAGTGAAGTCAACTCACATCCAACAACCTATTCTCAGCCACTGTCAGGTAGTAATTATTGTTTTCACCCAAACCTATTCTCAATCTGCTTGGTGTCTTCATCAGCTTCAACAAATCATCAAATGGCACGAAACTTATTGCCGACATGTTCTTCCCGTATATTATGAAATCCAGCCATCTGATGTACGTCTTCAGAAGGGTGACTTTGGAAAAGCCTTGAAGGCAACTGCTCAACAAACATTTTCAGGACAAGAACTGGAGCATGGAATGTCCAGGTGGAACCATTCACTCACCAAAGCTGCAAATTTCTTTGGATGGGATGAGAGCAATCACAGGTACATCACTCACTCAATCAACCATCTTTTACGCCTCTGATTTCATTTTCTTAATATATGACTTCTTCTATTATTGCTCTCGAACTTGAAGGAGTGATGCTGAATTAGTGGACAAAATTGTTAAGAGCGTTGTTAATTTACCAGTCTTGTCTGCTACTAAATTTCCAGTTGGATTACAATCCCACGTGGAAGATGTGATTCGAACTATCAAAAATAAATCCACTGAAGTTTGTATGATAAAGATAGTAGGAGAGCACGGATCTGGTAAAACAACTCTTGCTAAAGCGATCTACAACCAAATTCATGGGACATTCAAGGAGAAAAGTTTCATTGAAAATATTTCACATGTTAGCGGAATAAGAGGGCTTCTTCGTTTACAAGAACAACTTCTTTTAGATGTCCTAAAACAAAAAGTGGAGATTCCTAGCGTTGATGTGGGAAGAACTATGATTCGGGAAAGACTTTTAGGAAAAAGGGTTCTCATTGTACTTGACGACGTTGTTTCGTTTGATTTATTCGACGTATTGGATTGTCTTAAATTGTTAGTTGAAGGAACTGTTATAATCGTTACATCAACATACGGAATAGGGCTGGGAGATCAAGCTAATTCTGTCTTTCGGGTAAAGGTAATGAACGAAGAGGAGTCCATTCAGCTTCTTAGTTGGCACGCATTTAGAGAACCAAAACCAAAAGAAGAATACAAAGACCTTGCAAGAAAAGTAGTCAGTTATTGTGGAGGACTACCACTAGCTCTTGAAGTCGTTGGAAGTACTTTATTTGAAAGGACGAAAGAAGAATGGAACAGTTTATTGTTTAAATTTGCGATGCTTGACATGCATATTGTTGGAGAGATAATAAAAGTAAGCATCGAAGGTTCACTCAAAGAAATAGAAAAAGATATATTCCTTGATATGTGTTGTTTCTTTGTTGGTAAGAGCAGATCCTATGTTAGGAAGATCCTAAATGGGTGTGGAGTAGACGCTGATATTGCAATAAGAGTTCTCATCCAGCGTAACCTCATCAAAATTAACAACAACAACAAATTTGTAATGCATCCTTTGCTACGAGAAATCGGAATAAAAATTATTCGTGAAAATTCAGGAAAGGAGCTTCGGAAAAACAGGCGACTGTGGTTTGATAAGGATGCAAAATATGTAAGAACATTCTTTACATGTGGTTTGAAACTTCTTTTGAAAGCGTTTTCTTTCTCCTGTGCATTACATTTGTTTTTATTTGGAATTTTCATAACAGGGGACAGAAGCCATGCATTGGTTGCCTGTCAATGCCTTCGTTGGTGCAAAACCGACTGTAAATTCTCAGTATCTTCTTAAGAAACTAAGATGCATCAGTTGGCATGGACTTTCTTCAGAAGGTCTGCCTAACAACTTTTATGAGCATGATGCAATAGCTATTGATTTAAAACGCAGTCTTCTTCGATTTCTCTGGAAAACACCCCAGGTTTTATTACCACCCACTCTCGTTAAAATACAACTTAATTAAAATAAATTAGTAGCTTTCTATTACTTCATTTTTAATTTATAGTCTAATATTTCTAAAATGCAAAACTATCTTGGTGCAGGTTTTGAGATCACTAAAAGTCCTTAACCTCAGTCACTCCAAGCATTTAACTACAACTCCTGACTTTACCGGATTACCAAGTCTTGAACACCTCATTTTGAAATGTTGTTCAAGATTGAGCAAAGTACACCAATCTATTGGATCACTTAACAGTCTTATATTCATAAATTTGAAAGACTGTACAAGTCTAAACAATCTTCCAATAGAGATATATGATTTGAAATCTTTAAGAACCTTCATTCTCTCTGGTTGTTCCAAGATTGACATAATGGATAAAGATATAGCAAAGTTGGAATCCTTGATAACTCTAATTGCCGAAAATACAGCTGTGAAAGAAGTGCCTTTTTCAATTGTAAGCTCAAAAAGCATTGGATATATATCCCTACGTGGATTTGAGGGATTATCTCATAATCTTTTTCCTTCTATCATTCGGTCTTGGATGTCCACAATAACGAATCCCATCTCTTATATTCATTCGTTTTGCATGGAAAGGGAGGATAATACGATTGATATTGCACCGTTGCTTAGCACCCTTGCAAATATTCGAAGTGTTTTGGTAGCATGTGACACCGAATTTCAATTATCTAAGCAAGTGACAAATATTTTGGATGAATACTTTCCGAATATTACAGAATCAGGAATTTCAAAGCAGCACTTCAGGTGTTCTTTGATTGGTGTTGGAGCATACCATCAATTCTTCAATGCTGTCAGCGATAACATATCTGAGGTTCTTTTCTAGCTTTGTCTTTGTTTCTTACCTTCACAATATCATTTTAGTTATTAATCAAGAGGACATAAAATAATCCTAATGAAATATCTTAGTCAAACTACAATAATCAATTTTAGCACTTGTTATTATCTGGATCTTGAACGTAGACTTACGGACAAATAACAAGATCTAAAAATAGTATTTTTATTGGTTTTTTTGTTTGATACGAGTCTTCTTGCTTTTGAGATGCGAGATCCGTCTCAAAAGCGTCTCTAATGCTAAGAGACTTAGGATATATATTTTATAATAAAGTGATAGTAATTGTTTATCAAATAAGTATTTTTTCAAAAATACTAGTTGTATTTTTTCAAAAATACTAGTTGTATTGTTTCAATATAGACTATAAATCTATATTCTTATTAAGATATTACTTGGAAAGTATAATAACAGTATAATAAATAGTAAGATAATAACTAATATATTAATCTAGAAGTATTTAGTTATTATATGTAAATATAGTCTACATAGATGTAGGTTGAGTGTTTTATATGAAGAGATTTAATATGACTAGTTAAGAGCAACATGCTTAATTCCTACTACCATAAAACCTCGTCTAGAAGTTTCTGATTTTGGTAATTAACTAATCAAGTGATTTTTCTTTTATTTCAATACTCTCTTACTTTACTTTACTGGCTTCACTATTGTTATATTTCCAATCGTGGTAGAAATATACTAAAAAGAGACAAAAACACAAATGCTTTGTAAATCACTAACGACGTAATGATGATAAATACAGAACAATAGTATTAATTAGATTTGTTTAGATTAATTACTATTGGTATGTTTTGATTATGTACTGCATTGTTGTTTGTTTGATTATAAATGCTCACTTTGTAATTATTAATGTTAAAATAATGATTATAGAAGACAATTTGAATAGAAAAATTAGATAAATGACCAAACTTTTATGTTATGGTGCAGCTATTGTCAAGCAGTGAGTCTGGTGATGTTTGTCTCCCAGCTGTCAATGATCCTTATTGTTTGGCCTATATGGGTGAGGGACACTCTGTTTCTTTCGTTGTGCCTGAAGATTGTGATATGAAAGGAATGATTTTGTGTGTTATCTATTTATCAACTCCTAACATCATTGAAGCTGAATTTACTACTGTCGTAATTGTTAATTACACAAAGTGTAGATTCCAGATACACAACCATGGCACAGCAATTTCCTTTAAAGATGAAGATTGGCATGGCATAATGTCAAATTTAGAATCTGGAGACAATGTAGAGATATTTGTCAACTTTGGTAATGGATTGGTACGGTGTATCTGATATGGGGTGAAGCAGAGAACATGGAAAAAGCGTGTGAGCCAAAACAACATCCTCTCATTAGATTCATAAAGAAAGTTGTAATGTGACTTCTGATAAGTCATTTATGTTCTTTAAGAACAGCATGATCACTTTCAACTATTTTCACACTCTTATACAACTTCAATTAATTTCAATACAAGTTCTTTCATTAGCTTCCTTCTTTATTATTTCTTTTACATTTCTAGAATATAATTTAATTTTCTACTTCATTACTCTTTTATGGATTCCTAAATTTAGAGTTAATTTTTCGATTGCATCTTTTACTTATTGATTGAGATTTTATTTTTCTATGATTCTAAATATTCGTACTTTAATATTATTTAAATATAACTAAAAATTTGTTTGGTAAAACATTTTCAATTATGTAGGGAGGTTCAACACTCACATATAAACATAAGTCTCCACACTGATGAGATATTATCCGCTTTGAGTTAAACCTTCACGAATTTGCTTTTGGTACCACTCCAAAAGGTCTCTCTTATCAATGGAGGTATCTTATGTGGATATAAAATCATATCTATCTCTTATTTTTTGTGATGTGGGACTTTTTTTGTATCCAACAAATTACACCCTAAATTGAAGTTAGATATTTATAGTTGTTTTCTAACGTTTATTTCATGATGTTTGTTTGAATTGAGTTGAATTCAGTGTATCAATTCTACTTCGTTAATTCAAATTAAAAATATTTAAAAGTTAACATACATATAATTTTGTGGTATTACAAATAGACCTGAAAATGAATGATATTCATTTGGCAACAGTTGAAGATGGATTTGAGAGAGTAAATTTAAGAAAAAACAAAGGTGAGAGTGAATTGTCTTCAAATAAATATGGTTAGAAATGTAGGGAAATAAGAGAAAATTTTGTAAAAGTTAATTATTATTATTATTATTATTATTATTATTATTATTATTATTATTATTATTAGGGTTAAATATGTTTTTAGTCCCTATACTTTGGGGCGATTTTGGGTTTAGTCTTTCTTTCAAACTAAAGTACAATTTAGTCCTTCAACTCTGGTTTTAGTCATTTTTACCAAATTTTTTTAACTTTATTTGTTGTTTCAAACATGTTTCATTATAGCATTTGGATTGTTTACAATGTTTGACACATTTTTGCTTCAATGTTAACTGAGAAACGCGTTTGAAACAACAAATAAAGTTAAAAAAATTTGGTAAAAAGGACTAAAACCAGAAGTTAAAGGACTAAATTGTACCTTAATTTGAAAGAGAGACTAAACCCAAAATCGTCCCAAAGTATAGGGACTAAAAACATATTTAACCCTTATTATTATTATTTGTTATTATTATTTTATTATTATTATTATTATTATTATTAATGTCTTCCATGCAATTTATTTCATTCTCATCAACAAGCACTAGTTCACAAACAAAATCACAAATGAAAAAGTAATAACGAACACAAAATGCAACTATAAATCGGTTATGGGTAGAGAATGATTTATTGCATGGATGTAAGAACACAAATAAGAATTGATTATGGGTGAGACATGAGAGAAGAATTGATTTTGGTTTTGTAAAAGAGGATAATCGGTTCTCTTGAAAACATAAAGAGAGTTGAATCTATTATTTTCTTTCCATAATCGATTTTCTTCTGCAAAAGTTCCTTCATGATTTGTTTTTCATCTCTCTTCTCATCACAATAGCATTGAGCACTCCTTCAATGTTTCTTTTAATATACAACCTAGGTTACTCTACGTTATACAAACTTCTTATCTTATAATTGTTTTAAAATGTTTAGGTTACTAGACGTTCATAAGACATGTTAGTGATTATATTGATGACTTTGTTATTATGAAACATTTATTGATTAACATACATCCTCCAACTCCTACAAAGGTTAAATGTAATGTCGATAATGGTGTAATGGGAGATCTTATGCAATCAATGGTAGCACTCTTTTGGGGTTCTTCAGATGATTTTGTGGATTATTTTTCATCTTATATTGGCGTATCATTGATCTAGCATGTCTATAAATCACATTGGATAGTTGGTTTTGCATCAAAAGATGTCTTGCACATAAATATGTGGATATATTGATATACTTTAATGTCTGCGATCACACTAAGAAAGATCTGAAAATTATAACTATTTGTTTTGGAAATGAGGTTATGATAAAGGCAACATTAATAATGCAACATTAACTACCTTATACTTAACAAATTATAAGTCATTTAATTAATAGATGGTTCATAAACAACATATTATGCGATGAGATTTTATGTTTGTTTGAGTTTCTTTCACACATGAGTTTTGATCTAATTCCTCATGTTTGTAATTTTCTTTTTTTTTTTCTTTTTTTTTTCTCATTCACATGCACCAAATGATCTGTGATTCAGAAAGGGTCAATTTAGTTAGGATGCGTTAGAAAATGAAACTTATTGTATTATAACTTTTCCATAAATAAATCAATAATTCATGTAAACATGAGGTGTCACAGCTAAGTATTCTACCTTTTACTCCATAAACAGTATACATCATTTGTAGAATATCTTCTAAGCTAACCATGAGATGTTATATATATCTCCAAGAATGTGGCAGAAAGGCATTTCAAGCTGTTGCTTCAAGCTTAAGTCCCTAATCAAAAAAACCTTGTATTCACATTTTCAAGGTAAATTACCAAGAATGCTACTCCCTATGATTGTGATGACTAGGAATCAAGAAACTTGTCCACGGTGACTTAAGAAAATTCAAATGAAGAAACTTTACAGATTAACTAATGCAGACAGAAAATAAGACAGGAGTGTTTTGGTAAAAGAATAATGAAGGTGTACCGTATGGTACCGTTCGGCCACGCCATCTCCTTGGACCAATCGGTGCTTGTTAAGATGGTCATAATGACAATCCCGTCCGGCCAAGTTGACAGATTATGGATAATAAATGATTAAAGCCCCTAACGAGGGTTAAGACGTGATTGGGCCGTCATCGGGCCCACGAAAGGTAAAAGCCCATTCACCCAGTATAAATAAGAGTCTCAGGTATGATTTAGGGGGATTTGATTCTCTGCTTATTATGCATCCCTTTTTAATACCGTTCGGTCACTCAACTGACTTGAGCGTCGGAGTGCCTTTAACAGGTACCCGCCCACCCGGCTTGGAGAACTAGGAAGGAGAATATTCAGCGGCCAGTCTTCCCCAGCCCGTCCGGTCTCTGTCAATTCACGGCCTTGGCCAATCCGTTCGGCTCCACAAACTGTCCAGTCTTCAACATTCGTCCGGCTCTCCACACCATCATGAACGCTCTAGATTCATTCGTCCCACCTTCGACTTCTCGGCACCACTTTATACCGAAACATTAATGGCGCCCACCGTGGGGCCGAGTGTGCATTCCCCATTTGTAACCACAACGTAAGGGTGAGCAGTGCTCTTCGGAACCTTGGGAAAGCTTCTCCAGCCACTCGGTCCCGGCCATCAGGCTTCAACCATCCGGCCAAAATGGCAACCTATACAAATAGGTCTCGGCCAGCTGGCCTCAACCGCTCGACCAACATGGCCACCTCTCAAGGCACTCGGCATAGACCGCTTGGCCACAATTGTTCGATCATGAGCCCGACCTCATGTATTTTGGCCTCCAAGGTCTCAACAAGTCTCAACCTCGGTCGTTCGGCCTCATGGCCCTTCGGCTCAACCGGTCACCATTCGGCCTCCAACCATCCGGCCATCCGTTGGCCTCTACGTCAGTTTCTGAAGGCCCCTACCATTTGGCCATCAATTGGCTCCACCTCGTCGGCCATCTATTAGGCCTCAACTCCTAGGCCTTCGGCCTCAAGCTCTCGGCCGCTCGGCCTCATTCTTAGCCAAATTTTGGTATCATCACTCAACATTGGCCATTCGGCCCTCGAGCTCTCGGCCGAACATTGATCTCAAACACCCAGGCCTCAGCCTCAAAGCTTCCTGGCATCAATCTCTCGGGCCCCTAAAGGCCTCCACCTCTCGGCCTCTACCAGCCTCCATCACTCAGCCGTTCAGATAAGCTCTCGGCCACAGCCTGGCCCCAACGCTCGGTCTCTAAAGGTCTTGGTCTCTCGGCCATCCATGGGCCTCAAACATCTCGGACGGTCAATCTCATGCGCTCGGCCTCCACAGGCCACAACCTCTCGGCCTCCAAAAGGCCTCAACATCTCGGATAGTCGACCTCACTTAGCACTCGACCTCACTCCAAAAGGTCTCATGTTCTTGGCCTCATCGCCTGGCCTCCAAAGGCCTCCACTTCTCGGCCTCCAAGGCCTCAAACCGTTTAGCCCTAAGGGCCTCAAATTACCTCTCAGCCTTCAACTAGCCTCAGATCGCTCAGCCACCCAGGCCATTTGGCCTCAAGCTCTTGGCCCTTCGACCTCAGCCAAATTTGGCATCAGCATCCAACCTCGGTCGTTCGGCCCCAAGCTCTTGGCCATCAAAAGGCCTCGACTTCCTGGCCGTCCAGCCCTCGAGCTCTCAGCCATCCATTGGCCTCAGGCATCTCGATCGTTCGGCTTTCACCATTAGGCCTTTCGGTCTCACGACGTCGCTCACCTCTCAGCCAGCCGGCCTACAACCTTTCAGGTAACCTCTCGAACCTGTCCTCACAGGTACTTAGCGAGACTTAGCGTCGACAAATCGGCCACTCAGCCCAGGCCATTCGTCAGTGTGGCGTCAACCGTTCGGCCTATCGCAGGCCTCCAATCCTCGGCCTGACGATCTCAAGCTTTGACAGTTCGGTCGTAGCTTGACCCCTCAGTTCGGCTTTCCCCATTAGACTTTTTCGGCCTCGATGACTCAGCCTCAGCCACTCGGCCATCAAACCTCAGCAATTCGGTACCACGTCCTCATCCGCTTCTCGGCCATACTGCCCTAGGACTAACAATTCGGTCATAGCCTGACCTTTCGGGTAATTTCCAAAACCCAGCCTCGCAAGTAACGGTCACATTGTCTCATCCACTGATCGGCCAGCTTGGTCTCCACAAGTTCCCGGCCATCAAGTCTCAACCGATCGACCAGCATAGCCGACAACCACTTCTACAACCGTCCGGTCTCGGCCTTCAGGCCTCAACCGATCGGCTAACATGGTCTTGGCCACCAGAACTCAACCTCTTGGCCTCATCTAGCTCTCGGCCAATCGGCCTCAAGCCTCTATTGTTCGGTCATGGTATGACCTCTCAGGTAAAACTCCCAAACCTGTCCACGCAGGTACTTAGCCAAAGTCGGCACAAATGATCCGACCGTTCGAACGTCAAACGCCCGCTTACCCTTCAAGGGATCCATCCCCCACAGTCCCCTCAACGTCTTGAAGAAACCCAAGTTGATGAACGGAGTATCACTCCTGTCAACTTGGTCGGGCGGTGAACGGCCATGCCTGCCGCCCTCAACGTCAGGAAGAAACCTAAGTTGATGAACAGAGTATCACTCCTGTCAACTTGGCCGGGCGGTGAACGGCCATGCCTGCCGCCCTCAACGTCTTGAAGAAACCCAAGTTGATGAACGGAGTATCACTCCTGTCAACTTGGCCGGGCGGTGAACGGCCATGCCTGTCGCCCTTAACGTCTTGAAGAAACCCAAGTTGATGAACGGAGTATCACTCCTGTCAACTTGGCCGGGCGGTGAACGGCCATGCCTGCCGCCCTCAACGTCTTGAAGAAACTCGAGTTGATGAGAACTCGGATTCAATCACGTTAGCCGTTCGGTATAAACAATTGGCTTCCAGAGGCCTCGACTTCTCAACCCGTTGGCTTCAGCCCTCGACCGTTCGACCAATGCCTGGCCTCAGCGTTCGGCATCAAAAAGCCTCAACATAATGCGAGCCAGCCTTAACAAATTGGCCACCAAAGGCCTCCACATCCCGACCATTCGGCCCCAAGCTCTCGGTCGTTCGACCTCACCGTTAACCGGATTTGACATCAATGTCTCCTTAATCGTGCGGTCATAGCTGGGCCCCCAACTTCTTGGCCATTCGGCCTCCGAGCTCTCGGCCATCCAGATGCCCTCAGCGGCTCGGTCATTCGGCCTCACTTAGCTTTTCGGCCTAAGATGCTCGGCAGTGGCACGACTTCCGCACTCAGCCTAGAAAAGGCATTCACCTCTCGGCCATTTAGCCTAAGGCTCTTGGTCGGTCGACCTCAGCCAAGAGTAGCAACCTTCAAGCTTTCGGCCATCTCGGCCACTCAACCTCTCGGCCATCAACTGGCATCGCATTCGACCTTGGCCGTTCGGCCTCATGTTCTTGGCCTCCAAAGGCCTACACCGCTCGGCCATTTGGCAACCTCCAAGCTCTCGGCCAAATGAATGGCCTCAACTGTTCAGCCATAACAGCCCTCAAGCCCTCGGCCATCAAAGGCCTCAGCTTCTCAGCCTTCAGGTACCGTTCGGCTATATCTCGGCCTGAACTACTCGGCCTCCTATGATCTCAAGCTTGGTCATATCTCCGCCGTGAACCCTCGATTATTCGATCTTAAACTCTTAGCAGATTTTGTCATCATCCCTCAACCTAGAACGATTGGCATCAAGCTCTCTGCCTCCATAGCCTCAAGCTTCTCGGACTCCAAAGCAAAGGCGACTAAAAAGCGAAAACAAACTGGATGAACCCGCCCTTTCCAGGAAGGCCATTTACAAACCCTTCGCATCATTAAAATCATGCTCGGGCTTGGGGGGCTGATGTAACGTACGGTACCGTCCGGCCACGCCATCTCCTTGGACCGATCGGTGCTTGTTAAGATGGTCATAATGACAATTCCGTCCGGCCAAGTTGACAGATTATGGATAATAAATTATTAAAGCCCCTAACGAGGGTTAAGACGTGATTGGACCGTCATCGGGCCCACGAAAGGTAAAAGCCCATTACACCCAGTATAAATAAGAGTCCCAGGTATGATTTAGGGGGATTTGATTCTCTGCTTATTATGCATCCCTTTTTAATACCGTTCGGTCACTCAACTGACTTGAGCGTAGGAGTGCCTTTAACAGGTACCCGCCCAGACCGGCTTGGAGAACTAGGAAGGAGAATATTCAGCGGCCAGTCTTCCCCAGCCCATCCGGTCTCTATCAATTCACGGCCTTGGCCAATCCGTTCGGCTCCACAAACTATCCAGTCTTCAACATTCGTCCGGCTCTCCACACCATCATGAACGCTCTAGATTCATCCGTCCCACCTTCGACTTCTCGGCACCACTTTATACCGAAACAGAAGGAAAACAAAAATCAGGAGAGAACATGAAATACTTAACACCCTTTTAAAAAGAAAAAAATAACATAACACACGTTAACATTTATTTAATACACTTAAAAAAAATAAAATAGTCTTAAATAAGTAAAATTTTATAGTTTTCTGAAAAAAAATAAAAATAAAAAAAAATAGTGTCAAATGAATATAAAAAATAAAATTATGTATATGAAAATATCATTTTTCTTTTTAAAATATCTCCGGAAATACTTAGCACCTTTTTCCTCATAAACAACAAATAAGAACCAAACCACCTTATTAGTTGTACCTCGATAAGCCCGGTTGCTTAACTTTTGAGTAGGACCATGTGTCAGTTTTCATTCATATTAGAGAAACTTAAAACTGAAGTACTCTATTTATGCATTCATTCATAAGTTAGCATTTTGAGAAAAAAAGATGTACTCAAGAAGCAAGCAACTTTCTAACAAGACAAACAAGGTTCAGAAAAAGAAAGAAAATCCTTTTAGAATATTAAAGAAACAAGGACTTTGACATGTTTCTTTCATGCTTCTCTATTTCAGTTCTGGAAATACACGGTCTCAATTTCGATGTTACAGTTAAGGAATGAAATCAAGTATCATTATAGAATTTGCTCGGTAATTACATTATATTTCATGGCAAGGAGTGAAGAAACTATTTTGAGTGAAAACAGAACTGTACAAAATACTAATTTTCAATAAATAAAAAGTATTATATGCATATGATCAAGATTCCATATCGTACTGCTGCAATTCAAAGTTGAGTCATTCAAAGGCAGTGGCCGCGCTGGAAGGGAGAAGACAGTGCCAAAAATGGTGTAGTTAAGATGTTAGGCTGCAAAGGCTGAAAAGAAAATCCCGTAGACTGTGGAACTCCAACTGGCGGATGTTGTTGCACTGAACTGGAAAGAGTAAAACAATAGGTCATGTATCTATATTCAGGTTAGAAAACAAATTATAATTCAAATTTAATCTAATACAGCATTTTACTTTTTCCTAAATTTAACTAGGTGCTAAAATAAGAGATAAGAAAAGAACAAAATATCAATGGACAATGAACAATATGAGAAAAGGCAAAAGGCATTTTTTACCTGAATGACAGTGACAGTGAAGTCTCTGCTGAGTTAGCAACACCATTTCGATCAGGAGATAATAAGGTCCAGAATACTATATCACGAAATAAACATAACTCGTCAACATAGTCGAGTTTTAAACAAGAAACTCATTGCATCAAAAGATTAATAATGATGATCAGTTAATTTGGTCCTTGCTAAAGATTCTGTGGACGGTGTTCAAATATATAATGGTCATGCAGTCTTTTTCTTTTCTATTTTCAAATAAGAGGTTTCAATTGTTTAAATGTATCATCTTTATGTTACACACCTACGCTTTGTTTTCCCATCATAAATCCTACAAGTTTGAGTTCTCATTTTTGAACCAAAGCATGGTTAGGAGTTATTCTCATCCCCATGTAATGCACAGTAAACTTGCTTGTGAAAATAGAATGATTTTGATTTCTTCTTTATACTAGAAAATTATTCTTTCACCATTACCAGAGTTCATATATTGGAACAGAGCAGAGAAAGTAGAATGAATATTTCCAAAAAAATAAATCATGCCTGAATATAACCTTTTTAATTATCTTTTCTTTGTAAAAAAAAAAAACCTTAGTAAAGGGCATATTCTGCAACTAGAAGGTAAGAAAATAATTCTCACCTGACTGGTCTGAATGATCATTAAAATCTGAGCAAAATAGCATATTCTGCATGTTCATATGGTGGATTAAGTTAAAATAGAGATAAATATCGGTTGTATTAGGATTACAAAACATTAAATATAACGTGCTGCAGGATTAACAGCACCATACACCAACCTCTCTTACACCCTGCGATACATTTTGGACCACATCTGCACCAAAAAAAAGTTTTGAAATGGTCAGCAAAGGACATTATTAATAAAACAAGGAAAATAAAAAAAGTTTTGAAATGTAAAAAGCCAATGGGTTGCACAATTTACTAAGTGAAAAATAATAACTGTAAAGATTTAAACAACTCAAAGAACTACCAACATCCTTCAGGAAAAAAAAACCTACTCAACATATCAGATTGAAAACCATTTTCATCAAATTGTAACTGACAACAGATGTAGGCCATGGGTTTCCAGGAAATCAGAATATTTTCTCCGGAGAGAATACAAAACTTGTAAATTTCAAAACTCACGTATTAAAAAACTTTAATTAACTTTTAAAAATTAAATAATATATATATTTTATTAGTTTAATATTTTATAATTTTATTATATTTAAATCAGTATTTTTATATCATATTTATTATTATGCTATTAAATTAAATATATAATAACACTTTGTACTTCTTGTGAGTTTTTATATATTAAATGAAATATATATTGTTACATTTTTATATCATATTCAATTATGATAATATTTTTATATTATATTCATATATAACAAACTTCATAAATGAAATAATACTTCATATATATTTCTCAAAGGACCACGTGAAATATTTACTGATTTTATTAATACCTAACTTTTGTAAAAAAAACAATCTCAAATTATCACTTCTAACATATTATCTAGTCAAATGTAATCTTTGTAAAAAATAAAATGTTCGTATTAAATAAATAAAATGATTTTTCTATGCCTTAATTAGATTTTAATTTCTTTAAAATCGAATAAACATTTCAACTAATAATTCTTTTGAGTTGATATAATTAGGTTAATATAATATTTTGATTGAATATATAGTTTTATGTGCAAATAAATGTATTAAATATTATTGGATAATTTAATAGATAAAATGAATTCCATTTTGTTTGTTCAATTAAATTTGTTGATTTCCAAGTAAATTAATTGTAAATTGATTAAACGAGAGATGATAAAACTGGGAATATTTTTTAAAAAATAAAAAAGACAACCTTTTTCTATGATGTATATGACATTGTTGGTCATAGTATTTTAAATGTAAGAACATATAAATAATAATAAAAAAAAAAATTCTTCTTGACAATGTATTTCATAATAGGCTAATTATGAATAGCATGTATTATGACAAGTGAACGATTACTTGTGATAATACACTGGAGATGTTTTGATATGTGAAAATAATTACATAGAAGTTGAGATATTATGATAGATAAATTGAATTACGTCATAGTAAATTAGATATATTGTGATTGATAACTGAAAATATCATAATAAACGAAATGTAAGCCTAAACCTCTTATGATGTACTTTTTCATTATGTCATAGAATACACAGACATTTTATGATTGTTAGAACTATGATACCATAACACTTATCATAATATGCCCATTTTACTTATCATAATATTTATTTTTTACACTAGATAAATAACAATAAAGACAATAATAAACATGATTAAAAAATCTTAAAACATTGTGAGAACTTGAAATTTAGTATCATTGGATGCATTTGAATAAGAAAATATATACATATGTAACGCGAAGAGAAAAATCATTGTTGAAGTATCACTAAGGAGGACATCAGTGAACACATACAAGTATTGCAAAATGGCATACTAAAATAAAGTAATAAGAAGAAAATAAATCAAGTTTAAAGAGTTTGGAAACCCTAATATGGAAAAATGTAATCTCTAAAGGCGATAAAAGGTAAACAAATTAGAAATCTAAAATCGTTTTTGATCAATGTTAATATATATCATGTATGTGAAATTCTAGTTTTGATGGGTAAATAATACTTGCCATAGTCTAATAGGTTCTCCCCTAAAATATTAATTCGGAGTATTTTATACTAGATGTCTTTTTGCCACAATAAATACATCAAATAGAGTAGTTGAAACAAATGATAGAAGTATTCTATTTAAATGGCTTTCTTTTCCTTATTTTTTTTTTAGATATCATTTGCATCTTGATTCTCAAATAATTTCCCAAATTCCATAAAACATTTTCTCTGGTCATATAAGTCAAAATTAGAACCTTAAATAAAAATAAATAAATAGAAGAAAGAATAAGAAATATGTAAAAGTGGAATTAAAAGTGTATTATTTTATGGCTTAGATGGCCTCGAAATTGAATAAATACCAATAAACTGAAGAGATAATAATAAAATTAATTGCGTTAAACAATATTAGACTGATAAGCACAAAATCAAATCTCAATAAGCTATTACGACATATAGATCATACTAACCTAACCTAAGTTAGATCCATTAAGATAAAAAAATCCATCAAAAACTTGCAAAATAGATTGACATATCTCAAATATAAAATTAATTAATTGCACATATATTATTTTCAGCAGCACACCGCGTGGTGTGGAATTTCCTTCTTGTAGGGACACTCATTAAGACATTTCAGCTAAAGAGTAATGCTTGAAAGAATATTTATATGACCATCTGAACATGTCTAAAAACAACATTTTTCAGAAGTAAAGTGACGAAAACATAAGAATAGAAGTTCAGGGATCCAAAATCAATAAAACTTCTCACCTCTTTTATGAGTTTAGACATAAAAGACTCGTTTCTCAGTTTCAAAGTCAAGAGTGGAAAAATAGGAGATTGTATAAACCAAAAAGAAAGTAACCTCAGATAAAAATGCTTCATTTTATTATTTTTTTTTTTAGCAAAATTTATGAAGACTCTTCAATGGTGATATTTCAATTCTTGGTCAGATTTATTCAAAAAATCTAGAAAATAAGATGGGAAAAGAAAATTTAAAGTCAAGATAATAATCAGTACTACACGTTAAAGTCAACAGAATGACCGATACGACACGCTAGAGAATGACCAACACTCTTTGAAGTTATTAAACCACAACCATTCAGTTATATATATGTGTCAGTATATATGTGTTACTGTAATTAGATAAAATTCCAAATGTCATTATATATGTTGGGTTCTTGAGCGTTCGAGAAAACCCAGAAACAGAGAAAAGTAGAAGAGAGAAAACAAAGCGAGAGAATGTGAAAACTGAATCGTATTGAAAAGTTCAAAGTTGCAGAAACAGAGGGGTTGGTTACAATATATAACCAACACAAGCGGAGGAAAAGAAACCGTCAAACAAAACAAAACAGAACTAACAAACCGACCGTTCTAAAACGAACAACGAAGCTAAGTCTAAATAACAATTCTCCACCTAGACTTGCTTCAAAGAAACAAAAAAAAAAACACAAAAACACGATCGGTCAAACAATTAGTGACCGAACGGTAGAAACCCAATCCTGGACAACAACAAGAGAAACCTCTCCTTAGCGAGCGGCTTTGTCAACATATCTGCAGGGTTGTCTTCGGATGCAATTTTGCATATTTGAACGCCACCGGATTCTACAATGCTTCTGACAAAATGCAGCTTGACGTCAATATGCTTGGTTCTGAAATGATAAATCTGATGATTGGCCAGATGAATGGCACTCTGGCTGTCGCAATGAACACATACAGATTTTTGATTAAAACCAAGTTCCTGAACCAAACCTTTCAACCACAGTGCCTCCTTAACTCCTTCAGCAAGAGCATAGTACTCAGCTTCCGTAGTTGACAAAGCAACAACCGACTATAATGTAGACCTCCAGCTAACAGCAGTACCAAACAACGTAAACACATATCCCGAACGGGATTTTCTAGTGTCCATGCATCCGGCAAAGTCAGAATCAACAAAACCTTCAATATAACCTCCACCTTGAAAGTTATTCTGGAAAAACAATCCAGTATCGAGAGACCCCCGTATATATCTGAGCATCCACTTCAACGCTTCCCAGTGTGTTGGTCCAGGATTAATCATGAACTGACTGAGAATACTTACACCGTGCGCCAGGTCCGGTCTTGTGTAGACCATGCCGTACATAATGCTCCCAATCCCATTTGAAAATGGAACAGATTCCATCTTCCTTCTTTCCTCCTCGGTCTTTGGGCATTGTTCCTTGGTAAGTTTCAAGTGTTGACCGATCGGTGTGCTAGCCATTTTAGATTCAGCAATCCGATACCTTGAAATTACCTTCTGCAAATAACACTTCTGAGACAGAAAAAGGTTACCGCCCGGTTTATCCCTTTTAATGTCTATGCCCAAAATCCGCCTCGCTTCCCCTAGCTCCTTCATTTCGAAAGCATCCCCCAACCTTGCTTTCATCTCACCAATCATGCCCCTGTCACTGCTAGCAATCAGGATATCATCCACATAAAGCAAAAGATATAACATTTCACCGTCATGATTCAGAGTGTAAACACAGTCATCATAATTACACCGCTTGAAGTTCAGCTTTATTAGAAAATCATCAAATTTCCTGTACCACTGCCTTGGGCTTTCCTTCAAGCCATAAAGGGACTTCTGTAACAGACACACCCTATCATCCACAGCGAAACCGTCTGGTTGCTTCATATAGATGGTTTCCTCCAAATCGCCGTGCAGAAAAGTTGTTCGTACATCCAACTGTTCAAGATGCAAATTGCAATGAGCAACTATTGCCATCAGAACTCTGACCGAACAATGCTTAACCACTGGAGCAAAGATCTCATGATAGTCTACACCTTCAATCTGAGTAAAGCCTTTGGCAACAAGCCTAGCTTTGTACCTCGCTTTCTCACCGCCCGGTATAGCTTCCTTTTTCTTGAAAATCCATTTCGAACCTATAACCTTCTTACCCTTCGGCAGATCCACCAATCTCCAGGTGCTATTCTTTTTCAAAGCCTCCAACTCTTCCTCCATAGCACCCTGCCAAAGATGTCGTTCGCTGTTGTCAAGAGCCTCCTTATAATTTCTCGGTTCATCCGATCGGTTAAGATCTTCAGCAGCATTCAGGGCGTAGCAGATTAGATCTACCTCTCCAAACCGTTTGGTTGGCTTAGAGATCCTTCTTTCTCTGTCACGAACAAGCTGATAGTTTCTCAAATCAACACCAGCAGCTTTTCCATGACTTCCCTCGCCAGACATACCATCTGTATCATCACCAAGGTCTGTTCGAATTTCATCCGTTCGGTTCTCCTCTATCGTCCGAACGTTTTCAACTTGCCCTTCACCCATTTGGTTTTCCTCAGCCAATGACCGAACAGCTCCATTAGTAGTATGCTCCACCTCCACGAGAATCTTCTTCTCACTTCCAGAGTTTTCAGGGTGTATTGCCATCCTTGTTTCATCAAAAATGACATCCCTACTAATGATTAGTTTTGAAGGTCTAGAATCTAACCTCCATAACCTGTATCCCTTAACACCTTCGGCGTATCCAAGAAAGATACATTTCACCGCCCAGGAATCCAGCTTATCACCCCTGACATGAGCAAACGCCAAAGAACCGAACACTCTCAAGTGTGAGTAATCAGCCGGTCGTCCACTCCACACTTCCATTGGCGTTTTAAAATTGAGTGCTGAAGACGGACTCCTGTTAATCAGATAGACGGCCGTATTAGCAGCCTCTCCCTAGAAAGCCTTTGACAACCCTGATCCCAGCAACATGCACCGAACCCTCTCCAGAATGGTTCTATTCATTCGTTCGGCCAAGCCATTCTGTTGAGGAGTTCCAACGACCGTTCTGTGCCTCCTGATCCCTTTCTTTTTGCAAAACCCATTAAACTCCTCTGAAACGAACTCTAGCCCATTATCGGTTCTTAGACATTTCAGCCTACACCCCAATTGGTTTTCAATCTGTGTGTGCCACTCTTTGAACTTCTGAAACGTTTCAGACTTATTTTTTAGAACGTAAATCCACACTCTCCTTGAGAAATCATCAATTATACTTAAGAAATACGCTCCTCCACCATGAGTTAAGGTTCTTGCCGGTCCCCACAAGTCAGCATGGACATATTCAAAGGGACGTTCGGTTGAGTGCTTCCCTTTACCGAACGGTATCCTGTGTGATTTCCCTAAGACACAATGGTCACAGAAATCCAGCTTCTGCAGTTTATCTCCTAGAAGCAAGCCTTGCTTTTCCAATTCTTCAAGACCCTTCTCACTGATGTGTCCCATCCTCAAGTGCCAGAGCCGAGCGGTATTCTCGGTCCCACTTGCTACTGAGACATGACCAATGACAGTTGAACCCTCCAGAATGTACAAGCCGTTCCTCCTTCTGCCTTTGGAAACCACAGAATCTCCATAACAAACCCTCATTACTTCAGAAAGTCAACAGAATGACCGATACCACGCTAGAGAATGACCAACACTCTTTGAAGTTATTAAACCACAACCATTCAGTTATATATGTTGACTTAACAGTATTACAATAATTAGATAAAAATCCGAATGTCATTATATGTGTGTTAATATTGTATTTAACATTTATGAATAAAAGATTAAAATTATATAATTGTTATAAAATGCATTCATCTCCTTCACTATCTTACAGTTAGAGTTGTCAACTTCATCTATGATCTAGATTAGTTTTAATCCATTCCTGAAAAAGTTTCTTTTTAGAAAATCTCCTCAAGTGGATTAAAAAAAAATTATCTCCCAAAAGCTCCTCTCAAGTGGAAGGACCAAGGCTGAGGTAAGTTTGATCCACTAAATAACTTTAATTAACTTTTAGAAATATTTATATATACATATAAAATTATATATTTTACTATGTAGTTTAATATGTAATTTTATTATATTTAAATCATACTTATCATTATGCTATTAAATGAAATACTTTTTGATCTTGTGAGTTTTTATATATTAAATGAAATATATAGTTACATTTTTATATCATACTCAATTATAACAATATTTTTATATCATACTCATGTATAACCAATTTCATAAATGAAATAACACTTCATGTATATTTCTCAAACCACCATGTGAAATATTTATTGATTTTATTAATACCTAACTTTTGTAAAAAATAAAATTTTCATGTTAAATAAATAAAATGACTTTTGTATATCTTAATTAGGTTTTAATTTCTTTAAAATCAAATAAACATTTCAACTAATAATTCTTTTGAGTAGGAAAAAATACAAACTAATCTAACAACGAAAACCTTAAACAAATCGGCACCACACAACGGCACCACCGGAAGACCCTCAACCGCTTATTCTAACGCTAGGATACACACAATAAGCCACCTTGAAGGGATAAAATAAGCACATCATCTACAAATGATCTTCCCACATTATCTTCTGCACAAAAAAAATTAACTCCATTTAAAATGTTTTCCACATATTGGTGTGTAATAACGGGTGCTACAAAACAAGGTGTCCACTCATATTTACTATTGGTTATTAGCTTGACTTCTATAGCAAGAGTAGATAGTATTTGAATGTATTTTCCACAAATATTTCCAATCCACAAATATTTTATGTATTTTCCTATCCCATCTTATTTACTAACCTCTCTAATAAATCTATGAAAGAATAGAATTACCATCATTCAAGAATCTCCATAAATTGTTCACAAAAAAATGAAGCCATCTTCTCTTTGGTTGCTTGCTTTTTGGTTTATATATGTTCCCCTGTTTTTCCACTTTAAATGCAACTCCAAACATAATGTTTTTGCTTTAGAAAATGAGATCAATCATATGGCACTTATCAAATTCAAAGAATCAATATCGAGTGACCCAAATGGGATCTTGCTTTCTTGGAATACTTCTACTCACTTCTGTAATTGGTATGGAATCACATGCCATCCCACACTTCCAAGGGTTACTCAGCTGAACTTGCAAGGGCACAAGTTCAAAGGGTACATATCTCCTCACATAGGTAATCTCTCTTACATCAGAAAATTTGTACTTGGAAACAACAGTTTCTATGGCAATATCCCACTAGAAGTGGGAAGATTGTCCCAACTGCAGAAATTCAATGTTGAAAATAACACATTGGGAGGAGAAATTCCTTTGAATTTGACGCATTGTACTCAACTCAAAATTTTATATTTGTATGGAAACAATCTGAAAGGAAAAATACCTATTACAATCGGATTGCTCCGGAACATGCAGTTTTTGAGCTTTGGTCGAAATCAGTTAACAGGAGAAATTCCATCTTCCATTGGGAATCTTTCTTCAATAACATATCTATCACTTACTTTTAACAATTTAGAGGGAGATATTCCACCAGAAATATGTCATCTCAAAAGCTTAACTATTATAGCTTTAGGTGTCAACAAACTGAGTGGATCATTTCCTTCCTGTCTTTATAATGTCATCTCTTATTGGAATCTCAGTCACTGAAAATCAACTTAGTGGCTCTCTTCCACCCAACATGTTCCACACCCTCCACAATCTTCAGGGACTTACACTTGCTAACAATCAATTCTCAGGTCCAATCCCACCTTCCATTGCAAATGCATCCACCCTCTTACGCCTTGCCCTCTCTACAAATCATTTTGTGGGAAGAATTCCAGATCTTGGAAAACTACATGAACTTTATCACCTAAGCTTGGGTCAAAACAATTTAGGTTACAATTCAACTAATGATTTGGAGTTTTTAAAATCATTGGTAAATTGTACTAAGTTGGAAATATTAGCTCTATCTTACAATAGTTTGGGAGGTCAATTATCAAATTCTTTGGGAAATTTGTCGACTCAACTAAGTCAACTATATCTCGGATACAACGAGATATCTGGAGAAATCCCTGAGGCAATAGGAAATTTAATTGGCTTAACTCTCTTGACAATGTACAATAACCACTTTGATGGTATTATCCCAACAACTTTTGGAAACTTTAAAATGCTTCGAGTGTTAGGATTAGGGGGAAACAAGTTGTCAGGAAATATAGAACCCTTCATTGGAAACTTGAGTCAATTGTTTTATTTGAATCTACGAGCAAATCGATTTGAAGGGAGTATTCCTCCAAGTATAGGAAATTGTCAACTGCTACAACATTTTGATCTTTCAGAGAACTATCTAACAGGAACAATACCACAAGAGCTTTTTAATCTTACCTCTCTATTTGACAAGTTGGATTTGTCATATAATTCCTTGAGTGGTAGTATACCAGATGAAGTGGGAAATATAAACAATATCGACTTTCTAGATATGTCAAACAATAATATATCTGGTCACATTCCTCTTGGTGTTGGAAAATGCATAATGTTAGAGAGCCTCTATTTGCAAGGGAATTCTTT
Organism: Vigna mungo; assembly: GCA_036885675.1. Taxonomy (NCBI): domain Eukaryota; kingdom Viridiplantae; phylum Streptophyta; class Magnoliopsida; order Fabales; family Fabaceae; genus Vigna; species Vigna mungo. The sequence continues at coordinate 22,461,714 of CP144698.1, forward strand.
ACAAGGAATCATACCATCTTCTTTGGCATCACTTAAAAGCATTATATTTTTGGACCTGTCACAAAACCATTTGTCTGGATCAATTCCAAATTTCCTGCAAAACCTTTCTTTCCTACAATATTTGAATGTATCTTTTAATATGTTGGAAGGTGAGGTACCCACTGAAGGTGTCTTTCGGAATGTAAGTGCATTGGGGGTGATTGGAAACAGTAAGCTTTGTGGAGGTATTACTGAATTGCATCTGCCACCATGCCCTGTTAAAATTAAGAAACATGCAAAACACCACAAGTTCAGATTGATAGTAATTATATTAAGTGTAATTGTTTTTCTCATTGCACTACTATCTGCCTTAACTATCTATTGGTCGAGGAAAAAGGGAAAGAAACCTTCCCTTAATTCCTCAACAATTCACCAATTGGCTAATGTTTCCTACCAAAGCTTGTACAATGGAACTGATGGGTTCTCAACTACAAACTTGATAGGGAGTGGGAATTTCAGTTCTGTCTACAAAGGAACTCTTGAGCTCGAAGACAGAGTTGTTGCCGTAAAGGTTCTAAACGTGCAAACAAAAGGAGCTCACAAGAGCTTCGTGGGAGAATGTAATGCACTAAAAAATATTAAGCATCGAAATCTTGTTCAGATTTTGACATGCTGTTCCAGCACAGATTATAAAGGTCAAGAATTCAAAGCTTTGATCTTTGAGTACATGAGAAATGGAAGCCTGGAGCAATGGTTGCATCCTACCACAACAAGTGTTGAGCATCCAAGAACATTGAGCCTTAAACAAAGATTAAGTATAATGATTGACGTAGCTTCTGCATTACAATATCTTCATCATGAATGTGAGCAGTCGATCATTCATTGTGATTTAAAGCCAAGCAATGTCCTTCTTGATGATGAGATGATTGCTCATGTAAGTGATTTTGGCATAGCAAGACTTCTCTCAACAATCCAAGGTATTACCTCCAAACAATCAAGTACACTTGCAATAAAGGGGACTGTTGGCTATGCTCCTCCAGGTATTTTCTTCTGTTTTTCAATCGTTAAGTTGCTTTGAATTCTCAGAATTGTGTTGTGAATATGTTATATATTAGTATTGTGTATTGATAGTTTTGTATAATGATAGAGTATGGAATGGGTGCTGAAGTGTCAACTTCTGGCGACATGTACAGCTTTGGAATTATTTTGCTGGAAATGCTTACTGGGAGAAGACCTACAGATGAAATGTTTGAAGATGGTCAAAATATTTGTGACTTTGTTGCAATTTCCTTTCCCAGTAAACTTTTTCAAATTTTGGATCGGCGACTTATTCCAATTGAGGAAAATGATTGGAATCTTAATCCAAATGTTGAGAAGTGCTTAGTTTCACTTTTTAAAATTGGACTTGCCTGTGCCGTGGAATCCCCGAAAGAAAGAATGGATGTGGTTGATGTCAGCAGGGAGCTTCATCGAATTCAGAATGCCGTTTTTGGTGAGTTTATTTATCTTTTTAATCCTTCAATAATTATTGCACAATTACATCAAGTTTTCCTTTTTTTAATTTCCTTATGTATTTGGATTTTTATTAAAAATCAATGTGTTCTAACAAAAGATTGAACTTCTTAGGTCAAGGCTCTGTGTTGAGAAATGATCCTTCAATCTTCGTCTTGAGTCAAGGTGTTAATAATATTGAAGGTTGAGCACATCATCAAATGAATATCACTTGCTAATCATGTTTTAGTACCGAAGTCACTTGGAAAATGTGTGTTTAAATCAAGTGAGTTTCCTTGTTATAGGTAGGTTTATTATATATACGTTAGAGCCGTCAAAATGGGTCACAACCCGCAGGCCAACCCGGTCCGTCACGGGTTCAGGCCGGATTGGGTTTGAAAAATACAACCCACTTATATGCGGGTCAGATTTCAACCCGGCTTATGCGGGTTGAACCTGTGGTGAGACGGGTTGGCCCACCAACCCACCTACCTAATTTTATTTTTTTAATTTATTATTTTATTTATGAAACCCTAAAAAATAAAATACTTTCTTCACTTAATGTGTGTACCAAAAAAGTAACATCTCCTTTCACAAATCACTCTCACGGTACGTGCTCTCATTTGACGGTATTCTCACTCTCTCACTTTACTGAAATTCTTCAAGGAGCAGGTAAAACACCCTTCCTTTTTTCTTCTCTTTTCTCCACATTTTTGTTTTCTCACTCCACTTTTTTTTTTTTCAAAAACCCTATAATGACAAAAATAGGGGTTTGCGAATTTGTTTTTTTGTTCTGGGGGATTTGAAGACATGAAATGATTTTTTTCATGTTCTGACATGCTTCTATCAGATTTTGTTCATTTTATTTAAAAAATTTGAGTATATATTATTTGAATAAGCTCTTTTTGATATTTTGAATTTGGGAAATTATGTTACAGATTCAACTATTAATTTTTTGTTGATGTTATTGAGTACTGGTTCTCTTTTTTTTTGCTAATATTTTTTTATTGATTGTCAGAATTGTTCTGATATTAGGAAAATATTTATTAGTGAATTTGGAGTCAACAAGAACAAGGGTCAAGAGTTACAACAATTGATGTGATCAACTACATTCAGGTAGGTTTGACATTCAGGATGATTCAAGAGAGCAAAATATTGTGGATTTATCTATTCAAGATTCTAATATCGTAAATGGATAAGGAACAAAAAATGATGAATATAAGAAACTTATTTGTATGCTTTTTGTGTTTGTTTTTTGATGACATTTGGAATATATTGTACTTTTTATTATTATTTTGAATTGTCTTTAACGTAATTTTTTGGGAGTGAAATTTGTTTGAATTTAAATTACAGAAAATTTATATTTTTTTTATTTTAAAAAAAAAATATAATTAAATGGGCTAGTAAGTCAACTCGTCTACCCACCAACCCGTGCTGGGTCAGGCCCCGGGTTCAAGTTTTTCTGGCTCGCTAATAAATGAGCCAGGTTGGGTTGGCTCACTAAGTGACCAACCCATGGTGGGCCGGGCCGGGTCGAGCTGGGTTACCCGTTTTGACAGCTCTAATATATGTTTATGCAGTCCTTAAATGTTAGTTTGTTATAGGTTACTTTTTTTATCATAATGTACATCAAGTTGTTTTGGTAGCTAATTATTATTGTCCAGATTCATAATCGATAAATATAAGGATAAACTTAAATTTTAGGATTTTATTTTTGAAGAGTTTAAATAGAAAATGGCAACCTAAAGTTACAACAATATCTGAATGTAGATATCTTATCACAATGAACATGGCTAAGTGATTAATTTATCCTCATTTAACCTTGAATATTGGATTTTTAATTGATTTTTGTATTTTAAAAAAATATTTTAATTAGAATTTATTATAATTGGGTTTATTGAACATGACATACAAAAACATGATAAAAATAACATTTTAGTTGCATAAATGTGTTAGTGAAACTGCATCTAAATTAAGCTTATTGAGGTATGAAAATAAATTGGTTAAAGATTGATGACCCTTAGAGATAAATTCAAGAATAGCATATAATTGGCTTGAGATTGGTGAAACCTTAATCACCGACCAATCTCGGCCCACTACCTCTAATTATCATTTACCTTAATTTCAGTGGAATAACTTGTTTTCTTACTAAGGCCGGATGTCCCTATTGATGGTCGTTCATTCCTTCTTAATGGTTGTGCCACGCTCAATCGCTGCTCGACTGTTTCCTTTTCTCATAGGTCCTCCGGCTTGCTCGGTGTGGGATAAGTGTATGACCCTCTTGGCCATACGGTACAATAAATATATATATATATATATATATATATATATATATATATATATATATATATATATATATATATATATATATTTCAAGTGTGAATTTTATGAAAAATGTATATGATAATGTATTCTTTGAGTCCAAATTTTCTCTTAAACTTGTGGTATTGTTTATTTAGTGAGCTTTTAAAATAATTAAATTGTAATATATTAAAAAATTATTGATATATTTTAAAAAGGTTAAATATGTTTTTAGTTCCTCTACTATCAAGCGGTTTTGGTTTTGATAAGTGTGAAAAATACTTGATTTTACACTTATAAATTAGGTCAAATATGTAATTATTCATGAAATAATGTGTTTTCCTCATTGAATAGTTGTAATTAGAAGTAGGAAAGTTGTATAGTAAATTGTACACGAATTTATACATCAAAGTGGAGTACTGTCAGAGGTTTCTCGCTAAGCTAACCTTTAATCGCTAAGCTAAAAAGATGATTATTCGCTTAACGCACCAAAAGTTGAGCGTATTATGGAAAATTAAAAGTTATGCAATTGATTATTCGCTCAGCGCATGATAGTTGTGCACTAAGCGAATTAATTAAATCAGAATTGGCTTTTAAGTTCGAGACACACAGAAAGATCGTAACTCCTGACAGAAGTTCCGAAAAAAGGAAAGAAACAAAAACATCTCAGGAACTTCAGGAGACTACTTCAAGGCATCAAGACACCATTTTTGCAAGGGATTGCTTCAAATGTGTACGTTTAGATGACTATGAGTAGTTTTTCTTTCGTTGGGATTGGATGTAATGAACTCACTGTGATGTCGTTGTTCGTTCATATGCTCTTTCTTGAATTTATTATCATTGTATGGAAATATAATTTTATTTGAATGTCTCTAATTACTGGAAAGTAATTTTGAACATGAACATAGATAGAGCACCTAAGTGATTTGGGATCTAGGGATAGACTCAATAACTTGGTCATTCTTAGCATCAGACTTAATGCAAATTGTATGTTAAATTGACTAAGGGATTAACAGTTTGATATATTAATTTAGAACTAGTTGCTAAGCGATTAGGACTAGTATGCCTTGATGTGAATGTTTGAATGAAATAATGAAATATTGAGCAGAGTTTTATATTCATATGATTCATGAAACCCAATTCCAACAAAGTTTCTTTTAAATATAAATTCCCAGCACACCAACTGTTTGATAAAATACCAAAAAGAGTTTCTTGTGTTGTTTTATGTATTTTGATGTCTAATTTTGTTGTAAAAGGAAGAATTGTCATGTGTTGCACAAGTCCCTTGGGAGAACGATACTTTACTTATTCACTGTATTACTTGTAACGATTTGGTATACTTGCCAAAATTTTATCAGGTTTTAGTCTCTCTTTCAAAGTAAGGTACATTTTAGTCCTCCTTCTTAAGGAAACTTTGATTTTAGTCTTCTAAAACTAACACCGTTAAAAACCAGTTGATGTGGCTAACGGTAGATTGACAAGATTTTTTTTTTTTTGCCGCTGAGTGAGTGTTTGTGACCTTTTCTGCCTCTCTCTCATTCCTCTCTTCCTTTCATCTTCCACCCAACCTCTCCCCACCCTCTACAAAAAAAGTCATTGACACTCTCGTCATCGTCCTCTGCAAAACCTCGTCACTCTTTAATTCCCACACCTTCATGCTTCTGTAGATCCCATAGACTTCAATCCCACCGACCAAATACAATTTCCCTCTCCCTCGTCATCATTGACAATCCTCGCAAAAGTGAGTTGTGGGAGCAACTCAGCCACGTGTCTCTCCTACTTGTCACTCTCCAAATCCAAACGCACCACGTAGAACGGTTCCCGGGTGGTGATGTACAAGCCGACGTGGAAGAAAGTACCCTGCTGGAGGCAACTGTCATTGAGGACAACATGGAACCCGTGGAAGCGCCTCCCGAAGTGGTGATTGAGGACTAAAAAATCATGTCAGTCTACCGTTAGCCACATCAGCTGGTTTTTAACGGTGTTAGTTTTAGAGGACTAAAATCAAAGTTTCTTTAAGGAGGAGGACTAACATGTACCTTAATTTGAAAGAGAGACTAAAACCAAAACCGCTTGATAGTATAGGGACTGAAAGCATATTTAACCCTATTTTTAAATAGGTTTAAATCCTTTTTTGGTTCCTAAGTTAAAAGCTGGTGTTTAATTTAGTCCCCCTTTTAAAAATGTAAAGCTTTGGTCCCTATGATGCGCAAAATGTATCAAATCAGTCATATCTGTTAAATTTTAAGAAGAAATTTGCTGGCATAAACCTGAGACAATTACTATGGAAGGCTGCAGCATCAATAACCCTTGAAGTATGGGAGTTAGTAATGAGACAAATCAAGGAAGTTAATCAAAAACCGTTAACGGATAGGACTAATTTGATACATTTTGCACCTCATGAGAACCAAAGGTTTACATTTTTAAAGGGGGACTAAACTGAACACCAGCTTTTAACTTAGGGACAAAAAAAGATTTAAACCAATATTCAAATAAAAAGATTTTGAAAATCCAATAAAATGTAAGCATAAAAAAAACTGACTAAAATCACTTCACATCATTTAAAGGATCATCACTGATTTTCCTTTTCTTATCTTTTCTTTTCTTTTACAAAATTGGCACCCATCAAATCATGGGCAAAGATGGATCTTTCTGTATTACGTAGAGGTGTGAAAACTGGTCGACAGTAATATGCGGAACAAAGCATATGTTAATTCCATGGTTATTGTTTCCCGCACTCCCAGAATTATTAACTGCACCCTCATAATATTAGGGAAAGACTTAACCATCTTCTATTAATGTCCTACATTATAGTCATTGCAGAGGAAGAAGAAGGAAGAAAACACTACAAAAGAAAAAAAGAAAAGAGAAAAAGAAAGAAATTGTGGGGTGCATGAAATAAGAGCCTAATTTCATAACTTTTCAGCCCAAACGAGCTTAATTGGGCTATAAACTTTTTGATTTTATTTACTATTTACACTACCTTAAAAATTTTGGCGACAAAAAATATTTGTCACCCAATTTCCTATTTGATAGCCCAAAGTCAAATTTAGAGTTTCGAGTTTTGAAGCCCTTAGCACCAGTTATGTTTGTCTGTAAGTGCCTTTTCAGGTATAAAATTTTTGGTATATAGTTGTGTGAAGTTCTAAATAATTAAATTTGAGGGATTATTTTATTCTCTTTCTTTATGTTTTTCTTATTTTATTTATTTTATTTTATTCTCTTTTCCATCTCGATTTATTTTGCATGTTTGTCTTTCATTTTTCCCATTTTGTTCTGACTTTATTTTATCCTTGTTACTTTAATTAATCCTCTTTATTCAGATTTTAATTTATTATCGTACACCCTTGTTATTTTCAGTTTTTAATTGAGACCTTTTTTCCATCGTTTTCTTATTTTATATTCTCCCTTTCTCCTTTCCTTTCTAATTTCGATTCAATCATTTTCTAATTCCTTTTCATTTTATGCCTTTTATAACTGTTTCGTATTCTCTTCCATCTTTCCTTTTCTCTAACTATTTATTTATTATGAAGCGAAAGAATACAATGGGATTATGGAATTTTGTAACAAAAATATAACTACTCAAAATTTCTATATTTTGACCAGGGATATATTTCTTATTAGTTTTAAAAATAATTTATCGCATGATGGAATTTTTTTTCTCCTTAAAATTTTATAATTAAACTAATTGAATAGCTCGAAACTTGTTCATATAATTCAAAAGTCTTGGTTAAATTTAATAGTATCTCGACATGGAAAAAGAGTATTTTAAAATTCAAATCCAATACATCTCAAGAAGACGGAAAAAGAATATTCGTCACTAGAAAAGAATATTCTTATTAAGAGTTATTCTTTTCTATCGTAATGGGATAAAATATAAAAAAGATGGGCAATTTACGAGATTTTTATAAATGTTTAAAAACGATTTCATATTAACATCCGTTTTTTTTATCATACTGTTGTTCAAATGACAAATTACTTCAAAATTTAAAGTGAAATCGATTATAATTATACTACAGGTTAAAGTCAACATAATGACATACGACATGCTAAAGGTCCATTGTATTTAACATTTATGAATAAAAGATTAAAACTTAATTGTATTCAACATCTCCTTCTCTGCCTTGCAGTATTAGTTTCTCTTTCTAACTATTCATCACCTCTCATCAATTCCTTTCCATGGATGACGCCTCCTCATCATATAAACTCCCACAGAAGTACGATGTGCTCATCAATTTCACTGGAGAAGACATACACAGAAAATTCGTTTCTCATCTCAATTCTGCCCTCTCTACTGTTGCTCTCACCACTTCCCTTCATCACCCTAATGCAGTGAAGTCAACTCACATCCAACAACCTATTCTCAGCCACTGTCAGGTAGTAATTATTGTTTTCACCCAAACCTATTCTCAATCTGCTTGGTGTCTTCATCAGCTTCAACAAATCATCAAATGGCACGAAACTTATTGCCGACATGTTCTTCCCGTATATTATGAAATCCAGCCATCTGATGTACGTCTTCAGAAGGGTGACTTTGGAAAAGCCTTGAAGGCAACTGCTCAACAAACATTTTCAGGACAAGAACTGGAGCATGGAATGTCCAGGTGGAACCATTCACTCACCAAAGCTGCAAATTTCTTTGGATGGGATGAGAGCAATCACAGGTACATCACTCACTCAATCAACCATCTTTTACGCCTCTGATTTCATTTTCTTAATATATGACTTCTTCTATTATTGCTCTCGAACTTGAAGGAGTGATGCTGAATTAGTGGACAAAATTGTTAAGAGCGTTGTTAATTTACCAGTCTTGTCTGCTACTAAATTTCCAGTTGGATTACAATCCCACGTGGAAGATGTGATTCGAACTATCAAAAATAAATCCACTGAAGTTTGTATGATAAAGATAGTAGGAGAGCACGGATCTGGTAAAACAACTCTTGCTAAAGCGATCTACAACCAAATTCATGGGACATTCAAGGAGAAAAGTTTCATTGAAAATATTTCACATGTTAGCGGAATAAGAGGGCTTCTTCGTTTACAAGAACAACTTCTTTTAGATGTCCTAAAACAAAAAGTGGAGATTCCTAGCGTTGATGTGGGAAGAACTATGATTCGGGAAAGACTTTTAGGAAAAAGGGTTCTCATTGTACTTGACGACGTTGTTTCGTTTGATTTATTCGACGTATTGGATTGTCTTAAATTGTTAGTTGAAGGAACTGTTATAATCGTTACATCAACATACGGAATAGGGCTGGGAGATCAAGCTAATTCTGTCTTTCGGGTAAAGGTAATGAACGAAGAGGAGTCCATTCAGCTTCTTAGTTGGCACGCATTTAGAGAACCAAAACCAAAAGAAGAATACAAAGACCTTGCAAGAAAAGTAGTCAGTTATTGTGGAGGACTACCACTAGCTCTTGAAGTCGTTGGAAGTACTTTATTTGAAAGGACGAAAGAAGAATGGAACAGTTTATTGTTTAAATTTGCGATGCTTGACATGCATATTGTTGGAGAGATAATAAAAGTAAGCATCGAAGGTTCACTCAAAGAAATAGAAAAAGATATATTCCTTGATATGTGTTGTTTCTTTGTTGGTAAGAGCAGATCCTATGTTAGGAAGATCCTAAATGGGTGTGGAGTAGACGCTGATATTGCAATAAGAGTTCTCATCCAGCGTAACCTCATCAAAATTAACAACAACAACAAATTTGTAATGCATCCTTTGCTACGAGAAATCGGAATAAAAATTATTCGTGAAAATTCAGGAAAGGAGCTTCGGAAAAACAGGCGACTGTGGTTTGATAAGGATGCAAAATATGTAAGAACATTCTTTACATGTGGTTTGAAACTTCTTTTGAAAGCGTTTTCTTTCTCCTGTGCATTACATTTGTTTTTATTTGGAATTTTCATAACAGGGGACAGAAGCCATGCATTGGTTGCCTGTCAATGCCTTCGTTGGTGCAAAACCGACTGTAAATTCTCAGTATCTTCTTAAGAAACTAAGATGCATCAGTTGGCATGGACTTTCTTCAGAAGGTCTGCCTAACAACTTTTATGAGCATGATGCAATAGCTATTGATTTAAAACGCAGTCTTCTTCGATTTCTCTGGAAAACACCCCAGGTTTTATTACCACCCACTCTCGTTAAAATACAACTTAATTAAAATAAATTAGTAGCTTTCTATTACTTCATTTTTAATTTATAGTCTAATATTTCTAAAATGCAAAACTATCTTGGTGCAGGTTTTGAGATCACTAAAAGTCCTTAACCTCAGTCACTCCAAGCATTTAACTACAACTCCTGACTTTACCGGATTACCAAGTCTTGAACACCTCATTTTGAAATGTTGTTCAAGATTGAGCAAAGTACACCAATCTATTGGATCACTTAACAGTCTTATATTCATAAATTTGAAAGACTGTACAAGTCTAAACAATCTTCCAATAGAGATATATGATTTGAAATCTTTAAGAACCTTCATTCTCTCTGGTTGTTCCAAGATTGACATAATGGATAAAGATATAGCAAAGTTGGAATCCTTGATAACTCTAATTGCCGAAAATACAGCTGTGAAAGAAGTGCCTTTTTCAATTGTAAGCTCAAAAAGCATTGGATATATATCCCTACGTGGATTTGAGGGATTATCTCATAATCTTTTTCCTTCTATCATTCGGTCTTGGATGTCCACAATAACGAATCCCATCTCTTATATTCATTCGTTTTGCATGGAAAGGGAGGATAATACGATTGATATTGCACCGTTGCTTAGCACCCTTGCAAATATTCGAAGTGTTTTGGTAGCATGTGACACCGAATTTCAATTATCTAAGCAAGTGACAAATATTTTGGATGAATACTTTCCGAATATTACAGAATCAGGAATTTCAAAGCAGCACTTCAGGTGTTCTTTGATTGGTGTTGGAGCATACCATCAATTCTTCAATGCTGTCAGCGATAACATATCTGAGGTTCTTTTCTAGCTTTGTCTTTGTTTCTTACCTTCACAATATCATTTTAGTTATTAATCAAGAGGACATAAAATAATCCTAATGAAATATCTTAGTCAAACTACAATAATCAATTTTAGCACTTGTTATTATCTGGATCTTGAACGTAGACTTACGGACAAATAACAAGATCTAAAAATAGTATTTTTATTGGTTTTTTTGTTTGATACGAGTCTTCTTGCTTTTGAGATGCGAGATCCGTCTCAAAAGCGTCTCTAATGCTAAGAGACTTAGGATATATATTTTATAATAAAGTGATAGTAATTGTTTATCAAATAAGTATTTTTTCAAAAATACTAGTTGTATTTTTTCAAAAATACTAGTTGTATTGTTTCAATATAGACTATAAATCTATATTCTTATTAAGATATTACTTGGAAAGTATAATAACAGTATAATAAATAGTAAGATAATAACTAATATATTAATCTAGAAGTATTTAGTTATTATATGTAAATATAGTCTACATAGATGTAGGTTGAGTGTTTTATATGAAGAGATTTAATATGACTAGTTAAGAGCAACATGCTTAATTCCTACTACCATAAAACCTCGTCTAGAAGTTTCTGATTTTGGTAATTAACTAATCAAGTGATTTTTCTTTTATTTCAATACTCTCTTACTTTACTTTACTGGCTTCACTATTGTTATATTTCCAATCGTGGTAGAAATATACTAAAAAGAGACAAAAACACAAATGCTTTGTAAATCACTAACGACGTAATGATGATAAATACAGAACAATAGTATTAATTAGATTTGTTTAGATTAATTACTATTGGTATGTTTTGATTATGTACTGCATTGTTGTTTGTTTGATTATAAATGCTCACTTTGTAATTATTAATGTTAAAATAATGATTATAGAAGACAATTTGAATAGAAAAATTAGATAAATGACCAAACTTTTATGTTATGGTGCAGCTATTGTCAAGCAGTGAGTCTGGTGATGTTTGTCTCCCAGCTGTCAATGATCCTTATTGTTTGGCCTATATGGGTGAGGGACACTCTGTTTCTTTCGTTGTGCCTGAAGATTGTGATATGAAAGGAATGATTTTGTGTGTTATCTATTTATCAACTCCTAACATCATTGAAGCTGAATTTACTACTGTCGTAATTGTTAATTACACAAAGTGTAGATTCCAGATACACAACCATGGCACAGCAATTTCCTTTAAAGATGAAGATTGGCATGGCATAATGTCAAATTTAGAATCTGGAGACAATGTAGAGATATTTGTCAACTTTGGTAATGGATTGGTACGGTGTATCTGATATGGGGTGAAGCAGAGAACATGGAAAAAGCGTGTGAGCCAAAACAACATCCTCTCATTAGATTCATAAAGAAAGTTGTAATGTGACTTCTGATAAGTCATTTATGTTCTTTAAGAACAGCATGATCACTTTCAACTATTTTCACACTCTTATACAACTTCAATTAATTTCAATACAAGTTCTTTCATTAGCTTCCTTCTTTATTATTTCTTTTACATTTCTAGAATATAATTTAATTTTCTACTTCATTACTCTTTTATGGATTCCTAAATTTAGAGTTAATTTTTCGATTGCATCTTTTACTTATTGATTGAGATTTTATTTTTCTATGATTCTAAATATTCGTACTTTAATATTATTTAAATATAACTAAAAATTTGTTTGGTAAAACATTTTCAATTATGTAGGGAGGTTCAACACTCACATATAAACATAAGTCTCCACACTGATGAGATATTATCCGCTTTGAGTTAAACCTTCACGAATTTGCTTTTGGTACCACTCCAAAAGGTCTCTCTTATCAATGGAGGTATCTTATGTGGATATAAAATCATATCTATCTCTTATTTTTTGTGATGTGGGACTTTTTTTGTATCCAACAAATTACACCCTAAATTGAAGTTAGATATTTATAGTTGTTTTCTAACGTTTATTTCATGATGTTTGTTTGAATTGAGTTGAATTCAGTGTATCAATTCTACTTCGTTAATTCAAATTAAAAATATTTAAAAGTTAACATACATATAATTTTGTGGTATTACAAATAGACCTGAAAATGAATGATATTCATTTGGCAACAGTTGAAGATGGATTTGAGAGAGTAAATTTAAGAAAAAACAAAGGTGAGAGTGAATTGTCTTCAAATAAATATGGTTAGAAATGTAGGGAAATAAGAGAAAATTTTGTAAAAGTTAATTATTATTATTATTATTATTATTATTATTATTATTATTATTATTATTATTAGGGTTAAATATGTTTTTAGTCCCTATACTTTGGGGCGATTTTGGGTTTAGTCTTTCTTTCAAACTAAAGTACAATTTAGTCCTTCAACTCTGGTTTTAGTCATTTTTACCAAATTTTTTTAACTTTATTTGTTGTTTCAAACATGTTTCATTATAGCATTTGGATTGTTTACAATGTTTGACACATTTTTGCTTCAATGTTAACTGAGAAACGCGTTTGAAACAACAAATAAAGTTAAAAAAATTTGGTAAAAAGGACTAAAACCAGAAGTTAAAGGACTAAATTGTACCTTAATTTGAAAGAGAGACTAAACCCAAAATCGTCCCAAAGTATAGGGACTAAAAACATATTTAACCCTTATTATTATTATTTGTTATTATTATTTTATTATTATTATTATTATTATTAATGTCTTCCATGCAATTTATTTCATTCTCATCAACAAGCACTAGTTCACAAACAAAATCACAAATGAAAAAGTAATAACGAACACAAAATGCAACTATAAATCGGTTATGGGTAGAGAATGATTTATTGCATGGATGTAAGAACACAAATAAGAATTGATTATGGGTGAGACATGAGAGAAGAATTGATTTTGGTTTTGTAAAAGAGGATAATCGGTTCTCTTGAAAACATAAAGAGAGTTGAATCTATTATTTTCTTTCCATAATCGATTTTCTTCTGCAAAAGTTCCTTCATGATTTGTTTTTCATCTCTCTTCTCATCACAATAGCATTGAGCACTCCTTCAATGTTTCTTTTAATATACAACCTAGGTTACTCTACGTTATACAAACTTCTTATCTTATAATTGTTTTAAAATGTTTAGGTTACTAGACGTTCATAAGACATGTTAGTGATTATATTGATGACTTTGTTATTATGAAACATTTATTGATTAACATACATCCTCCAACTCCTACAAAGGTTAAATGTAATGTCGATAATGGTGTAATGGGAGATCTTATGCAATCAATGGTAGCACTCTTTTGGGGTTCTTCAGATGATTTTGTGGATTATTTTTCATCTTATATTGGCGTATCATTGATCTAGCATGTCTATAAATCACATTGGATAGTTGGTTTTGCATCAAAAGATGTCTTGCACATAAATATGTGGATATATTGATATACTTTAATGTCTGCGATCACACTAAGAAAGATCTGAAAATTATAACTATTTGTTTTGGAAATGAGGTTATGATAAAGGCAACATTAATAATGCAACATTAACTACCTTATACTTAACAAATTATAAGTCATTTAATTAATAGATGGTTCATAAACAACATATTATGCGATGAGATTTTATGTTTGTTTGAGTTTCTTTCACACATGAGTTTTGATCTAATTCCTCATGTTTGTAATTTTCTTTTTTTTTTTCTTTTTTTTTTCTCATTCACATGCACCAAATGATCTGTGATTCAGAAAGGGTCAATTTAGTTAGGATGCGTTAGAAAATGAAACTTATTGTATTATAACTTTTCCATAAATAAATCAATAATTCATGTAAACATGAGGTGTCACAGCTAAGTATTCTACCTTTTACTCCATAAACAGTATACATCATTTGTAGAATATCTTCTAAGCTAACCATGAGATGTTATATATATCTCCAAGAATGTGGCAGAAAGGCATTTCAAGCTGTTGCTTCAAGCTTAAGTCCCTAATCAAAAAAACCTTGTATTCACATTTTCAAGGTAAATTACCAAGAATGCTACTCCCTATGATTGTGATGACTAGGAATCAAGAAACTTGTCCACGGTGACTTAAGAAAATTCAAATGAAGAAACTTTACAGATTAACTAATGCAGACAGAAAATAAGACAGGAGTGTTTTGGTAAAAGAATAATGAAGGTGTACCGTATGGTACCGTTCGGCCACGCCATCTCCTTGGACCAATCGGTGCTTGTTAAGATGGTCATAATGACAATCCCGTCCGGCCAAGTTGACAGATTATGGATAATAAATGATTAAAGCCCCTAACGAGGGTTAAGACGTGATTGGGCCGTCATCGGGCCCACGAAAGGTAAAAGCCCATTCACCCAGTATAAATAAGAGTCTCAGGTATGATTTAGGGGGATTTGATTCTCTGCTTATTATGCATCCCTTTTTAATACCGTTCGGTCACTCAACTGACTTGAGCGTCGGAGTGCCTTTAACAGGTACCCGCCCACCCGGCTTGGAGAACTAGGAAGGAGAATATTCAGCGGCCAGTCTTCCCCAGCCCGTCCGGTCTCTGTCAATTCACGGCCTTGGCCAATCCGTTCGGCTCCACAAACTGTCCAGTCTTCAACATTCGTCCGGCTCTCCACACCATCATGAACGCTCTAGATTCATTCGTCCCACCTTCGACTTCTCGGCACCACTTTATACCGAAACATTAATGGCGCCCACCGTGGGGCCGAGTGTGCATTCCCCATTTGTAACCACAACGTAAGGGTGAGCAGTGCTCTTCGGAACCTTGGGAAAGCTTCTCCAGCCACTCGGTCCCGGCCATCAGGCTTCAACCATCCGGCCAAAATGGCAACCTATACAAATAGGTCTCGGCCAGCTGGCCTCAACCGCTCGACCAACATGGCCACCTCTCAAGGCACTCGGCATAGACCGCTTGGCCACAATTGTTCGATCATGAGCCCGACCTCATGTATTTTGGCCTCCAAGGTCTCAACAAGTCTCAACCTCGGTCGTTCGGCCTCATGGCCCTTCGGCTCAACCGGTCACCATTCGGCCTCCAACCATCCGGCCATCCGTTGGCCTCTACGTCAGTTTCTGAAGGCCCCTACCATTTGGCCATCAATTGGCTCCACCTCGTCGGCCATCTATTAGGCCTCAACTCCTAGGCCTTCGGCCTCAAGCTCTCGGCCGCTCGGCCTCATTCTTAGCCAAATTTTGGTATCATCACTCAACATTGGCCATTCGGCCCTCGAGCTCTCGGCCGAACATTGATCTCAAACACCCAGGCCTCAGCCTCAAAGCTTCCTGGCATCAATCTCTCGGGCCCCTAAAGGCCTCCACCTCTCGGCCTCTACCAGCCTCCATCACTCAGCCGTTCAGATAAGCTCTCGGCCACAGCCTGGCCCCAACGCTCGGTCTCTAAAGGTCTTGGTCTCTCGGCCATCCATGGGCCTCAAACATCTCGGACGGTCAATCTCATGCGCTCGGCCTCCACAGGCCACAACCTCTCGGCCTCCAAAAGGCCTCAACATCTCGGATAGTCGACCTCACTTAGCACTCGACCTCACTCCAAAAGGTCTCATGTTCTTGGCCTCATCGCCTGGCCTCCAAAGGCCTCCACTTCTCGGCCTCCAAGGCCTCAAACCGTTTGGCCCTAAGGGCCTCAAATTACCTCTCAGCCTTCAACTAGCCTCAGATCGCTCAGCCACCCAGGCCATTTGGCCTCAAGCTCTTGGCCCTTCGACCTCAGCCAAATTTGGCATCAGCATCCAACCTCGGTCGTTCGGCCCCAAGCTCTTGGCCATCAAAAGGCCTCGACTTCCTGGCCGTCCAGCCCTCGAGCTCTCAGCCATCCATTGGCCTCAGGCATCTCGATCGTTCGGCTTTCACCATTAGGCCTTTCGGTCTCACGACGTCGCTCACCTCTCAGCCAGCCGGCCTACAACCTTTCAGGTAACCTCTCGAACCTGTCCTCACAGGTACTTAGCGAGACTTAGCGTCGACAAATCGGCCACTCAGCCCAGGCCATTCGTCAGTGTGGCGTCAACCGTTCGGCCTATCGCAGGCCTCCAATCCTCGGCCTGACGATCTCAAGCTTTGACAGTTCGGTCGTAGCTTGACCCCTCAGTTCGGCTTTCCCCATTAGACTTTTTCGGCCTCGATGACTCAGCCTCAGCCACTCGGCCATCAAACCTCAGCAATTCGGTACCACGTCCTCATCCGCTTCTCGGCCATACTGCCCTAGGACTAACAATTCGGTCATAGCCTGACCTTTCGGGTAATTTCCAAAACCCAGCCTCGCAAGTAACGGTCACATTGTCTCATCCACTGATCGGCCAGCTTGGTCTCCACAAGTTCCCGGCCATCAAGTCTCAACCGATCGACCAGCATAGCCGACAACCACTTCTACAACCGTCCGGTCTCGGCCTTCAGGCCTCAACCGATCGGCTAACATGGTCTTGGCCACCAGAACTCAACCTCTTGGCCTCATCTAGCTCTCGGCCAATCGGCCTCAAGCCTCTATTGTTCGGTCATGGTATGACCTCTCAGGTAAAACTCCCAAACCTGTCCACGCAGGTACTTAGCCAAAGTCGGCACAAATGATCCGACCGTTCGAACGTCAAACGCCCGCTTACCCTTCAAGGGATCCATCCCCCACAGTCCCCTCAACGTCTTGAAGAAACCCAAGTTGATGAACGGAGTATCACTCCTGTCAACTTGGTCGGGCGGTGAACGGCCATGCCTGCCGCCCTCAACGTCAGGAAGAAACCTAAGTTGATGAACAGAGTATCACTCCTGTCAACTTGGCCGGGCGGTGAACGGCCATGCCTGCCGCCCTCAACGTCTTGAAGAAACCCAAGTTGATGAACGGAGTATCACTCCTGTCAACTTGGCCGGGCGGTGAACGGCCATGCCTGTCGCCCTTAACGTCTTGAAGAAACCCAAGTTGATGAACGGAGTATCACTCCTGTCAACTTGGCCGGGCGGTGAACGGCCATGCCTGCCGCCCTCAACGTCTTGAAGAAACTCGAGTTGATGAGAACTCGGATTCAATCACGTTAGCCGTTCGGTATAAACAATTGGCTTCCAGAGGCCTCGACTTCTCAACCCGTTGGCTTCAGCCCTCGACCGTTCGACCAATGCCTGGCCTCAGCGTTCGGCATCAAAAAGCCTCAACATAATGCGAGCCAGCCTTAACAAATTGGCCACCAAAGGCCTCCACATCCCGACCATTCGGCCCCAAGCTCTCGGTCGTTCGACCTCACCGTTAACCGGATTTGACATCAATGTCTCCTTAATCGTGCGGTCATAGCTGGGCCCCCAACTTCTTGGCCATTCGGCCTCCGAGCTCTCGGCCATCCAGATGCCCTCAGCGGCTCGGTCATTCGGCCTCACTTAGCTTTTCGGCCTAAGATGCTCGGCAGTGGCACGACTTCCGCACTCAGCCTAGAAAAGGCATTCACCTCTCGGCCATTTAGCCTAAGGCTCTTGGTCGGTCGACCTCAGCCAAGAGTAGCAACCTTCAAGCTTTCGGCCATCTCGGCCACTCAACCTCTCGGCCATCAACTGGCATCGCATTCGACCTTGGCCGTTCGGCCTCATGTTCTTGGCCTCCAAAGGCCTACACCGCTCGGCCATTTGGCCTCAGCACTCGGCCTCCAAAGGCCTCAGCACTCGGCCTCCAAAGGCCTCAACCTCTAGGCCCTTCGGCCACACACTTAGCCAAGTCTGGCATCAGCATTCGACCTTTGTCGTTCGGCCTCATGTTCTTGGCCTCCAAAGGCCTACACCGCTCGGTCATTCGGCCTCAGACCTCGGCCTCCAAAGGCCTCAACCTCTAGGCCCTTCGGCCACACACTTAGCCAAGTCTGGCATCAACATTCGACCTTGGCCGTTCAGCCTCATGTTCTTGGCCTCCAAAGGCCTACACCGCTCGGCCATTCGGCCTCAGCACTCGGCCTCCAAAGGCCTCAACCTCTAGGCCCTTCGGCCACACACGTAGCCAAGTCTGGCATCAACATTCGACCTTGGCCGTTCGGCCTCATGTCCTCGACCTCCTAAGGCCTCAAATGTCTCGACCATTTCGGCCTCATGTCCTCGGCCTCCTAAGGCCTCAAACGTCTCGGCCATTTCGGCTTCATGTTCTCGGCCTCCAAAGACCTCAAGCTGTCGGCCATTCGGCCCAGACGCTTAGCCAAATTTGGCATCAACGCTCAAACATGTCGGCCGTCCGGCCTCAACAAATCAACTTTTCAGCCTCAACTTCTCAACCACTCGGTCATCTGGCCCCAAACTCTTGGCCGTTCAGCCACAGCCAATTTTGGCAACCTCCAAGCTCTCGGCCAAATGAATGGCCTCAACTGTTCAGCCATAACAGCCCTCAAGCCCTCGGCCATCAAAGGCCTCAGCTTCTCAGCCTTCAGGTACCGTTCGGCTATATCTCGGCCTGAACTACTCGGCCTCCTATGATCTCAAGCTTGGTCATATCTCCGCCGTGAACCCTCGATTATTCGATCTTAAACTCTTAGCAGATTTTGTCATCATCCCTCAACCTAGAACGATTGGCATCAAGCTCTCTGCCTCCATAGCCTCAAGCTTCTCGGACTCCAAAGCAAAGGCGACTAAAAAGCGAAAACAAACTGGATGAACCCGCCCTTTCCAGGAAGGCCATTTACAAACCCTTCGCATCATTAAAATCATGCTCGGGCTTGGGGGGCTGATGTAACGTACGGTACCGTCCGGCCACGCCATCTCCTTGGACCGATCGGTGCTTGTTAAGATGGTCATAATGACAATTCCGTCCGGCCAAGTTGACAGATTATGGATAATAAATTATTAAAGCCCCTAACGAGGGTTAAGACGTGATTGGACCGTCATCGGGCCCACGAAAGGTAAAAGCCCATTACACCCAGTATAAATAAGAGTCCCAGGTATGATTTAGGGGGATTTGATTCTCTGCTTATTATGCATCCCTTTTTAATACCGTTCGGTCACTCAACTGACTTGAGCGTAGGAGTGCCTTTAACAGGTACCCGCCCAGACCGGCTTGGAGAACTAGGAAGGAGAATATTCAGCGGCCAGTCTTCCCCAGCCCATCCGGTCTCTATCAATTCACGGCCTTGGCCAATCCGTTCGGCTCCACAAACTATCCAGTCTTCAACATTCGTCCGGCTCTCCACACCATCATGAACGCTCTAGATTCATCCGTCCCACCTTCGACTTCTCGGCACCACTTTATACCGAAACAGAAGGAAAACAAAAATCAGGAGAGAACATGAAATACTTAACACCCTTTTAAAAAGAAAAAAATAACATAACACACGTTAACATTTATTTAATACACTTAAAAAAAATAAAATAGTCTTAAATAAGTAAAATTTTATAGTTTTCTGAAAAAAAATAAAAATAAAAAAAAATAGTGTCAAATGAATATAAAAAATAAAATTATGTATATGAAAATATCATTTTTCTTTTTAAAATATCTCCGGAAATACTTAGCACCTTTTTCCTCATAAACAACAAATAAGAACCAAACCACCTTATTAGTTGTACCTCGATAAGCCCGGTTGCTTAACTTTTGAGTAGGACCATGTGTCAGTTTTCATTCATATTAGAGAAACTTAAAACTGAAGTACTCTATTTATGCATTCATTCATAAGTTAGCATTTTGAGAAAAAAAGATGTACTCAAGAAGCAAGCAACTTTCTAACAAGACAAACAAGGTTCAGAAAAAGAAAGAAAATCCTTTTAGAATATTAAAGAAACAAGGACTTTGACATGTTTCTTTCATGCTTCTCTATTTCAGTTCTGGAAATACACGGTCTCAATTTCGATGTTACAGTTAAGGAATGAAATCAAGTATCATTATAGAATTTGCTCGGTAATTACATTATATTTCATGGCAAGGAGTGAAGAAACTATTTTGAGTGAAAACAGAACTGTACAAAATACTAATTTTCAATAAATAAAAAGTATTATATGCATATGATCAAGATTCCATATCGTACTGCTGCAATTCAAAGTTGAGTCATTCAAAGGCAGTGGCCGCGCTGGAAGGGAGAAGACAGTGCCAAAAATGGTGTAGTTAAGATGTTAGGCTGCAAAGGCTGAAAAGAAAATCCCGTAGACTGTGGAACTCCAACTGGCGGATGTTGTTGCACTGAACTGGAAAGAGTAAAACAATAGGTCATGTATCTATATTCAGGTTAGAAAACAAATTATAATTCAAATTTAATCTAATACAGCATTTTACTTTTTCCTAAATTTAACTAGGTGCTAAAATAAGAGATAAGAAAAGAACAAAATATCAATGGACAATGAACAATATGAGAAAAGGCAAAAGGCATTTTTTACCTGAATGACAGTGACAGTGAAGTCTCTGCTGAGTTAGCAACACCATTTCGATCAGGAGATAATAAGGTCCAGAATACTATATCACGAAATAAACATAACTCGTCAACATAGTCGAGTTTTAAACAAGAAACTCATTGCATCAAAAGATTAATAATGATGATCAGTTAATTTGGTCCTTGCTAAAGATTCTGTGGACGGTGTTCAAATATATAATGGTCATGCAGTCTTTTTCTTTTCTATTTTCAAATAAGAGGTTTCAATTGTTTAAATGTATCATCTTTATGTTACACACCTACGCTTTGTTTTCCCATCATAAATCCTACAAGTTTGAGTTCTCATTTTTGAACCAAAGCATGGTTAGGAGTTATTCTCATCCCCATGTAATGCACAGTAAACTTGCTTGTGAAAATAGAATGATTTTGATTTCTTCTTTATACTAGAAAATTATTCTTTCACCATTACCAGAGTTCATATATTGGAACAGAGCAGAGAAAGTAGAATGAATATTTCCAAAAAAATAAATCATGCCTGAATATAACCTTTTTAATTATCTTTTCTTTGTAAAAAAAAAAAACCTTAGTAAAGGGCATATTCTGCAACTAGAAGGTAAGAAAATAATTCTCACCTGACTGGTCTGAATGATCATTAAAATCTGAGCAAAATAGCATATTCTGCATGTTCATATGGTGGATTAAGTTAAAATAGAGATAAATATCGGTTGTATTAGGATTACAAAACATTAAATATAACGTGCTGCAGGATTAACAGCACCATACACCAACCTCTCTTACACCCTGCGATACATTTTGGACCACATCTGCACCAAAAAAAAGTTTTGAAATGGTCAGCAAAGGACATTATTAATAAAACAAGGAAAATAAAAAAAGTTTTGAAATGTAAAAGGCCAATGGGTTGCACAATTTACTAAGTGAAAAATAATAACTGTAAAGATTTAAACAACTCAAAGAACTACCAACATCCTTCAGGAAAAAAAAACCTACTCAACATATCAGATTGAAAACCATTTTCATCAAATTGTAACTGACAACAGATGTAGGCCATGGGTTTCCAGGAAATCAGAATATTTTCTCCGGAGAGAATACAAAACTTGTAAATTTCAAAACTCAAGTAAAAAAAAATTAAAAAAAAAAAAAAAAAAAAAAAAAAAAAAAAAAACTTAGGGCCATATCAATTCAAACAATCAAAGTAACAACTACTTTACTAATGAATATTGCCGCATATGACAGCTTTAACTGACATACATTTGGATAAATAAAAATATATGCTAGATTAGCATGTTTCTAGAGGGATTTACAAATCATTAGAAAGAAGATTGCAATAAAAGAAAGCGGGTATGTACCCCTATTAATAAAAGATTACAAAACAACAAATCATACATCTATTCTACTAAAAATGGGTGTTCAAAGAGCAATAATCATGATGCAATTACGCCAACTAATCTGTTACATTTTACTATCGCTAAATAATTAGTTAAGGTTGTATTTACCTATGTTTGAAACACTGGGCTTTACAGCTAAAGTCAAGCCAAGAAAACAATCATCGGGTTCGGGGCCAAAATCCTGCAGTTTCAGCTCGAGATTTGGCTTTGCCCCTGTAAGTAGTGAAAGAAGAAAACAATAAACAGTAGAGTCAAATACCTATCACAATGCAATTAGCATTTTAAGATGAGACAAAATGAAATGTGTAAATATAATACGAGGATAAAAACAGAAATAAAAGATAAAATTCCCTACTCTTGCTACTCAGCTTCAGCTCAAGTGGATCACTGAGTGGATAAGGAACCCATGCATTCACCTATACAGAATATATTAGTAAGTTGAAGAGATTAAGTGAAGAAGAATAAGTTTCATGAGAAACTTACATGGAAAAATGGATGTTGTAATGACTGATCTGCATCTGGCCTTCTTGATGGGTCCCAATGTAGCAGTTGCTACGGATTTTATAATGTAGTGAACGTTAGAGGATAGCAGTATTTACAAGGTCAGTGTGTGCATGCATGCACAGAGAAAAAAAGAGATTCAATTAACTAAAACATACTGTCATCAAGTCTATAGCTTCCGAACTAGCATTAGGAATGATGTTAGAAAGTTTCACAGGTGGAACCTGCACAAGAATCGGGGGATTAAATAGAATAAAGAAAAAAAAAAAGGACAATAAAACGACTGGTACATGACTAAACTCCTGCTACGTGAACACTTACAATTTCATGAGAAACCAAATCCAATAATTGAGAGTTATTTGCCCTGATGGTGAAAGCAGAGGAATCCGGCATCCCAAGAATGCCATATATTTTGTACAGTTGATCTATTTCACTGTCAAAGTAATTTTATAAGATGCAATGAAAAGCACAATAATTCAATCTTATGAATAAACATATACCATCTGAATCAATACCAAATACAATTTACATAGGACAAAAGTTTTATACATGTGTGATATGGAAAGAAAAAGGAAAATATCAAACACACGAAAATGAAGTGTATTTAAGAGAGGTATGAACATTTTGCTTTTAGCAAAAAAAAAATTATTTTATATGAAGAAAAACATCAGTACACAAATGCCTTGATCCATAGAACAAAATTTCTGTACATTTCAAATATGACTTCAAAACTTAGATATGTATAATGAAGCCTTAAAAACAATCTGTTCCACAAGTATATAAGTCATTGAAATCAAAATCATTAAACATTTCATCATTATGAACTGACAAAATGTTTCAAATTACAGAAAGTGAAAACAATGCATCTTGGTCTAGTGGTTACTTTGAATTTCCTTTGAACATGATTGCCCTTTATTATAATATCTTAGGTTTTGCCTTTGGTAGAAAAATTTTTTAATGCCATCCACAGGCAAATACAGAGAGCATAGCAAATTGACATTTTGTTGATGGAAAATTGGTCAGTAAATACACGAAGGGCTCAAAAAAATACATTCAACGGATCAAAGCTAAATGTATAACTAACAAAACACAGTTATTAGTATTTTTTTTTTACAATTAAAGACCAAAAGCATAAAATACAGGATAAAAATATACCTTTCACCAGGATATAAAGGGGTCAAAGTAAAAAGCTCAGCTAATATAGCACCAACTGCCCACATGTCTGCAAATAATTTAAGAAAGCAAGCATACCATCATCTTAGAGTTACCGAATAAATAATGGTAAACAAGTTTGGCTTCATGTAAAATCCCTTTCTCATTAACTTTTATTGTTGAAGTTCCATGTTAAATCAATATTGATGCAAATATATGTTTATCAGTATTCAGAGGATAAATTCAGACAAGACTAAACAAAAGAGAATGGTAATCCTACGATAGCTAATCTCCCAACAAGAATTGTCTCCCTACCCCCATGAGACACCACACATCAATTTAACTGACGGAATAAATGTCTAGTGGGCATTAGCTTAAACTTCAAAAAACAGTAAAATAAAGTAAGGGAACAAGGTAAATGTCTGGATTTGCTTTTGGGAGATCCCATTGAAAAACAGATTGAGGCAGAAGAAACTACAAATCTAAACTGTTTCCTCCAAAGCCATTCCATCATAGTTCCCAAACAAGCACCATCCCACTATCTATACAAGAAACAAATACAAACAGAAAAATTGAAGTTAAAAGGAGATTTATGCCTACCAACAGCAGGAGTATAAGAAGGGGCTCGCAACAAAACTTCTGGAGCTCGATACCTTAATTACAAAGATAAAAATGCAATAAATTTAATAATGATGATGAGAATAAAAAAGAAACCCCAAGATAAAATGTACAAACAGACAGTGGATAAAGACTTTTGAGGTGACATCTGAAATTGTACATTGAAAAATGTATACTGACATTATAAATGTGCCACAAAAGAATACGACTTACCACCGTGTGGAAACATATTGAGTATATGGAGGCATCGATGATACTTCTCTAGCCAGTCCAAAATCGGCAATTTTCAAAACATCATTTGTTACCAGCAAATTCTCTGCATAGCAGAAATCATGTTTCATTAGATAAAGAGCCATGTCACCTTTTAGAAAGATTGAACTGAAAAGTTTAAACAAAAAATTATGCTGTCCAAAATTTGTTAAACGAAATCATATGCCTTACCAGGTTTTAAATCCCGATGAAAGAATCCTTTCTTGTGCATATGACTAAGTCCTTCCAGCATTTGCCTCACAAAGCACCGTATCTCTTCCTCTGAAAAGGGTTTTTCTCTCTCCTTTATTAATTGGTAAAGATTACAATCCTGAACAAATGAAATCTAGTGTCACTGTTAAGCAAGTGTCAATATAGAACATTCAATCTTAATTATAGAGATTAAAGAGTTTTGGATAAACTGCATAGAAGTGATAAAACATAACTGACTAATAAAAAAATAAGCCGATGAGTTTCTTTACCATGTATTCAAAAATGAAAAATAGTTCATTATTTTCTCTAACAACCTCTTTCAACTTTATGATATTTGGGTGATTCATTTTACGGAGGGCCTGCAGAAGGAGCACAATACACATTAATGGAGGGAAGAGCCATCTATAATTTAAACAAAATCTTATTACCGTTCAAGGAAGGGCAAAGCCATCTGTAACTCCATAAAGAAATAAGTACTGTAGAATATACCTTAACTTCTCTTAAATTTGTGTATTCTTCCCAGAAACAAAACTTTCTTTTCAACTTTTTGACAGCAACCTGATAGACAAAATCACGACCATAACATCAGAAGATACTAAAAAATGTAATATCAGAAAGTACAGTTTAAACAACCATGAAAGAACCCACTGCCTAAATCAGTGCGGTAAGTGTACCTCTAAAAGGAGAATCCCAGAAAACAAAAGGAACATTTACAATTAAAGCAAAAAAGAAGTGTTAACATTTCAATATACAATGTAAACATGATGAATGTTGACATTGTTATCACATTAGTCTTACAAAATAAGTTGTTATCCTTAAATGAATGTCTTACAAAAAATAGAAATTGTAAATCACCTTTTTTTTAATTTTATCAGAGAACCAAGCAGATAAAAGCATGAAAGCTTGGAGGGAAAAAAATCAACAACAAAGTTAATACTCGAAAAGAATATTAAATGGACAAGGAACTTGAAAAATCAACAACAAAGTTATAACTAGCAAGATTTTCTTACAATCTCATATGTTCGCATATCACGGGCTTTATATACATGACCGCAAGAACCATCCCCGAGCTCTCTCAAAATTTTATATCTGAAAAGAAGAAAATAGCAGACAAGAAAAAATTTAATTTTAATGAGGGAATTGAAGGACCAGAAACAATGCACAAGTCAATGGATAAGAAGAAACTAACCTTTCCATTGTTAGAATTACAACACTATAAATAACACTTCAGAGAGACTGGAACAGATTCCATGAAGAGATGGCTAACTGTCAACACAGTGTCGGCACTTAGTTTGCAGACATGGGTAAGAGTTAAAATATAGCATGAAGCATTTAGTATCATCAACAATCCACTTTTCATTGTAGAAGTTATCCACAAAAACGGAGAGGTCCATCAACATGTTGCAACCTTCAGAAAACCCAGTGTTCGGGTGATGTCTTTATCATCTTAGATGAATATCCATGTTCAGTTGGACTAGACCGACTTCAAACTGAGCCCATACATTGAAGAACAAGTGATAACCTGCAGTACAAAATATAAACGTCAGTGGTTTGAAACCTACACAAATTACCGAACAAATATGTGCACTTAAAAAGTGAATTAATAGGAAAATGCAGTATTATATTATTTCACTGTGCAAACTCAACAGTGATAATATCGCTCAATAGTCAGATGAAAGGTTTGTCTTTCAATCCTCTGAAGGGGGGAGAGGGGGGGCCTAAGCCCAAAGAATTCGTGGAATTTACTCCACTAATCTACCCAGCAATAAAATATAACATTGATCAAAAAAACAAAGCTTCCCACGAACAGTCGGATCCTAGCCACACAACAGCAACCATGCCTTGTTGTATAAGAATTCTAACGGATGTCTACCCTCTCCATCGGTACAATATTATAACCAACAATTCAACTCATATCACTCTATTTAATCTACAGGCACAAAAACCAAAATCTATTGGTCGACAATCCAGAGCCACAATCAGCAAATAAATCAGACCAAAGAATCAATATCAGACAACAAAGAAA
This sequence comes from Vigna mungo, assembly GCA_036885675.1. Taxonomy (NCBI): domain Eukaryota; kingdom Viridiplantae; phylum Streptophyta; class Magnoliopsida; order Fabales; family Fabaceae; genus Vigna; species Vigna mungo. Next base: position 22,488,924 of record CP144698.1, read on the forward strand.
TTAAACAAAAAAAGAAAGAAAGAAAATGTAAATTTAACTTCCTTTGTTTAGCTTAAAGTATGGAAAACAATTTTTTTTCAAAAGTTATATAAAGAAGCCAAAGAAAAAATATATATATAAATATTTATCTACCCCAAATAAGCGAATCCAAACAAGGGCTATAAACATAAACACAAGATATGTATGTATGCATATGTAAAAAAGACGAAGAAGAAGTTTTCTTCACAATCTAACCATAAAAAGTCTTTCCTCAAAATTATAACAGTTTTGCACAAAGAATACGCGCGCTCAATACAACCTGGTCCGAAACAATTCAGAAAACACAATTTTGGGTATTTTCCATTGTGATGAATCCATAAAGTATTGTTTGAACTCAGAGCAAGTGAAAAAGAACTCGGCTTTCTTTTCCATTCCTCATTCTCTTATGAAATAAACCGATCGCAAAGAAAAAACAGACTACAATTCAAGCTGCATTTGAGTTTACGTGGCAGCCACAAACCAGAGGAAACGAAAGCAACACAAAGAATCGAAAATTGACGTAACGGACGAAGAACTCACCGCTTGTGAGAATTCGAAAGAATAAGTGTGGAATCAAGAGATACGCAAGCACAGATCGGCAATGTGAATGAACTTTCTCGGAAAAGAAACGAGAAAAATGAATTCGTAAGGAGAAAGAGAGAGAAGAGGAGAGAGAAAAGTTTTAGAGAGAGAAAAATCGGTTTTGCGAAGAAGCCATATGAGAGAGAGGGGAAGGATTCCATAGATGAAAAAGGAAGGAGAAGAAACCAAAGAAATAAATAAATATAATATTTTATACTTTTGTTAAAATTTAAAAATACAAATTTAGTTGTAAGTTGACAAATAACATTTTTAAAATATTGGACATAAATGTAAAGTAGGTCGCCCAAGTGTTCGAAAAATAAAAGAACTAATTTAAGTTTTTTGAAATATAATTTGATTTAGTCTCCCAAAATAAATAGATACAAAGTAATCGGACTTGGTCCACACATTTTATAATTTAATATCGAATTAATCCTAAAAATTGTATGTTAATGCAAATTTATTTTTTATTAAATTTTAATAATAGAATAATACAATGAAACTTTTCAAACCACCTAATTATTTTACTTTTTACATCTCAAATATTAAATTAAGATTTTCATTCTTTTAGAATCGAATTTCACAAACCTATATACAATCATTTATCTTAATTAAAAAAATAACTATTTAATGGATAAAATTATAACGCGAAAAAGGTTGATGGTCCCTTTTTCATTTTACTTCAATACTTTCAAAAAATAAATTATAACTTCTTTTTACAAAGAGATTTTTAAATTTGTCCAAATAAGTAATTGAAAGATAAAATCTCAATAAAAATACTGTCAATACTTCATTTATTATTTATAAAAAATTAATAATATGATTATGAGAAAAATATTAAATGTTAAATTACAAGATAGAATAAACTTAGACTAGAATAATAATTATAAATATTTCTACTAATCAAATTATTAAAAAATAGAATAATATATTAAAATTGATGAGAAATAGAAAGTTAAATTTACAAAAATAAATATGATAAATAAATTAAAATATAATTATGAAAAAAAAATACATTAAAGCGTAATTAAAATATGGGAGGGAAGAAATATTCTAAGCATTTATTTCATTATTTTATTACTTTAAAAAATTTAAATAGAGATTGCTTGGCTGTTAGTGGGGTGGGGGCTGTGGTCCCCACATTGATATGAAAATGTTTCTTTGATATTACACTTTTACCCTCCAACGACTTCCATTATTACAGAAATACCTCATTGTCGGTTTTACCCCTCACTTTAGCCACCGAAAAGATGATTATACCCTTAATATCCAATCACGAGACAATTTTACCCCTTGCGTTGGATGGATAAGGATAAAGGATGTCAAAGTCATTAGCAATAATTTTCTGGTTTTATTGTCATTTCAAAAGAATTATTCCTTAGCATATGCTGTTTCAGATCCGAGGGCTGGATTTGGTGGAAGAATAGTTTCTTTCTAGAATGTTGATGACATCTTATAAATTATTTTTTTATTAATTGAAAATATAAAGTATTTACATTTTCAATGAAATGAAATTTTTTATTTAATACTTATTTATAGATATACTAATATCTTTTCGGAATATTAGGAAATATAATAGAAATTTCAACTTTTCTCTTTCGCGAAGCAATAGTATTTATAGTTTTTTCTGTTACAATTTTTTTTTATTAAATTAACGAATTATAAGTTTATTTGCACACTGTTGTTGGCAAAGCATATCTGCAGTTTTTGCTACAACTATTTTTAAAACTCTTTTGAAAGCTTTTTTTGAGTTTTTATTCTTTTCTCTAATATTAAAAACTGGGTAGTCATTTAATTAGTTTTAAAACTGAAAAATAAAAACAATTATAGATTGTTTTGTTTTCACTTTGCTATTTTAATTTTTGCAATCAAAGAAAACAGGTAACATATGGAAAGGAAAAAGAGAAACACATTATCACAATAAATTTTGAATACTTTTGAAAGCTACATATTATCAGTATAAATTTCATATTTTCAGTTAATAAACGATTAAATAATGCGTGACTTTAAAGTAAATAATGTGAAATTATTAAATTTGTCATATATGATTATTTATGTTTAGATGATAGTATAAATTATTTTTATACTATAAACAAATTTAATTAAAAACCTTTGAAGCTATTTTTAAATTTCAAATTATATTTTAGAATAATTTATAAAAAAAGTAAAACGCAATCAAACAGCACAGAATCTTATTGTTCGAACATTTTCTCTTATACACTCAGCTGCCACATTTACCTTTAAATGTGAAAAATAAATAAAACAGGGTATATAAATTACTTTTCATTTACGATTTTTATTTTCCATTTTTAATATTTTTACAAATTTATTTTTCTTTTTACTTTGTAACTTATTATTTGGCAAAGGTCAACTGACTCTATGTTATCATAACGTGTTGCAAACATATCTCTATCTTTTTGTGACATCTTTTTAATGTATAAAACTATTAAAATAAAACATTACATAAATTATAACTAATTAAGAGTTTTAAACTTCCAATAAATGAGAGTTTACATTTTTGGAGAACAAAATTTCATTTATGATTGTTGTTATTTTTTCAATTTCTCGTTGAAAAGGCATATTCTCTAAGTTCACATCATTAAGATAATCCTTGTAAAAAAGAAAACATACACAAAGCAGACACCACAAAAGAAATGGTAAGCTAGTGTACAAATAAACTCTCGGATAATAATTCAATTTAACAATTAACAACATTCAAGAACAAGCAATTCATACAACCACAAGACCACTATACTCACTTATCCGGATATAATGCTGATATAGACTACTGCAGGCATGCACTCATGGTAGTATTTATACTCTACAGAGTTATAAACAAGGATAACTCGACCTACTCACCATGAGGTAAATTTTCTACTCTGAAAACCCAGAGGGCTTGGGTGAAGACCTCCTGCCATTCTCTATGCCACCTCATTCAACTCTATGAGTTAAATGATTGGTAGAATATCAGGATACCTAGGCATCGCAGTCTCTCTATCAAGCATTCTCATACAACTTGCAATAATATAGAATCTCTCCTTGATATTCTTCTCATAACACACTTTTCTCATATTACATTACACACCACTTTCATTCTCATATATATATATATATATATATATATATATATATATATATATATATACACACACACACACACACACACACACACACACACACACACACACACACACACACACACACACACACACACACACACATACACACACATTGCATATTGTACAAGAATCCATTTGAAACCAGATACATATAACCTTTTACTTTTACATTGCATACAAACATATATAACATTGATTATACTTCAAAGGACCATAAACAATCCCAACAAGTCATCAAAAACCACATAAAATAATTCCATATACATCAATACACAAGAACAACCCAAGAAGAACCACTAAACAACACAAAACTCCTTTAAACTCAAACTTAAGCAAGGAAAAAAGCTTTGAAACCCTCACCAATAGGTACAGAAGGGTCCAACCCCCCCCCCCAAAAAAATGACCTAAAGAACATCCAAAACGGACATCTGGAAACCCGAAAACCATCCAAAATTGGTATAGCGTCGCTTAATAGCGCCCAAGCGCTTAGCATTGGTTTTCAGCTCTCAGAGCGCAACTTTCGGTAATTTCAGTGCTCAGCGCCCAATTTGGGGCGCTCACCGTTATCAGTAAAATTAAGACTCAATTTTCACACTTTGAACATTTTACCCCTAACTTCTAAAGATTCCTAGGACCCTCTAGACCTTGTGAAAACTCTGCAAACACTGCTGCAATTCAAATTGACACTTAAAAACCCAATTTCACTCTTATAAGCTACCCAAATCCATTTCTACACTTTCTAACCTCTATATCAGTTTACAAACTGCACAACCAAGTATAAATACACTTGTTAGCACCCTCCAACAACTCAGTTTCATCCCAACCTTCTTATTTTGCATTCTCATCACTTAAAACCTCTAAAATGATTAGAGAACTCAACCTATGAAACGTTTTTCACTTCTATGACAAATTTTTCTTATATAAACCTTCTAAACAAGTCCTAATTGATCTCCTAACTTACCAAAAAACTCTCCAAAGCAGTTTACAATCCTTCCCTCACAATTTCACTACTCAAAACCCAAAGTTAGAACAAAAAACATGTAAAAGCTCACTCACAAACCATTCAAAACCTCTTATACCATATTTTACTGGTTTGAAAGCTTACATAAGTCCTAAATGACTTCCCAAATGACCTCAAACTATTTTACCCTTCAATTAACTAATTCTTCAAAAATTCACTTGTCAACACCTCCTTTTTATAAGGTTAATCTTTCCTTATTCTTTTTTATCTTAGACAATTTTTTTTTAGGTTTTTTAAGGCATGTTTCGTTTTATTTAAATATTTAGAGTATTTTTAATATCAAATTTAGCTTTATTATTGTATGTTTAAGTAATTTTACATTTATTATTATATGTTATTTGTTTTGACAATTTTAGATGTATTATTAGATGTTGTATGTTTACATAATTTTAGATTTATTAGATTTTTTATTATTATTTGATATATTTTTATTTATATTAAGATTTATTATAATTTTAGTTAAATATTGAGCAAACCTTAGTTTCTATTTGAGATTTGGCACAAATAATTAAACTTTTAATCATTTGTATTAAATCTTGAATTTTTTTATCAAACAGTTTGATTTTTTATTTCATCATTTATTACAACGTATAATGAAGTTTATGCATAAGTTTGATAAAATTTTGGTTGAAACCATTTTTTGTTGTTCTCAGGATGCAAACTTGATTGTGGTTATGAGTGATAACTTTCATTTCATGTACTTTGGAGACTAATGTGAAATGCTGCCAAAATTTTTATCAAATTTATGATGTTAAAATTCTTTGTATACATGTTAAAAAATTATGAGAAATATTTTATTTGAATGGGTAGGGTCTCACATTGTGAAAGTTAAAAATTTGATATTGGTGGAGTTTGTTACAAACATAGTATGGATCGAAGTTGGATGAATGGATGTCGCATCAGTGAAAAAAGTATGAAACAACAAATTTTGAGTTCTTACAATATGCTCAAGAACACACAATCTTTGTGAATGAGACATTTTTTTTCTTGTGTTCGTTGTCTTAATTAAATACGTTAGCACTTAGGCACAATGTGTGATCATCTATTCATCTTCGGTATAATGATGATTTATACAGTTTGGACTTGGCATGGAGAAGTATTACACAAGCCTACAACGACACAAGGAACTAATTATGTAGACGAATGGATGAGTGGTCATTTAGAGGGCATGATATGTGATGTTGGTGAAAATTTTTTTGGTAAAGCTTATTTATATGATTCTCTTACATATGATTCAGAGGAAGAGTTACACCTAGAATGTGCTAACTTTACACAATTGTCGGCAATTTTGAAATTGTTTAATTTAAAATCAAGGAATTGATGGACCGATAAAAGTTTCACAAAATTGTCGAAGTTGTTGAAGGAGATGCTTCCAGAAAATAATGTGTTACCTATCTGTAATTACAAGGTGAAGAAAATTCTATGTCCAATGAAATAGAAATACAAAAAAGATACATGCATGTCCCAATGATTGTGTATTGTACAGAGACGATTTTACTTCACTGAAGGCATGCCCAACATATTGTTTATCGTAGTTTAAAAAGAAAATCAATGGAAATAGTTGGATGAAGACAAATATGGTCCACCTAAGATGGGGTGGTGCTTGTCTATTATGTCATGTCTTAGATAAAAATCGTCATTCAAGTAAGAATTAAAGAAGATTGAACTTAGGTAATATTATATAACTTTAACATATTAGAAATCACATCAAAATTTAAACATTACTATCCATACATAATAAAGTTTTGTTATTTTTTTAGCGGTCACTATAACATTAACTACTTAGTATTAATAAATACATTTTGTATTAGTACAACAATTTGGAATATTACGATTACAAGTAAAAGTTTAAAATTTTTAAAAAATAATATTTTCGTGAAAATCCAAATTCAATAAGTCTTTATAATTAAGAAAGAGAAATCATAATTTCAATTAATTACAAAATAAAACTTCAAATAAAATTATTTATTCAAAACAAAACCATAAATTTTCTAACTCTCTCAATCAACTTGCAACGCTATACATCATTTAAATTATCTACATTATAATCTGATTTGGTATAAAACAAAAAAACCACAAACATAAACACAATGAAAATATTAGTTCTTGTGAAATTAAATTATGTTTAAATCTATATTTTAAGATAATAATTATTCACGTGTCCATGGGAGTGAAGTTAAGATAAAGAAACACAACAAATATAGAATAGAAATGGAGACATCCCTTACTCCATATCTATTTTATAGTCGGACGAAGTTAGTAATCAAAATTATAATTAAGCTACCCTCTAATTTGAGTTTGTTAAAAAAATTTAGTAAAAGATTTTGTTAATATCGATCTTCTAAAACTAATTTTAATAAAAATATTGAAGATTTAATATGCTTAAAAATAAAATTACAATATTTAAATACAGCAAACATCTTATTATTTTAATGAGATTAAATTACGTTAATCCTACAATCTCAATACAATCAATAGTGAAAAATATTCTTTTGATTTAGAAAGGGTTATATATTACATATATTACACAATTTGGTGAACTCTCTCGAATGCTCTGTCAAATTGATCTTTCAAACCATCTTCAAGTGAGATCTTTAATTCCTGAAAGAACACCAACCACATATCCAGTAACAAATATTGATCCTGTGATGCCATCTTTAAGAAGATCCAAACACTGCAAGGCCTACCAAATTTATTACTTCCATTATCATCTTCAACAATAAGGCCCTTAGAGAAACCAACACTGCATCAAAAGCTTGATGGCGAAGATTTGACCAAGAAAAACAAAAGCATCTAAAAGGTTTACTATAACATAATATTGGATTTTTCAAGAATGTAGAAGTTACAAGTCTATGAATGTTTAATATGAGAAATACACTATTGTTTTGGCCATTTGGTTACAAAATATGTTAGCAACAAGAAGTTCATAGATTAGTTGTTATGTACATCTTAGCAAGGAATAATTAGAAATGAAAACAATGAAAAATCAAATACATACTAAACTTTTGATGAATCACTCTATGGTAAATACATACATGTAGTGCCTGTGAAAATCAGTGTTTACTCACTAATTCTGTTCAGTTTAGACCTTGAGTTTGAGACTGTAATAGACCTTCAGTTGGTCCTCAATCAATTTTTTAACAGAAAAATCTGTAAACAAGGAAAATCATGGTAAAAATAGAGTGACATATATGTGATTATTAATAGAAGTAAAAGAAAAAATTGAATCATCTTCTCATCAAACAAGTCCTTATTATTTGAAGTGATGGAAATACTGATAAGTTTTACCATGACAATGTAAATGGAAAGGAGAAAGGGAAGATGTCGACACAATATATTTTTAAGGACAATAAGGATGGTTGAACTCTTAAGCTTCAGTAACTCATCTCTTGAGGTACACATTATTAGAGGAGTGCAAACATAAACAATTCTAAACATGAAGATGCATAACTTAGCCAGTATTATATGCAACCTGTGTCATTCATGTAAATTTTTGGTTTCCATCCTGAAAAAACTTGTACTCATTTCCTGAAGTGTTTTTGGTATCATTATCTAATCAAAACTGAAGTTTCACCTCAGCAATCTGCATAATAAACATTTGCATTGAATGAAATTCCAATTTGATTGAAGAATAATACAAAAAGAACTTAAGGAAACTAATTCCAGTTCTGTGCAAACGAGGAATTGCAAAATTCTTTTCTGTCCTGTGATAATGTAAAAACCTGGTAAGTATTCAAAAGATATTGATCCAAACAACTTTATACCGTTCAAAATATCTATCAACTTAGAAAGTCCAAGAACTGGAGCTTTACATCATATAGAGTAAAGGTGTACTATATATACAATATAAACATAACTCCAACACTTAACCCCAACATTTAAAATCTAAAACCAAAACTCACTCTATATACAAGGAGAATTCGCTTCACAACTCAGAATTTTTTGGCTACTAGTGCCCTTACACTATTTAGTCTTCCTTAAGCTTATAGACATTGTCAATGTAATCTTCTGTCTCCCACAGGAAAGATCCAAAAGCAACAGCTTCCAATACTAGTCTCTTCAAGCTAGAAAATGAAGTCAAAATAACATCATCATTCTCAAAAGAACCCGAATCCTTGTTGTTAAAGAGTGCACAACTATAACTACCAACCAAATTCACAGCCTCCTTAGATCTCAATCTGGCACATCTCTGCAATGATCCAGGATGAAAGCTCATAACATAACATTTTAAGTCCTCAAGTTCCTCTTCTGGCCTGATTAACCCTTGCCCTAAGGATGGCATGTTACTCAAGTGGCCAAAGATGGCATCTTTGAATCCGTAAGAACACATAAGGGAAGTCCTATGACCAAGGTGAATATCATGGTCAGCCAAAGATAGATTTCGTTCTAGGTGGTACCTCAATGAAACTGACTTCAAAAAGTAACCATATAATATGGAGGCAACATAAACCCGGGCAAGTAAGAATTGTCTAACTTTGGTTGTTGCCCAACACTCAGTTACACTAGATTTTGCTTTCAAGCCAGTTACAGTAGTTACGTGTTCCCTTATCATATCCAAAACTTCCAAGCTATGAATAGACTCTAGTTCCCAGTCCTTAGAAGGCAATATCTCTAGCCTGCCATTGTAAAGGCAACTAGAAAGTTTTGGTACCAAAGGGACCCTGATCTCAGAAAACTTGTAAAAAATCAGCAAGTACATAACATCTTCTACAGCAATTTGACATTGATTCTCTTTTAGTTGTGCAATCCTCCTGGCATTCAGAAAAGGTTCAAGTCAACATCTTTTCAATGGATATCTACAAGTTTGTTATGCAACTACTGAGGAATTTAAGATGAAGGTTTAACTGTTCTGTTTAATTCATTCCAGGGCATGACTTGATGCCAGGCAATTCCTGGATTCATTTAATCATGCAGATACTGCTTCATATCTGAAAAGACCATCAATATTTAACTCCAATTAAAACAATGTAAAAGACATTACAGGACATTTCAGGTCAAAGTGGTGAAAGGAAATGGTGGTCAGCAAAAGTTCAAGATCTCAAATCTCACAAAAGCTAGTACATTGTATTTGAAGGTTTCAAAGGGAACCAAAAGTTGTCAGCTATCCTCTGCTCCCATTAAGAAGTGAGAAGTTTTATTGTCAACATATAAGAAGAGACAACAACAGATGCTGATTGTTCATGCTCTAAGTTTTAAGGTACAATCCAGAGAAGAAGATTTAAATTCTCCACCTTAAAGTCATGTAACCATTGATTTGTCAGCCTACGTGTACCAGGAAAATGGCCACTAATTTTAGGGACTGCAAAACAATCAAGAAGGATCCGAGAAAGTTTGGTTTAGCTTTAGACCAGGAATGATGACCAAACCGTGCAAGTTGTGGTATGATACACCCCATAGTTTTCACCTCTCCAAACGATCATGAATCCATATCTTACTGATGTTACATTCCTTAGGCTTTGTCTTACTCCTACTTGATCAAAAGAAACTTGACACCAAAGCTTGTCCACTCTAGAATGAAGTTCAAATTTAGTACTTTTCTTGATTCATCAACTATCATTATATCATTCGTAAAATTAATGCAATGATACAACGGCTCTCTATTCTTGGATGTTCCGTTTAAGAATGTCCAGAGCCAAGGCGTTGAGATATGGACCTAAAATTAATCCTTGCTGCAAAACTATTCTCGGATTATAAGATTGACAAACGTAATGCTGGTCACAATTCGGGGATTTGAAGACAATCATGAGACAATAAAAGAAAGTCAGAAAAGAAATGTCCAATTCTGCTACCATCATAATATCAAACAAATGGTGGATGCAGCACAATTTCCAATAGAGCGAATAATCTATGAAGTTTATAATATTTTATATTAATACATAAGAAAATAATATGGCGGGTAAACATGCATGGCAGATATCAATATATAGTTGGCAAACTCTTCTGATATGTCCACATGCGCTTAGAAAATGTTAACCAAAATAACCTGTTGACAACCCACGTAAAATGTGACAGTTCTATAATACAAATGTTCCATGGTTCCATAAAAGCTTGTTTTGCAAAATACATACTTCATTTGGTGGAAGGAGAAGAAATGCTAAGTTAAAAGAAGACCATCACATGTTCATTGAACTATTTGCAGTACCTTCCACGTCCTGTATAAGCTGCAAAATCACAATCTCTGATTCAATAAAAGTAGATAATACTATTATACTTCTCCCTGAATTGATAATGGCTACGGAGTTAAGACAGCTACAAAACATTGTGATTGTATTTTTCCGACAATCTCCTGTGTTACCTTGCAAAAGAAAAGACCTGAAACAGGCCTCTCTATGAGCCCCGTGAAGAGACCATTTTACGCCAGACTTAGGTTACCTGAAATGACAGTTCTTATTATTGTTCCTCTGACTCTACCCTGGACCCAAAAGCTATTCACGATTGAATGATTACCAATGCTTTAGAAATTATTAGAATCATAAAAACAGTGAATGCTGTCTGAATTTTCCTATAAACATAAACTCTTGATCCATATTAGACCCATTCCAGTGATTCTGTCTCTGGCATAGCATTCCCTTGTAAGTATCATTTACCATGCTAGCTCAGTAGCAGCAAGACACTTATGTCTAAACCTTTTACTTTCCCATAGAACAATTTTTAGTAGTTCTTGAAGACTAATAAATGCATTCTTTTTATCTTGGACTGGCTCAAATGCTCAGATATAAAATCTGCAAGCCAAAACTTTGTTACGAAACTGCAGTACATGCTAAGACCTATATGATTGGAGATTTGGAGTGTCATGCTAGCATCTTCAAGGGCATCACTTGGTCATGAAATTTTTTAACAGGGTAAGGTCTTCAGTTTTGGAGGCTTCTTTAGCATTCTTTGTATGAATGTTTTAAGGTTTTTCATCTCAAGTAAGCTGCCTTCCTGATTCTTTCTTTTCCAACGTATCTTTCCTGTTTTCTCTGTTGCTTAAAACATCTTATATCACCTTCAGTTACAGTTTCCATTACACTCCAAAAAAAGTGTCTTATCTACAAAAGTAAAACATGTAAACCACAAAAAAATCAAATGAAGCTTGTTAAGGTACACAGCATGGTTAGTTCTCGCTCCTTACACTCACTTTACAAATACACAAACAAACCTCTGACCTCTGCAAGTCTAGAAAATTGCGTTCAAAGTTCTTTCCCTTTAAGATAAAAAAAAAAATATGTTTATCGCACTTCCGCATATACGTACATCCATTAACAAAACCCCAGATGCAAGGTTTACACATTGAATCACCAAAATTTCCTCATTCAAGTCACCCATATCATAAAGTAACATGTTAAGGTTGTAAAGAGTGGTCCAGAACAACAATTATGGAGGCAAAACAAAAGGTTTTGCAGTTTCCGCCACATCGGCCGCATTTATCGACAATTTTTCCCAATATCTCAAGTATGGCATAAAGGTTTTCGGGTCTCCCCCACATCAGCCACTTTTATCAGCACTTTCTCACAATATCAAGGATGAAACCGCCGCAACCACAATTTAAAACCTTAGCACAGATCAGATTTTCAGGTAAACTCATGATAGAATAGAATCCTTAAATACAGTTTGACTAATATTTCAACATGCAAAAATCGTCCCAAAAAGCCACATGAAATTCAAACCTCATAAATCGCAACAAAATAACTTCAAAAAGGAAAAATTAAATAAAGGGTATAAAAAAAACAAAAAAAAAAAAACTCATAATCCGCCAACCAACCTGTGCAGCAAGGCCTCATCAGTGACAGAACCAAGCACCATGCGAGCATGTGCCGCATCACGATCCTCAGCCAAGAGCTTGAGCTCTTCCCCAACAGCAACATGGAACATCTGAGGGTGGTTTTGAAGCACGCCACTGAGGAACTTCCCCACCATGGAACGAGGCTCCAGAGGAGAGTTGAGGCTGCTAAACTCACATGGGCTGGCTCCAGCACTTGCTCTGATGAAGGGTCTACGCCTGTGGTGTAACAAACAAGAGGAAGAAACAGAAAAAGCACCACCACCGCCACCAAAATCAGACCTTGTGAAGAATCTGAAGTGGGGTTTATGAGATGATGATGGTAGAGTGAGAAGTGTGTGATGGTGGTGGTGGATGAGACAGTTTTCCATCAAACAAACAACAAAGGAGTTGAATTGATGAATGAAGCAACAAGATTAGAGAGAATTTGTGTTTGTGTGTGAGAGATAGAGAGAGAGAAAGAGAGTGGTTGGTGTCACTGTGATGTGTTTTTGTGTTAAAACAAAGTTGGTTTGGTTATGTATATTGTCTGTGTGTGTACTGTAATAACAGGTTGAGATAGGATTCTTCAATTCACAACAGAAGAGAAGTAAACTAAAATATCTTAAGTTTCTTTTTTCTTTTTCTTTTTCTGATAAAATATCTTAGGTATCTTTTCCTTCTTTTTTTATTAAAATGCCAATTTGATTTTTTTTTTCCAACTTATAAGGTAATTTTAGTTTAAGAAAAAAAAAATGACCATGACTCAAATCCTAAAAGTTTTAATGATAAGAAATCAAATTGATAAAACTTTAATATTTAAGACATGAATTTTTCTAAAGTATGATTTGAGATTAAATGGTATTATAATATTTAAAAGATAAAATTGTTGTAGTATATGAGAAAGTTGAGTGGCAAGTATGTGTGTTGATGGTATTAAAATATCTTAGTTTATGCAACGGATAGGGTTATGAGACTTTTGAGGTAAGGAAGGGTCAGAGTGTGTTGTTGATAAGTGATAAGTGCGTTTTCTAGTGGACAGTTGTTTTGTCATGCATGTGGTCCCAAAACAAGGTGCTGATCATTGCTTCTAAAATAATACAACAACTACTACTTATTTATTCATTGCGTAAATCAAAATTTAATAAATATATAATTTTATTTTGGTTCTTTTGGTTTTGTATTTTTATTGTCAGATTTTTTTTTTCCTTTTCAAATGAATTTTCCCTTCCTAATCAAATATTAGGAAGGACATAAAATCATAATAATATATTTTACAGATAAAATTTCACATCGAATAAAAAAGAAATAAATATAAATTTATATATATAAATATTTCAATTGATAAGAAATCTTGATACCAAAATCAAATTTATTAGTATACAATGTCTTACTAAGTATGTATGGAGATTTATATGAAACCTCCTCCGTCGTCTTATTCTTCTCCATGAAATCTAGAATTAAACAGGAGCACAAAAGCATTTTGTATTTTGTTTTACTTCTCACTGTGTGTACCTGCAATTTTGAAATTAAAAATAATTAAAGAAAAGTTGATAGCAATTTAAAAAAAAAAAACATACAAAAATGTTTTTGGTATACTAATTTATAAAGAAAATACATTAAAGAAAATAAAATAATTCCACGCCGATTCTAAAGAAGATAACAACCAATAAGTGGTGTCTCTATGAAAGGGACAAAAGTGAACTAATAGAATATGTTTTGCTGTATTTGTTAATTTTCATAAATTTTTACTATAAATATTTTTATATTTTTAATTAGTTAGATATAAACTGCCTATTAATTTGGAAATTTATTACAATACATATTTTTTTAATTCTATCCCAACTATTACAAGTATCTTTTTAAAAAGGTAATTATACAATAACCAAATCTAAACATTAAAAGATATTCATTACATATAAAATATTGATCCAAAAATCTGTTCTTTTGTTCATCACTCCACAAAATGAGAACAGCCTCAAATGTGGTAATATATTTGAAAATAAAATCAATCAAATGGATATATTTTTTGTATACTAAAAAATGATAAATATTTTATTTTTTTAAATGATACTATTTATGTTTGAAGTCAAAACATACACTAATCTCATTTGATATAATTAAATTATACTTGTATGACACAATTAAGTAAAACACATATTATATACATATATAATTTAAAATTTTCAAGTATGTAGCAATTATATAAATTTTGAGTGACATATTTTGGAAAATAATATATGGAAAAAAGTTTTGGTGATATTTTAATTTATTTTTATTTTTTATTTTTTTTCCTATCGATGTTAAGTGATGGTTCTCTATTTTGTCCACAAAAACAAAGTCTATTCTCTTTAATCTGATGTGTCGTAATGAGTGACTCCAATATGACTACATAGTGTAAGTGGAATATACGACAATTGTCCATAACTAGGGCAAAGAAAGAGTCAATTTCTGAATAAAAAATAAGTACAAGCAGATTTTGGAAAGAGGTGCTTAAACCTAATTTCTGTCATCAAACTTTTTTTTATGTTCGGGTCCCAAAGAAACAGAATAAAAAACAAAGGAAAGGAATGGGTGATTTCATTAATTATTTAGCAAAAAAATGAAAATGATAAAGAAAATGTTTGTATAGTTGACATAAAATATATTAGTAAGTAAATATAAGTGCAAAGGAAGAATAATTTATAGCATATAGTTGTAATGATGGGATATGGAAGGATTCATAATGGAGGAATGGAAATTTGGTACATTTCCGGGAAAATAATACATCATTTTATACATTAAACAATGACTCAAAAATTATTGTACTTTATTATTGATTTTATACGTTGAATATGTTACATATTAATAAGTTTTTGTAATAGATTAGAGGAAATAAGTAGACTTTTAAGAGTGGAAAGTGAAGTTCTTATTTATCAAATATTTTTAGTATTAGATTTGGGGAAGAACTTTCGAACCTTAAGAGATAGAATTAACGGAATAAAAAAAAGGAAAGATTTACTAAGATACATCTAATGGAGTTTGTGTCAATTTGTTTCTGTATCACTTTGTATCTAAACTTTTTTTTTTGGTTGAGATTACTTATAGTTGTTTAACTTGCATGTATTATATTTGTTAATCTAAGTATAATTCACTATATTTTGTTAATATAAGTATAATTCATCTTGTTAGTAATTTTTGTGCTTAATATTATCATACGTTATTGAAAGAGACTTTTTTTTCCATACAAAATGAATCGTCTTATGAGTTAAATACTTATAAATAAAATATTTGTCCATGTGTTATTTTATTTTTCTTCTTTTAAAGAAACTCTTTAAGAAATAATAAGATTTTTCTATTCTTAAGAAATATTTGTAACAATTTGAAATGCAATGGTGTAGAAGGATTATCCATCCGAGAAAATTGTTTCTTTAAGTTTATTAGTTCATATCAGATTTTGAGAAGATTGAACTAGTAAATTTTCATTGGTATTTTTCATGTTTTTTAATTGAAGAAGTATATAATTGATCCTTCTCATGTATTAGAGGTAAAAGATATACAAGTAAGAAAGAATCTCTCAATGGAGATACAATCTATGGGCTTATAGGATCATTGAACAAAGCAACTTAGAGTAAAGTTCATCAGTTCAACCAAGGCATTCTAGGATAGAAAAAGAAGTGACTCTACTTGGGAGTTAGAAGTATATGAAGCAATCATACCCACATTTATTATCTAGTAAGTCAAATTTTCAAGTTCAAAAATTTTTGTTATGGGGAAGTGTTAGATATATGGGTAAAATTCATGCTCATTTTCATGAATTTAATGAATTGTTGGCATTACATGGCCTTGCTGATAAATATTCTCATTTCCATTATCAGATTTTGAGTGAACCTGTTGTATCCATTTTGACTTCTACTTTATTTCACTTTTTTGCTATACCTAATAAACCAATTAATGATACACATTTTTTGTTGATGATTCATTTGCATTGACATTTCAACATGATAGTCACAATAACTCTCGCAAGTCGAGAAAAGGACATCACAAGTGTGACCACGGTGGTAGGCTAGGTTACAAGATTTACAAGTGTTATGTATTACATGGTCATTGTCCTAGTTTTGCTACTGCTACTCAGATTTTTCCTCCCTCATAATCACCTATTAAGGATCCTCTTTCATCTTATATTATCGACGACTATGTTATTTTCAATAAATTTTTCAAATGGTATACAATAAAAACTGATATTACCGATGACCAAAATCAGTCGGTAATGCGTAAAATCCGTCGGTAAATTAAAATTCTCGACTGATTATCGACGCCCAAACACCCGTCGATAAAAGTACAGTTAGTAAATTTTACCGATGGATTTTTTTTCTTTTGGTAATTATCGAAGGAAAAAAGTTGTCGGTAACTATCGAAGGCAAAATACGTCGGTAATTACCGAAGGAAAAAATCTGTCAATAACTACTGAAGAAAAAAATATATCGATAATTACTGAAGTAAAAATCCGTCGGTAAAAATCCCGATATGGATCATCTTCTTCCTCGTTCTCCTTCTTCCTGTATTTCTTTATTTCATTTATACCGATCCAGAATCTTTGCATGGTGAAGGAAAACGTTGGCATTGGTCATTATAGTGGACAAAATCATTTTTACCAATCATTCTTCTTCAGAATCGTTACAGTGAAAAAAATTGGTGTTATACAGTGGTGAAAGTGCCTGAGCGTGAAAACGGAAGAACAAAAGCAGGTTGCACAGTGGTGGCAATAGCTTAAGCGTGAAAGGGGAAGAAAAGAGTCATTAGACAGTGCTGGCAGTGGTTGCAAAGAAGAAGGATGGAGGCAGTTGAACAGAGCAAAGACCTTATTGAACGGAGATGGAGGAAGTCTTGATTTGTAGCTGCAATGGAGTGGAAGAGAAGAAAAAGATGGAGTGAAAGATGTAGAAGTAGGAAAAAAGCAACTTCCTCGTGCAGATGAGATAAATGGGCATATATAACGCACCTTGCTCGCGGACAGAGAGGAAAAATGGGCGGGAAATTCCCGCTCATTTTACCACGAATTTTTCCTTCAATAATTAAAATAATGGGCGGAAAAATTCCCACCCACTGTACCGATCAATTTACCGAATGATATTTTCTTTCAGTAAATGTAAACTACAATACCGACGGATTTTCCTTCTATAAGTGCAAGGTGCATTACTGACAGATTTATCGACGGATTTTTCTTTTGATAAGTGTAAGGTGCATTACCGATGGATTTTTACTTCGATAAGTGCAAGGTGCATTACTGATGGATTTTTTCCTTCCGTAACGATTCCATCGATAAATCTATAGGTAAGAAAAAAGAATTACGTTGATAAAATCCGTCGGTAAGTCAAATTTATCGACAAAAATATTTTCGTCGATAAAAATCCGTTAGTGATTAACAAATTTTTTGTAGCAAAGATTAACAATATTTTAGTTCCAGTGACATGCACAAGTATATCTTTTTTTGTCTGACTCCATCTTTTTCTCTTGGTCTTGGGTTTTTGATAGATTAACATGCTTTATGAGTAATACAAATAAATAAATAAATTATATATAAATTATTTAAAGTAATACATTAGAAATTAAACTTGTAAAATTTAATTCCAAAAATTTTATTATTTATTTTAGTTATCCCGTTGTTTAAATATTATTTATAATATCATATATATGAATTTTATATACATTAATAGAAACAACAATTTGACTTAGAGGATAAGTATGAATAGAAATAAAATGAGGTGTTTGTGAAGATAAATTAATATATATATATATATATATATATATATATATATATATATATATATATATATATATATAATTCACTATATTAATTTTTATGCATTTTATTTATTTATGTTACCTATTCTTATTTATATATTTTTGCAATTCCTAATTTATTTTAACCAAATATTTTTTTAATTATTTTTATTCTATAAACTTATTTTTATTTATTCCATTTTTTTTATTTGTGTGAAACATGCTAGGAAAGAAATGCAACTACAAATAGATTAATAAATATGACAGGACAACTTTTAGCCACAGTTCATTTGATTGACAGACAGGTATTCAAAGCGTCACACTCGGAAACTTGCAAGAACCATAACCTATAAAACGACCAAAGAAAGAAATTATATTAGATAAAGTAAAATACAGAAATGATGGATAATAAGTAATACTAAACATATTTGAGAACTTTGTTTAGTATGAGTAATTTGTTTATTATTTGTGAGGATTATCTTTAATTGTTTTAAGTGATTTATGATAATTTATAAAAATAATTTGTTTCTATTTCTTCCGCTAACTTTTTAATAACAAAAAAAAATATTTATATTTAAAAAAGATATATCTAAGAAGAATTTTAACATTATACTAAAAATTAACGTTTCATTGATTCAATTAAATCTATGATATGTACTAATAAACTTTTTATTCAAATTCATTATTTTCCACTGAACCAACTACTTCTCTTTTTGATTGGCTTCTCTTCAAATCAGTACAAATCGATCTTCTATCTTCTATTTTTAAATTTGGATTTTGAATTTAATTTAATATGAAACTCCAGTTTACTCTTCTTGAATTCATTGGTTTTAAAATAAATATAATGTTTAAGTACTAATTAAACCTACTTTATTAGTTTCCATAAAAATGTTGAAATCTAAAAGAATTTCTATCAGAAAAAGAAGTATATGGGTACATAAAACATTACAGAAAAAATATCTAATTATAAACCTAATATGTAATCCATAAACTAAGAAATTTTAAAAACTGTAGATCTAAAAGCTTTAATCCCTAAAGAAATGACTATTTTTTGTTCGTCAATATCATGAACGTGGATATTTTTGTCTTATAACATTATTTGTCTTTTTCATGATATAATTAGTCTCTAAAAAACATTAATTGTGCTTAACTAGTCCTTGTTTTCATGTTTGTAGCTTTAAAACAAAACCAATTAATTGTTTATTTAAAAATTAGTTTTTTTCTTTTCTTTTCTGCAAAGGATTTCACATATATATTCTACCAACTAATAAAAATAATTCTAGATATCATATTTTAAATAATTACTATAAAATAAATAAATCTATAACATATGAAAGTTTGTGATTAGATGATAGTATAAAAAAATATTTGGACTATCTGTGCATACATTGGATCAGTTTTTAATGAATAAAAAACTGATTATGATATAAAATAATCTAATAACTATTTTAGAATTGTTTTTAAAGAAAAAAGATAATTTATATTCTGATTAGTCATAAAGTTCACTTTTTAGAAATGGAAATAAATTATTTGAATTATATTTTATATTCTTTTAATTTTTTGAATTGGTTTTAAATATACGAATAATTTGAAAACTTAAAAAGTGATTTATTTTAAAGAAATTATAAGAAATAGGCCCATTTCGAAACCACTTTGCAAATTTACTAATTCTGCAAAACAAAACTTACTTGGATCCTTTGCAGTTTGGGTTGCAAGCCCATTGAAAGAGCACGTTCCTCCCACGCGCCTAAACTGCGCCCAATAAGCACTGAACGCGTAATCAGCATGACCCGTCACCGAATCGGGTTTATAACACGGGTTCCCAGGTTGAATCGGGTCACACGTTCCATTTCCCTGCGAGCAAGCGAAAGATAACGCCGCCGCCACCTCCGTCACATTCGCCCCCTCTGCCACTACACACCACGCCTCCCCTTTATAATCCACCGCCGGCGGCACTGGCGCAAGCTCCGACTCCGGAGTCTTGCCGGAGAGATCAATGTCGTAAACCCTCGACCCATTCGGGTACAACAACCCAAAATGCCGCTCCGAACCTAAACCCGGCTTTAAGTTCTCATTATAAAGCGCAAATATGAGAGCCGGAAGAACCAAACCCGGTCGAGCCGGGGTTCCCAAAACCGGTTTTTGGGTAAGCCTTTTCACAACGTTTCGGTTATACGTGGCAGCATTGTGGACGTTGGCGCCAACTTGGTCCAAGTCTCCCCCATTGGGCCAACCCGTTTCGGCGATGAAGATCCGAATACCCGGGTACCCGAGACGTTTCATGGCGAAATAAACGGCGTCAACCATCTGGTCGAATAGGTTGGTGTAAATTAACCCAGTTAACGAGTCCGTTACCGTGATGTTTCTGGACTCGAAGAGACTGTAATCGAGGTTAATATTGGTCGGGTCGGAGGCCCACGCGAAAAACGGGTACACGTCTAGGAAGAAAAAAGAGCGTGTTTTGTGGAGGAAGTGTAGCATTGGCTTGATTATGGGAAGCGCTATGTCGTTTCTGAAAGTGCCGTTTGAGGGTGGAAACGACGATTGCAAAACGTCCATGGCGTGCGGAGTTCCGATTTTTACCTTGTGCAAACGGAAAACTTTCAGAGAGTGTGAGATTCGGTGCATCGCGGGAACAATGTGGGCCCATGTTTCGTTGCCTGTGATGTGATGAGAGAGAGTCAATACCAAAATTAAATGAATTATGAATCAAATTTATCTATATATTTATAATTTAGGAACTCCAATTTTAATGACATCTTTTAATTTTTATTTTTCAAAAAAACATGGATAAGATAAAGAATTTAGAAAAAAAAGGGACCATAATCCTCTCACCAAGATTAAATTCTAACTAATTTTACAGCATTAATGAGTTATCTCATATTGTAAAATCGACTTTTCAAACATCCAATTGTCAACGTAAAAAAGTAACATTAGTGTTGACATAATTATCTTTCGAAAGGAGTTTATTTAAGAAAAAATAAGTCAAAATTTGTGTACATCAATCAAAAAAGCTATTGTATTTACGTATGCAAGTTGAAACAAATGAATATATAAATCTGCACCCAATTCCTGAAAATCTGTGGCTTAATTATTTTAATCTTTAAATCTAAACTACAAAGTAAAATATTACCAAAAAACCATTTGTTCTTTTTCGTCTACGTTATAGCTAGAATTGAAAATTAAGATGGCGGATATTTTACACTATTCTGCAAAATAAAATAAAAAAAGAACACATGTTTTGAAAAGTCAAAGATTGAAACAGATTACACCATTAGTCTTAAGTTACAAAAAAAAAAAACATTTAATTCTATCTTTTAGAGAGAATGGAAGAACTTGGTTAAACTCCAACACATCAGTTTAAACCTATAAAACCATTTTTTAATATATTAATATAATATAAAATTTAAAATTTCGAAGTTTAAATAAGATCCTATATAAAAGAAAAATTATTTTCTATTTCAAAAATTAATTAGAAAGTAAACTTTATAAAATTCAATAATTGAACAAAATATTAATTAAATATTAGTCTTATATGATTATTTTGATATATTTTTTAATTGAACTAAATATTATAAAAAAATAAAAAAGATATAATTCAATTACAAAGAAATAGATTAATTAATTAAGAACAACTAACTCATCAAGACAATTTTCCTTGCATTGTCTGATATTATAATAATTTGAGCGTTGAAGACTATCAATTTAATGATTGAAAAATTATAAGAAGTTAATTTGAAGAACTAACTGAATCTGCTTAAAAGTGGCAAAAAGCTGGTTGGAAACGCACCTGTGCTGCTAATGAGTTCGTTGCCGACGAGGAGGTAGCGGATGAGCGTTTCTGGGTAGAAGGGTACGACGTTGGATCGAACCCATTGGTCCGAGAATGTCTGGTTGGTGGAGGCGTTCACCACAAGCTCGTTCGGGAGCATGATCGACACCTGGATTCCCGTGTTCCGAAGCGCTTCCAGAATTTCCGCGTTTGCGTCGTAGATTTTGACGCGCTTGGCTTTCAGAAGCGACTGTATGAGACGCACCGAGATTCTCGGCGGAGGAAGGTTTGTCCCCAATCGCCCATAGTTCACTCCCACTTCCCCTGAAATATCAGCTCCTGTTTCACGATCCAAAATTTCAGAATCCATAACCTTCTTTTTTTTCACATGCGAAACGCGATTATAGATTCAAAATGCAAAACCAAACACATACTTGATTCAAATATTTGGAAGCTTTGGTAGGAAAATGACTTACTGGATATGGAGAATGAGAAAAACAAGATGAACAGATAAATCACTGCTATGGCCATTGCATGAAGTTCAAGATATCTTTCTATTTGATTCAGCTTTTTTTCTCCTTAAATAGGATTATTGGATTTTGGAATTGCGTTTATATCTGGGAAGATGAGAACACGAATAGAGTTCAACAATAACGTTGACTTTATGTACAATACAATAGGTCTTAAGCTTCTTTATTTTAGTTAATTTTGAATTCTAGTTAACATTTTATGATTTTTTTTTTTAATTTTTAATGGAATGATTTTAATATTCTTCATAATTCCGTGTTGAATACATCCAATAATAGTATTGACAGGATAGTGTATTCATATTTATATAAATTTAAATTTGTTGATGTGATAAAATAATATTGTGCTACATTGTATTTCTTTTAAATAAAAAAATTGTTGATTATGAATAAAATTAAGTTCATATTTCTTAAATAAGTTCCTTGTTCGTTAATTTTTTTTATTTGTGTTAGTTAGGTTTTATCATGAATTAGTCATAGAAAAACATTGAATATTATAATAAAATGGAAAACCAACTCATAAGATGACATTAATTAATAAAGAGATTAAAAGCAGAATTAAGAATAAATTTTTTATTTAATTTGTCATTACCTTGTTGTAGGAAAACTATATATTACTAAAAATTGAATGTTTATTGAGAGATTGAGAATAGTATAAGTTGGTGGGTTTTGGAATATTGTAGAATGAAAAGGACTTACGAAGGTCCTGAATGCCAGATTAGAGTTACTATGGACCTTCTTCTGTAAGGGAATAATGAGTGTAGTTGACTAGACCTTGAGATACTGTCTGTTTTATGTGCTTTTTTCTTTTCTTCATGGATTTTCTTCATGGCATCTTTTGAAAACAAAGACATTTACCCTATCAATTATTTTATTGTTTTATAAATTAGTCATTATAGTTTAATCATGTAAGTTAAACCTTTTAGTATTAAAGTATTACGGAAATATTGATTTTCACGTATTGAAAAAAATATATAAATCAAAACTATTTTTAGTTTAAATATGAATAGATTTGTTCTATAAATGCTCGTTAAAGGGATGTTCATTGGGCTAAATTAATTGATGAGATTTATTTTACATGATTGTTCAAATAAATTGTGTATTTTAATTGGTGAATTTAATGTTACTTGGAAAATTGTGAATTGTTTAGTTGATAACCTATACATATTTTTTTGTTTTATGAATTTCATTTTTAGTTTTGTTGAGACTATTGATTAAATTAATTCTTAAAATGATTTGTCTTTGATTATATTCTTATTTTGTTAATTATTATTTTTAACTTTTTTTTCGTGATAATTACAACCTTATTTTTCATTATCACTCTAAATATGATATTAGAGAAAGTTATAAAAATAAAGACAAAAATTCATGATTGTATGATATTTTTAAATGTATCTCGTATTTAATTTTTTTTTTCAATTATATATATGATTCTCTAAAATTCATGATGGTTTGATATTGTGGAATATATTTCATACTTTAATATATTCTTTAATTATATGATTTTTCTGTTTCAATGGAGATTAACAGACTGTTTTTAGATCTGTAGTAAAATATTATGCATGTATTTTTTGTAAAAGAGTTAGAGCACTTCAAGTGATCCATAATCAATATATTTCATTCAATATGAAAAAAAAAATTGACAAAGAGGTGAGATATCTAACACAATTCAAGATTAAAAACTTATGAATTATCACATCCATTGACATTAAGGTGTGTATATATCATATTTGGCTATGCATGGTATATAGTAGAGATCGAACAGTTAACATTCAGGACTGTTTGGTCCATCCATTACAACAACAACAGTCAATATATCATATTTGGCTATCTATGGTATATAGTAGAGATCGAACGGTTAACATTTAGGACTATTTGGTCCATCCACTACAGCAACAACGGTCAATCAGTTCAAAATGGTTTTATTGATGTTTAGTTATAATTGGACCAACGTTTAAGTTATTATTGGGCGAATAGTTCAACAGACCATAAAATAAAGTTATTATTGAGCCAATAGTCTAACAGACGATAAAATAAAGTTAGGGTGTTGTTCCCTCCACCTCTCCGTTTTCTCCTTCCACCTCCCCAATTTTTTCCAATTTTCTTTTTTTACAAAAATAACCTTTCTTTTACCTTTTTTAACCCTTTTTAACTTTTATTCTCTGCTCACAGCCTCCTCCCCTCCCTCAACCTAAACTCCATCATCATCAGCTCATTCAACTTCTTCTTCAGCCCATTGGTGACAGTGATCGGGTTCGATAGATGGGCGGCGTGCTGTCCTTGAGACCGGAGAGCCTTCGGTTGGCGGCGTTGGCCCGATCCATCTCCTCAAGCTGGGTCTGAATCGTCCTCCCTTAAACGAATATGATGATCCGTCGACGGATGACAAGATCCGTTTAAGGCAAAAGTGGATGGCATGACATAACCACGGAGTCTTTCTCTTTTTCCTTCTCATGCACCATATAAGAACACCAATGAAGCCAAGTAGCAGAAATCCAGCCACCACACCAATTGCCACTACACCACCAGTGCTGATTATACCTCCAGGAGAGCTTGGCTCTGCTGTCGGGTTCAAAGTAGGGGATGGGGGCGATGAAACTTTTGATGGGGATGGCGGTGGCGGGGCCAATTGAGTAACTAAAGGTGGTGATGAGCTTGGCGTAGAATTTGAAGGGGGAGCTAGGGAGGAACTTGGTGTGGGAGGAGGACTAATCCTAGAAGGTGGGTTGGATGGTTCAGGTGCTGAAGGTGGCGATGACCTCGGTGACGGCGCATGCACCGCTACCGAAGGTGGCGGTGGTGACCTAGTTGAGTTTCTAGGGGACGGTGCAGCCGGAGGAGATGGTGAATTTCGTGGTGGCGAGGCTGGTGGCAACGTGGTGGCCGGAGGTGGTGGTGATGATGTAGTGACTGATGGAGGGGGTGTTGTAGACACGGGAGAGGTGAAGAATTAGGTGGCGGTGACGGCGGAGCCACCGGAGATAGGGTTAGCAGAGGCGGAGATTCTGCTTGTTGTGGCAGAGAAGTGGAAGAAGGGGTTTGTTGCCACGGAGGAGTGGTGGTGTTGGATGGTGAGGGACTAGTGTTGGAGGAGGGTGGTGTTTGTGGCGGTGGAGATGCCGCCGCAAACAGCGACGCTGCGGACATATCACGTGTCAATCTCAGCACAAAGCAAAGCTCTAAACTTCAGATCCCATGATAACAACCGAAATTCTTAGATCTCAAGCAAAGATGAAAACTTTGGATGAAGATAGTTAAGTTCTATTGCAATAGTCACCAAACTTTACCAACCAAGAAACCAAACCAATGCATCAGGTGTCACACCTCAAAATCTCAACCTCAAAATCTCGTGAAAGCACAAAACCCAGATCACATAACAGTGCCAATCTCTGCATCACATTTCAGACTCAATAAAAACACTCAATATTCCTTCTTCAATTTTTAATAATATGGTTATCTATGGTACTTTTGTTCCCCACAATCTATGAAGATTGATTCTGTTGATGTCAGATTTTGTTGACGTAGTGGAGCATCCAAAGCAGCACTACGAGATAGAAGAACGAAAGGGTTCTCCCTCAAACCTCAGACCTTAAACTTCAAATACCTTTTCTTTGCCTTGTTTGAACATTACCCATGTTCTCGTCTCCCTCCTGAACGCGTTTTCTTCTTCGGAGTAGAAGGCAATAAACATTGATGAATTTTCAACCTAGTATAACATGTTTGAATTAGGGTGTGTTTTTGTGTGGCGTGTCTGCATATGCTAGGCTTCAATGGGTCAGGAACATGGTTACGCAGATTGTGTTGTGGTGTGGGGTCGCAAATCCAAAAGCCACGTGAAGGGATAGAATAGGAATAGAAAAATAAAAGAAAGGGTAAAAGAGGAAGGGGGAGGTGGAGGGAGCAAATGGGGAGGTGTAGGGAGCAACACCCATAAAATTATTATCAATAATCTAACCGACGATAAAATAAAGTTATTATTAGACCAACAGATGATAAAATAATCAAATATATCTAATAAGCTATGCTATCTTTTATGAAGCTTAAAGCATTAATTCTATAAATGGCAATGTTCGAGGATGATCTTTTATACCTTTTTTATATTGGTTTAATATAGAAAGGTGTGATAAAGGTGTGATACTATATAGATTTTGACATTAGCTGATGTAATACGAGGAGTTTCTCAATTATTATTTTTTAGACATTCTCTTTTATCATTACAGAAAAATTAAACAAAATACTAAATATGGACAAAAGTTCTACTTCTTTTTTTCAACATAAAAATCAACAAAACTAAATCAAAACTAAAAACAAACCATAATAACTACTGATCAAAATAAAAGAGTAGATATTACTTATTATCCTATATCAAAATCGTAACTATTAATTTCTAATATATAAAACTATTTTGCTTCGATACTTTCAATTATCTCTATCCTTAATGATTCCTTGTCAACAAAAGGTTGTAGCATTTTTTTATCTATAATAAAGAATACAACCACATGAAAATATTGTTCATCAAACAAATAACCACCAAATGTCAATCAGACCTAAATTAAATATATTTATCGATGTTTGCTGTTATATTAATTATGTAGCATGTGTAGTGAGTTAGTTGTTGTATTTGCATTTAATATAAGCAGTCATGCAAATATTCTTTTAGTATTCATAAATCCACCATTAAATATAAGCATGTCATTTCATTTTTTTATTTTATTTTTCAACGTTTGTCTTGTATGACTTGAGGCTAAAGAAATCATACAAATCAGCATTATATTTACAATTAAGATATCTTGAATTGACAAATACCCAACAAATTTCAAAGTAAACAAATGCTTTAACAAGTAAAAAATGATATCAAAAGATGCAAAAACCAATGCTTCTAAGTTACGTTTTGGAACTTTTCTTGACTATGTAACACGTGTAATATCAACTGCAATTATTTTATATATAGAAAATTGTTTCGGTATAAATTGGGGGACCGAAAGGTCAAACCTTGATCACGTCACTTTCTGCCCTTCCGTCTGCTTCTTCTTTTTTAGGACCGTCCGGTTGGTATCTGCTTCAATCGTCCGATGTTGCTCGAACTCTGACCGAGAGGGGGGAGTACCTGAAAAGGCGCTCCGACGCTCAAGTTAGGCGTGAGTAGAGAATTAGACCCTCTGTGAGAGAGGATTGAGAGAGTTTGATAGCAAAGAATGTGCTAAGGAATTATGAGTGGAGTGTATTGGGAGTGTGAATAACTCGTACCTTGTTTGGAGTCCTCAGGCCTTTATTTATAGGCTTTGGATTGATATAAGATGAACAAAATATAAACAGAATAAAATATAATCTTATTTGGCATATCTCTGATATGATAAAATAAAATATAATCTTGCTTGGCATATCTCTGATATGAATAAAATAAAATATAACCTTACTTGGCATATTTCTGATACGATATCTTCGTTTGGATTTTATTTGTACTTGCAATATATTTGGTTGATATATTTCTGTTTGGAATATATATGATTGATATATCTGGAAATCTTTTATTCTGGTGCTGGGCCTCGAGCCCAATAAGTATTGGCACTGTGATGGGCCCCTGTAAGGCCGGCCGTTGACTTTGGAGATACACCACCGTACATCATCCCCCCCAAGTCCGAGGGAAAGGGAGGGGTTTGCTTCTTCATGACCGAAGGACTTAGTTTTGTCTGGCGCTCGGTGTAACTTTGTCGCATTGTATGCTGTGCCGGTCGGACTATGTGTCCTGAAAGGTTTCTAGATTTGAGTAAATCTAGCGGACATGGCGTCCGGTGGGACATTGCGTCCTGAAAGAGTAAAACTGGCGGACATGGCGCCCGGTGGGACATTGCGTCCTGAAAGATTTCTAGATTTGAGTAAATCTAGCGGACATGGCGTCCGGTGGGACATTGCGTCCTGAAAGAGGAAAACTGGCGGACATGGCGCCCGGTGGGACATTGCGTCCTGAAAGATTTCTAGATTTGAGTAAATCTAGCGGACATGGCGTCCGGTGGGACATTGCGTCCTGAAAGAGGAAAACTGGCGGACATGGCGCCCGGTGGGACATTGAGTCCTGAAAGATTTCTAGATTTGAGTAAATCTAGCGGACATGGCGTCCGGTGGGACATTGCGTCCTGAAAGAGTAAATATGGCGGACATGGCGCCCGGTGGGACATTGCGTCCTGAAAGAGTGAATCTGGCGGACATGGCGCCCGATCCTGCAGTGTAAAGATGAATTGCACATAGAATTTTGAACTGAAATACCTCGTTGAAAATATATTGATAGAATGAATAACACCGTTTATGAGAATTAAAGCATAAAATAACAAACTAAGCATTTAACTGTAATAAAATTTAAGGTGGGTTGCGTTCCATGTGCTGGGAACAGCTGTTCCGTCAAGACGTTCGAGGCGATATGCCCCATTTTTCAGGTCGTCTCTGATACGAAAAGGTTCTTCCCATTTATCAGCAAGTTTTCCGTGCGTTCTGTCCTTTCGAGCCTCCCCGCGTTTACGCCAAATCAGGTCTCCTTCGGTGAAACTGCGCGGCTTTACTTTGGTGTTGTAACGCCGGGTGATAAGTCTTTTCTGGGCTGCATTTTTGACGAGGGCCGTTTCACGGCGTTCAGGTAATGTGTCAAGGTTAATCTTCAACTGTTGGTCATTGAGGCTCATATCTTGTATATTCCGTCGTAGGGAAGGTTCTCCAACCTCGACCGGTAGCATAGCGTCCGTCCCATACGTGAGGTTGAAAGGAGTCTCACCAGTGGAACCGTGCGGTGTACAGCGGTAGGCCCATAGTATTTCCGGGAGTTCCTCAACCCAAGAGCCCTTGGCTTCCCCCAGGCGTTTCTTCAATTCAGAAATGACGGCCTTGTTGGCTGCTTCCGCCTGACCATTAGTTTGTGGATGTTCAACCGAGCTTG
Organism: Vigna mungo; assembly: GCA_036885675.1. Taxonomy (NCBI): domain Eukaryota; kingdom Viridiplantae; phylum Streptophyta; class Magnoliopsida; order Fabales; family Fabaceae; genus Vigna; species Vigna mungo. The sequence goes on from CP144698.1 coordinate 22,518,392, forward strand.
TAACATGTTTGATACCCAGGCCGCGAAGGAATTCCTCCAGCGCTCGATCGACGAATTGCCGGCCGTTATCTGTGATAATTTTCTGCGGAATGCCAAATCTGCATATTAAATGCCAAATGAAACTTTGTACCTTCCGGGCGGTTATGGTAGCAAGGGCTTCCGCTTCAATCCATTTGGTAAAGTAATCGACCGCTACAAGAAGATACTTTCTCTGACCACTGCCGACCGGTAATGGGCCGGCTATATCCATTCCCCACTGGGCGAACGGCCACGGAGAGATGATTCCCATGAGTTCTGATGGGGGAATCCGGGTGTCCTGTCCATGAGATTGACAGGAGATGCATCGTCTAACGAAGTCCGCACAATCCTTTTCAATGGTAGGCCAATAGAAACCTGCTCGTAAAATTTTTGCTCGAAGTACTCGTTTTCCCGAGTGTGTACCACAGATCCCCTGATGCAACTCCTGCATAACGTAGCGTCCTTCATCCGCCGACAAACACTTCAACAATGGGGTAGTGTATCCACGCCGATAAAGATCATCACCAATGAACGTATAACGGGCAATTCGCCTGGAATCAGAGGCATTCACGAACCCTCCTTGTTCCTGTTGGATCATTAACTGTGTAATTTCATGCCGCCAGTCGGTTTTTGAAGGGGGAAGGTCAACGGAACATGTCTCCAGCAAAGGTTTATCCAACGTGGTTTTGATTACCGAAGTTAGTTGCGACTTATTCCGGCGGTGCGTCAATTTAGACAACATATCTGCGCGGGAATTCTGTGCCCTGGGTACGTGTGTGATACTGAAGCTGGAGAATGACTTGATCAAATCACTAACCTTGTGGTAATATTGCAATAGCTGATTATCTTTGACCTGAAAAGTACCGTTGATATGTCCGACGACCAGCTGAGAATCCATCCGGCATTCCAAACGGTCGACCTCCAATTCTTCGGCCAAAAGCAGTCCGCTGATTAGGGCCTCATATTCCGCCTGGTTGTTGCTGAGTTGGAAGTTGAAGGATATAGCCTGTTCGACCACCAAACCGTCCGGTCCTTCAAGTACAACACCTGCACCGCCTCCTTTCCTATCTGAAGATCCATCCACACTCAAATTCCACGTGAAAGGAGTGAATTCCGGGGAGAATTCTGCCGTGAAGTCGGCCAGATGTTGGCCTTTGACGGAGCCCTGAGGTTCAAAGCGGAGGCCGAATTCTGATAATTCAATGGACCAAGCCACCATCCGTCCGGCGAGATCTGGCTTCCGGAGAATCTTAGCGATCGGATGATTTGTCCGAACCACTACCTGATGACTCTGGAAGTACGGTCGGAGCCTTCTGGCCGCCATAATCAAGGCTAAAGCCACCTTTTCCACCTGGGAGTATCGTTCTTCAGCTCCATGCATGGTCCTGCTGACAAAATAAATCAATTTAAAAGTAGGAGTCTCCTGAACGAGAGCTGCACTTACCGAGTGATTAGAGATTGACAAATATAATTGCAAATCAAAACCGTCCGTCGGTCGGGCCATAACCGGAGGGGATGCCAAGATGTTCTTTATTGTGGAGAAGGCGGCCTCACATTGATCATCCCAGTGCCGGGGTATATTTTGCTTCATATTTTTTAATATGGGCTTGATGTGGTCCGAGAGCTTCGGAATGAATCGAGATAAGGCGGTGAGGCGACCGACCAAACATTGCACCTCTTTAAGCTTCGTCGGGCTTCGCATTTCCAGAATCGCCCGGCATTTATCTGGATTGACCTCTATTCCCCGGTTAGTCAGCATGAAACCTAGGAACTTTCCTGCCGGCACCCCGAAAGTACATTTCAAAGGGTTCAACCGTAGGCCATAACGGTTGAGTTGTTGGAAGACCTCAGCCAAGTCCTGCAAGTGTTGCTGATGAGAAGAGCTTTTAACCACCATGTCATCGACATATACCTCCATGCACCGTCCGATCTGGTCTCGGAATACCTTATCCATGAGCCGCTGGTAAGTTGCGCCGGCGTTTTTAAGGCCGAACGGCATTACCTCGTAACAGTAGTTAGCCCGCTCGGTTATGAAAGCTGTCTTCTCCTGATCCGGGACATGCATTGGGATCTGGTTATATCCCGAGTAAGCATCCAAAAAACTCAAAACCGTGTGCCCCGATGCTCCATCCACCAACCGGTCGATGCTAGGAAGAGGATAATTATCTTTAGGACACGCTTTGTTGAGGTCGGTAAAATCAACGCACATCCGCCATTGACCATTTGCCTTCTTCACCATCACCACATTCGCGAGCCAAGTAGTGTATCGGATTTCCCGTACGAATCCGGCCTTTACTAGCTTGTTTACTTCGTCCCGGACGGCTTCTCGCTTGTCATTGCCGAGTCGCCGTTTTTTCTGAGTTACCGGACGTGCCTCCCGAAATACAGATAGTTTATGAGTGATCACACTAGGGTGAATCCCCGGTAGGTCAGAGGCGGTCCACGTAAAAAGTTTATTGTTTGACTTCAGAAATGTGATTAGGCCCTTTTCCTGTTCAGCGGTCAAGTCAGCGCCAATGGAAGTGGTCCGGTCGGCACTCCCGCCGAGGATGAACTGTTTAGTTTCCCCCTGGGGTAGGATGCGCTCATTAGTGTTGGTTCGGGGATCCAAGTCGACCAGTATCGTTTCGGAGCGATTCTCCCTCAAGTACGGTTTAGCTTTCAAAGCGGCCGCATAACATTGCCGGGCGGTTTTCTGATCGGCCCGAACGGTGCATATGGTTCCGTCGTCCGAAGGGAATTTCATCGCCAAGTGTGGAGTAGAAACAATAACGCCGAAGGCATTCAAGCAGGGCCTCCCTAGAAGGGCGTTGTATGAAGTGTGAGCTTCTACCAGCAAAAAACGCGTGTGCTTCTCTTTGGCTTTATCTCCGGTTCCTAAACGGGTTCGGAGATCAAGATATCCCCGAGTATCAACCCGTTCACCTGCGAATCCCACAATTTGCTCGCTGAAGGGTGTTATCATGTCTTCAGACAATCCCATCTTCTGAAATGTAGTCCAGTATAGGATATTGACGGAGCTCCCCTGATCTACAAGAACTTTACTCACATCAAATTGCGCTATGCGGGCGGTTATGACCATGGGATCATCCTGGTCGGGATCCGGAGCATGGAAATCTCTATCCGTGAAGGTGATGTCCGACATCGACAAAGGGTTACGGGTCACGTTATGTACACTCCGCAAACTCCGCAAATGTCTTTTGCGGGCGGATGATTAGGCCCCTCCTCCTGCGAAGCCACCAGAGATAGTGTCAATCCTTCCTCTCGGAGTTCAATCACGCTTCCGAGACCTACTACGGGAGCGGTCACGAGAGCGACCTCTAGACCGGTCGGTTTTTCTTCCTGAACGCTCGGGACTCCTTCTTGTTTTTCTGGGCGACCGCTCTCGTTGATGTGTTTCTGTCCGGACGAATTCTTGTAAGTGTCCATCACGAATTAGTTTCTGTATCTTATCTTTGAGGACCCGGCAACTTTCAGTACTGTGCCCTTGGTGGCCATGATATTTGCAAACTATAGCTCCGTCCGCTACATTTGGCGCTACCTGCCTGACGACAGATATAAGGTTGGCCTGCAAGGCTTTTTCAAATATCCTCTCCCTCGGAGCCGTGAGAGGAGCATACCGTTCGTACCGCGGGTTATAGGGGGCCGGAGTGTCCCTGCGTGATGATCTATAATTGCGACCTTTGTCCCGCGGTCGTCTGCCCTCCTGCTTGGTCTCCGTCGTGACAGTGTCCGCCTTACGGCAAAAGTGTCGCTGATCTTCCATTTTGATAAATTTGTTCATTTTTTCCTGCAATTCTTCCATTGTCGCCGGTAACTCGGCATACAGGGATTGAGATACGTAACCCGGCCGTAAGCAATTGGGCAGATTGCCAATAATGAATTCTTGACTCACCCCCTTGACCCTTCTTGCTATTTCAGTGTACCTGCGTATGAATGTTCTTAAGGACTCATCTTTTTCCTGTTTGAGATTGACCAGCTCAGCTACTGTGGCCGTTTCTTTGCGGTTGGTTGCATATTGTTTCTTGAACAAAGTGATAACGGTGCGAAAGTTGCCTATAGAGTTAGGGGGGAGGGTATAATACCACTCGAGGGCCTCACCCTTCAAGGATTGAGAAAACGCCCGACATTTAACCGGATCTTCATTAGAATAAAAGGCCATAGAGTCAATGAAGCTTCGGAGATGGTGTTCCGGGTCCGCGGTTCCGTCAAACTTTTCTATCTGTGGCGGAGGCCGGTCGGGCATAGGGGCCTGCATGACGGCTTCCGTAAAAGGTAGCATGTCCGGCGAGTGAGGCGGACCGCCGTTTTGATCCGTGCGGTTATTGTTGTTGTTGTTACCGTCCTCGTGCAGGCTGTTGTCATCTGTTGCTTCTCGTTTTTTCTCCCTGAGTTGCCTAAATTCCTCCATGAGCTTCAGATGAGTTTCCTGTTGTTCACGAATGAGCTGATTCTGCTGCTCCAGTTGAAGGTTCTGCTGTTCCAATTGAGCTTGAAGACGTCTCAGTTGTTCTGTAGGGTCCACGCCGTCCATACTTCTGGTGGTCACCATAGGGAGTCTTCGCTTTCGGCCCCACGGTGGGCGCCAAAATGTTTCGGTATAAATTGGGGGACCGAAAGGTCAAACCTTGATCACGTCACTTTCTGCCCTTCCGTCTGCTTCTTCTTCTTGAGGACCGTCCGGTTGGTATCTGCTTCAACCGTCCGGTGTTGCTCGAACTCTGACCGAGAGGGGGGAGTACCTGAAAAGGCGCTCCGACGCTCAAGTTAGGCGTGAGTAGAGAATTAGACCCTCTGTGAGAGAGGATTGAAAGAGTTTGATAGCAAAGAATGTGCTAAGGAATTATGAGTGGAGTGTATTGGGAGTGTGAATAACTCGTACCTTGTTTGGAGTCCTCAGGCCTTTATTTATAGGCTTTGGATTTATATAAGATGAACAAAATATAAATAGAATTAAATATAATCTTATTTGGCATATCTCTGATATGATAAAATAAAATATAATCTTGCTTGGCATATCTCTGATATGAATAAAATAAAATATAACCTTACTTGACATATTTCTGATACGATATCTTCGTTTGGATTTTATTTGTGCTTGCAATATATCTGGTTGATATATTTCTATTTGGAATATATATGATTGATATGTCTGGAAATCTTTTATTCTGGTGCTGGGCCTCGAGCCCAATAAGTATTGGCACTGTGATGGGCCCCTGTAAGGCCGGCCGTTGACTTTGGAGATACACCACCGTACAAAAATAATTTTGAAAAGACTTAATTGATTAGATTTATTAATAAACAACTAAACTTCATGATAATCGGGTTTGTTATATTTAGAAACACAATTGAAACCACTTAATTAATTACACTGTATAATGATTAAATGTGCATACCAATTACAATATAATTGAAAATATCTTGAAGATTTCTTGGTAGGATTAGAGACATAAATCGAGGTGGATTTAGAGTAGTTCTTACCATAAAGATTTCTTTATAAATATTTTGGAGAAGGAAAAAGTTTCATGTAAATTACCTTTTAATCTTCATACCCCTATTTCATATCTAATAAAAAAATATTCTTTCTATTTTGTAAGTTCATTCATTTTAAATTACTTTATATTTAATAAATGTTATTTTGTTAGTATTAGATGGATGATGAATAAAAAGTGAAGTGATTGTCTTGAAGTCTTTTGAGGTAGGTAATATGACAAACTTGTCTGATCCTCCCTCAAAATGAACCTTCATCTCTAATATTATTTATGTATCTTTTGTGTAAGGATTATTAAAAGATATAAATGAGAATCTCGCACATGTAAAGAATTATATCATTTCCAATTAAAAATCTTAAGAAAATAACTTTATGAATTTTTATTTTTACATCATACTCAACTTTAATCAATTAAACCTAGCATGCCTATCAAAAACTCTTTTTAATATTATTTTAGAAAAGTTTTGTTTTATTTAGTAAAGGTTAGTTTGAATTGAAGTGTTGTCTGGTTGGCTAGTATAGTGATGAATGGATGAGAAACGATGAAGTATAAGAACACTAAGTATATAAATAAGGAATGAAAAAGAACTTAAAATATTTTTTTGAAATATTCTAATAACTTTTATTATTTATAGTAACCATTTTTCAGAAAACCGTTAGTTAATTGTTCATTAAATCTAAATTTTGAAAAATTAATATAATCTTTTAATTTTTTTTAACTTTTATATTTAAACTAACTTGAAATAAATTAAAACCATTTAATTATAACTTTCAAAATACTATCGTAATTAATACTCATTGTTTATATTTTATTTATTATTTAAAATAATATTAAACTTTTCTAGTTTTATATGGGTTTGCTAATGCGTCTACACTCTTTTTCAGTTGGTACATTTTAGTAATGTGTATCGAATTTTAGTAGACAAAAATATTCTCATATATTATGAATTCTAAGTTTAAGATCAAGGGTATTTGAATAATTTTCTTTTTCAAAACTAAAAAAAAACAAGAAACCTTCCAAACCCTTACTCATCTCTCTCATTCCTCTCAACCCTTTCTCTTTCATCTCTCTCCCTTCAATCTTTTCTCAATTAAAAAAAATCACAAACACTTGTCTAACCCTAATCCACATTTCTCACTTATCTAATTTGTTTTTCTTTCATCTCCATATTCTCCCTCATTCACACAAAACAATACCTGACACCAAAATTTGTTGCTCTTACTCTGGTCGTTGATGATGTTGATGTTGATTTTTTATTAGAGGGTTGTGTTATATATTTTCGCTTCTTATTATTTTAAATTTCATTTTTAAATTAAGTAACAGTAAATAAAATCTTTACAAATCACAGAATTTCCATGCATCATTTGCGCATCTACACCATATTTCATTATATTTTTATCACATTATACAGAGTCTATTTATTGATGTGTATACATGACTTTTTTTTTAATGATAAATATTAGAATTAAAAAAAAATGATATAAGTTTATGCATAGTTAAACACACATAGCAACATCTTCTTCTTATTGGAAGCAGCAAAACATGGTTGCCATTGGTGCCACTCCTGATGGATTATTCTGGTCAGTGTATGAAAGATGCATTTCTGACTATGATAACTGCGTTGAACGACACTCATTATTTTTTTTATCATTTAGTGTGAGTAGTTTACATGAAATTGAAATAAGTAACTTCATGTAATACAAAATTAATAATAACAAATAAACATATTAAGATATAATGAATAATCTTACAACACTCCTTTTGATTATTTTGTTATTAAAGTGGAAAACAAATGAACGAACAAATCAAGAGCAACAAATTGCGTTATCGCGGATTGTTGTGTGTGGGTGAGAAAGGGTATGGAAATGAGAGAGAAACAAATTAGATAAGTGGGGAAGGTGGATTAGAGTTAGGTGAGTGTTTCTAATTTTTTCAATTGGGGCTACAGTAGGGATGACAGAAGGTTGGAGTGAGATATGAAAGAGAAAAGGTTAAGAAGAATGACAGAGGTAAGTAAGGGTTGGGGTTTTTTTAGTTTTGAAAATGAAAATGATTAAAATACCCTTAACCTGAAAACTTAGAATCCATGTTATATAAGGGTATTTTTGTCTACTAAAATCCAGTACACATTACTAAAATATACCAATTGAAAAAAAGTGTACGCGTTAGCAAACCCATATATATCTCTATCATCCTATGGTAGATCCAACTGAAAAAAAATTAGAAATACTCATCGTTAAACAATTTACTTTTGTAAAGAGTTAAGTCATCGACATATTTGCCTTCAGACAAAGGTTCATTCAAGATCTCTTCAATTTCATCATCTTCACTAACCTCTTTAATTTCATCATCTGCAGATGTTGAATCATCATCTCTTAGAAAACCTTCAGGCCAATTACAATTTCCTTCTGATATCATTAAGCTTGTGAAAATTGGATAAAATTAGATAAGACAAAAATTATAAAATGAAAACTCATTATAAAATCATAAGAAATTGTTTAATAACGAGTGTTTCTGATTTTTTTCAGGCGAATTACCAATTCCTTCATATGTCATTATGCTTGTGAAAATTAGATAAAATTAGATAAGACAAAAATTATAAAATGAAAACTCAATATAAAATCACTTTTTTGTAAGAAATTGCTTAAAAAACAGTGTTTCTTATTTTTTTTTTTAATTGGGGCTACAGTAGAGATGATAGAGAAAAGGGTTGGAGTGAGAAAGATGAAAGAGAAAGGATTGAGAGAAATGAGAGAGGTGAGTAAGGGTTTGGGGTTTCGCTTTTTTTTTAGTTTTGAAAATGAAAATTATTTAAATATCCTTGACTTTAAAACTTAGAATCTATAATATATAAGAGTATTTTTGTCTACTATAACCCGGTACATATTGTTAAAATGAAACAAGCGCTTTAACAAACCCTATATAATACACGAACACGCTTTAGCGTTTTTATTTTGGCTTAATACCTCAAATGGTCCTCTGTTTTGTCAACTAATCTCATTTTGGTCCTCAAGTTTGCAACAGTCTCAATTTGGTCACAATTTTTGTAAAAATGCACACATTGTATCCCATCCGTTAAATGCTAGTAGACGGCGTTAAGTGAAGTCCACGTGTTGGAGTGAGAATGTGGTGATGTAATTTTTTTTTACATAGATTGTTTTCATTAAAAGAAGTAGTGGTGATGTGGCATCAGAAATTAGGATTTAGAAATAAATCAGATCATACATCTGAACTTGGGAGTTAGGGATTTCAAATTGAACTTGGAAATTTCTTAAATTCGTTGCGAGAGGAAGCGATTCATTGTTGGAGAACACGAAGAGAATCCAGGCAATCCAGGCTATTGTTGACGCGAACTTCAATTTGAAATCCCTAACAATGAAATTGGGGAAAATGGAAGAATGTCCAATGGCTAATGTGGATAGGTTCCAGGGAGTTGAGGCATGGTGGCTCTTCTCAACATCCTCGACGTTAGGCTTGCGAAAATATTCATTGAGAGCCTGTGACAGGTCCCCAGCAACAGCGGTGCTAAATATGTAAAACCCATAAAGCAAATGAACCAAGGAACTGACAAACTGCTCCAACAATTACAGATAAGAAATCCATAACCGCATCATTTTCTTCCTCAGAAGCAACAACCACAAAGAGCCTTCTCAAAAAGAAAAACTGCAAAGGAAGGCTCTTTGCAGGGTTAAAATCAAAGGAAGGCTCTTTGCTGACAGAGACCCTCCTTTTTACATTAAAAATCATCAATTTCCCTTCCACGCCCAAACAATTCAAAAGCTATATTATTGCGGCAATTGGAAAATCCACAAGACCCAACCTCTCTTCTTATCTGGGTTCGAGGTAAAACTCTAATTTCCCCAACATTAGGCAGAAAACAAAGGCAAAAATACGAAAATTAAAAGAATTTTCTTGCTTTTCTAAAACTTCTCAACTCACTGTAGTGAATTCAAAAAGTAAAATTAACAAAGAAATTGGAGACAACAAAGCAGGTGCAAGCAGTGGCATTGACATTCCGACACTGTCCCTCGGATCCCCTAAAAAATAAGGGCAAAAATCGAGTGGTGTGGTTAATGTGCGATTCAGTCTTCCATTAAAGAAATTATACAAACTCTAAGGTCCGCCTAATGATTCTGACTTTGTGAAGTGTTGAATATTTAGTATTTTGTTGGACGATGGTGGTTGTTAGTGGTGGTGCCGGTAAAGTAGCGACCGGGGAGGAGGACGCAAAGAGAGGGATGAGAAGATCTGGTTTCAGATGTTTCTCACACATCTGAGGTGGAATTAAGATGGAAACATATAATTACAACTCAGCTAATATTAACTCCGTTTACTACCACTTAACGGATAGGATATAATGTGTGCATATTTTCAAAAATTGTGACTAAATTGAGACTCTTGCAAACTTGAGGACCAAAATGAGATTAGTTGACAAAACAGAGGACCATTTGAGGTATTAAGCCTTTTTATTTTCACTAATAACATATAATGTCTATTTTATTCTATAAGTTTTCTCGAGTTCAAGAAATTTAATAGCTAATTAATGGAAAAAAAAGTAAAATATGGATAATTTTGAAACTTCAAATTCGAGAAATTAATTTATAGGTTTAATAGTCTCACTGATATGTTTAATAGTCCACGTAACTTAATTAGGTCTAATATAAATACATCTTTAATACTCTTAAAATCTTTTGTAATATTTTTTAAAAAGAAAAAAACCCTGACAAAAATACAAGTAAACAAAGTACAATTTTAGTAAGAAATATAATCTGATATATTTAATAGTTTCACATAATTTAAAAACGGAAATCAGGTGCAATATAAATATATACTTGTACTTCTTTAATCCTTTAAGATGCTGGTAAAAAAATTATGAAAAATATAAGTGGACAACTTGTATAGATGATAAACCCGAACAATAATATTCTAACAAACTTGAAGCTAAAACGTATCTAAAAATAAAAATGCAAAATTGTGATTTTTCCCATCAGTGCGAACATGACACGAAACACGAAGTGTCGATGGGTTGTGGAAGATTGTTCTTTAGAACGAATGATACTGATGGTAGATTATGGCATAAAGTAAAGTTGAAGCAGACGTTTGAATTAAGATAATGGCAATGTGTCAACTTGGTCTACTTGCAGCTTGGTGGAGAAGTAAATGGGGGCATTAATATAGATTCTAGATAATATACTCACCAAAAATAAATATAAACCAATTTTCAAAATTAAACTTAAGCTTATTAATTTGGATTGGGCTAAATCTTATTCCTCCCATTTCCAACTGCTGCATATTCAAACAAAATTTCATATTAATTCACATTTGTTACTTAAATGTTAAAATTTTGACAAATGCTTAGCACCATAATTAAGAAATTACAAGTAATTTTATTTATTGGGATGGATAAAAATACATAATTTTCAATAAGATTTCTCCTTTTAATTCTTTAACCAATATCTTGAAGAACACTCATTCCATTGAGTGTCATTTAGCAATCTTAACAATGGAACCTGTTAATAGATTCCTGATTCATTTCCAACCTCTTGTTCCAACAACCTCAAGATCTAAACTGCAGATACATGACTTGGTATTGATGTTGGTCAATCAAATAAATTATTTCCATGAAACTCTGAATTTCAGGCAGATCTATTTTTTGACAGAATTGTAGCAGTAAAAGAATTGCATCAACTGGGGTAACAAAAAAGTTACATCTGACCTGTCTTATGGCCAAAATGTGAGATTAATCAAACTGGAGGGCATAGATATGGTCATCAATGGGATTCTATATGCAGAGGTTTTTTATAGAACTGCAGCAGAAGAGAGGATGAAACCACACTAAGAGAAGAAGCAGCCATGCAAGCACCAGCAAGCCATGGGGGCAATCTGATTCCTGCAAAAGGGTACAAGACTCCAGCAGCAATTGGCATGCCTAGAATGTTGTAACCAAGAGCCCAGATGTAGTTCAGTCGGATGCGTGACATGGTCTTTCTGGATAAATCTATGGCTGTAATCACATCTTCCAAACTGCTTTTGACCAGAACTATATCGGCTGCTTCTATGGCTATGTCAGTTCCAGCACCAATTGCCATCCCAACATCAGCAGCAACCAGGGCTGGTGAGTCATTTATTCCATCACCTACCATTGCCACAGTCATTCCTTTCATCTGCACCAAGATTAAGTTTCAAAATTAAGAAAATGTTTAACCTTTGTTAGTGACTGTTTTGAGAAATTTGTTTGTTCTCAGTGAACAAAGCCCAGTTTTCTAAAAAGTTGTTGGGGCATTTGAACATAGTATGGACACTGGTATTTTGACACTCAATTTTTTTACACCTATTTGACACTACCATTTACTACTTTTCACTTTTTCTTTTTCTTTATCAATACAAAAGTTTACTTTTTTTATAATTATTTTACCTCTATGTTTCACTTTTTCTTAGTCAAGTAGATCCAATTGATAAATACTGGCTTTTAGCATGATCTTCTTTAAGCTTAAAAGAATACAAAGCTTACCTGCAAGTCTTTCACCTTGTTAGCTTTGCCAACAGGATCTGTCTCAGCAAAAACCTCATCAATACCTACTTCATTTGCAATAGCAGTTGCGGTAGCACGGTTATCACCAGTCACTATGATGCTTGAAATGCCCATGGAGTGGAGAAAAGATACAACACGTCTAGCCTCTGGCTTTACAGGATCAGTTACACAGAATGCACCAGCAATCTTTCCATCAATTGAAACTAAAATGCAAGTTCTAGCCAGATTTTCATTTTCAGAGATGTACTTCTCAACCTGAGAACCTATAGGAATATTACAAGCATGCATGAGTCTCTTGTTTCCAACTACAACCGTTCTATCACCAACTTTTCCACTTACACCAGCTCCCATGTGTACCTCAAAATCATCCACATCCAATATTTCCTCTGTGGAAGAACCAAACTTCTTGCGCAGCCTCTTCGCATGTACCACAACAGCTTTTGCTATCGGGTGCTCACTGCTTGCCTAAAAGTTTGCATACATTAAGATATATCTGAATTATAAAAACTTCACTGTCATTTAAATCTGTTCTCTTTTATAATTATCAGCTTCAATCAACAAAGTGTGAATTTTAAATACCAAATACGATGGAGGTAGTACACACCAAATTGATTTTTTTTTTCTCGCCAAATTTATGGCGTATATGTTTGGTTCACTTTCTTTTCAGGAAATAATCGTTGTTTTTGCTAACTTCATAAAGTTATTAGAAAAAAATTATTTCCCTCGAGAAATTTGTTATTGAACATGCTAAAAATGAAGATAAATTTTTGTCCTGTGTTTTTCAAATTCATTTGACATATATTTTGAAATAAACCGTTTGAAATCTACACAGAAAGAAACAATTTTTATTTTCTCTACAAGAAAGTGCCAAAATAAATTTTGCACACAAACATGCTATAGATGAAGATAAAATGCTTTTGCCTTGTGTTTTTCAAATGTATTTGAAATCTATTATAAACAAACCACTTGAAACCAACCTTAGATAACATTCTTTTTCCATTACAAGACAAACAATTTCGTTTTATAAAATTAGATTCAATCTCTCTTATATTAATATCTTTCCATCATAGGCTCCCAAAATGTGACCAATAACAAATTACATCAAATATTAAGATATCCAAATAACTGCAGTATTCAGCATAGAAAAATACCTCCACAGCAATTGTCATGTCACATAACTCCTCCATAGAAAATTCAGAAAACAGAACTGCGCTAACTACCTCTGGCTTCCCAACTGTTAGAGTACCAGTCTTATCAAACACAACAATAGTTACCTGCATTGGGGACATTGGGGACAGTTAAAATGAGATTTCAACAAAAAAATTCTCATAAAATTATGCATAACATGAACGTCACAGATACAATGAAAAATGAAACAGTTTGGCCTTGCAATATGTGTGTGTGTGAGAGAGAAAGAGAGAGAGAGAGTGTGCGTGCATCTCATCATGAGAGAGTGAATTTTGACCATTGGATCAAATCATTGAAGTTTAAAATTAAAGGATAAAATCATTTGATTTGTGTAAGATGTCATGTTATTATTAAACAACTTTTAATCCCAACCATTCATAGATGGTTATATGCCAAATTTCTTTCTCTCATTCTCCTTTACAGACACTCCTAAAACTCGATACACCCCTACCCTACTACACATACACATACGGCATTGACCTTGATGATTTAGTGCAGTCTTGATTTTCTGACTGCACAATCTACGTATAAAATCCTGAGAAAGAAGATATAGCAACATCCAGCAAGAAAATAATATATAAGCATTGACAAATTCTTTTGCCCCGTTTCATATATATGCAGTTTATTTATCATAGTATAAGAATTTGGACAAGGAAAAATGGAAAGACCAGCATCATCCATAAAAGGGAAAATTATGAATGTTGAAACAAGGGAAATAGTTCCTTTTTTTGTTTTACTACATACTACAATTTGTGATATGAAGTAACAGGGAAAAGAAATAGCATTACCTTGTGTGCCTTTTCCAGTGCATTTCCGCCCTTTATGAGCACACCTTGAGAAGCACCCATGCCTGAAGCAACCATGACTGCTGTTGGTGTAGCAAGTCCCAGAGCACATGGGCAAGCAACAACCAATACAGAAATAGCAAACTGTAAAGCAAGCTCGAATGCATCCATTGCTGTCGGTATCCAATGTTTAGGGAAAATACCAGCTTGCCCAGGAATGAACCATCCAAGCCAAGTTATTAGTGCCACAACAACCACCTAAGGATGCAACCACAAACTAAGCAGCTTCCCAAGAATGAAATTATAAAATAATGTTGCAATGCTGATATCATGCAAGGTTTAAATAATGCAGTGTCTTTATCATCCCTTCATTTTAAGTCAGACAATATCAGCATATAAACATAGAGGTGAAGCAACAAAAGTAATTAGATAACTGTGGCATATTCCACTGTTTTGTAATGCGTCCACATAGAACAGGAAAGGATAGAAACGCTACAAAAATATAAGTGACCCCTTTCCAGATCACCCAGGCAAGAGAATGCCCACCAAAAACATGTTTATTAAGTGAATTTGTTTATTCTCAACAATAAGCATATATCTATTCTATAACAATATATAAAGTCAATGCTAAATTTTGGTGTACATTTTTTGAAGACATTTTTTATACTCATTTATTTCATAATTGTATAAGCCCTGTCAAAAATAAAGTAACTGTTTTAAATTTGAACTATTTGAACTTTAATATATATATATATATATATATATATATATATATATATATATATATTAATAATATACCTAATTCCTACAAAGTGTACTTTAACTTTAAAGTCTACAATTATCTATAATTATAATTTGGTTATATGGTTAATGTGAGATGTCCAAGAATAATCACAAAGTTGTTTTATTTTTACTTTTTTCATTAAAACTGTATAGTAGTTACAAATTAAATTTTAACAATTATATACACTATTGTTAAATTTTAACAATTTGCATATTGTATTATCAAATGCATAATAACAAAATAGTATAAAATTATCAAATTAAGTTTAATAGATTAAAAAAATTAAACTTAATAAAAAGGCGGTCATACTGGCGCAGAGAGCCTGTGTTTCCGGTGGTATTATATATATTAAGTCACTACACGTAGATGAAACGATTTTTAAGGGAAAAAGAAAACTAGAAACATACAGTTGAGGAGCAATACTTACTATTGGAACAAAAACCCTTGAAATATGGTCAGCAAGTTTTTGAACTGGTGCTTTGGCAAGTTGAGCAGCTTCAACGAGTTGAACTATTTGAGAAAGTGCAGTGTCTGATCCAACATGTGTGGCCTTAACCAGCAAGCATCCATTTTCATTGATGGTTCCACTGATGACCTGTCCAGCATATTAAACAAAATTAAAATTAAATTAAAATGCTCTTACCACCCTACCATGACACCTTTACACTAATTAGAACCTCTAGAAGTTAGAATAAAATAAATACAGAAAAATTAAAGGATACATATTTCACTGCATGCCCCTTCCCAAGAAAATTAAAGGTTACATATTTCACTAAAGGTATCCACTCACCTTTTAGGTTACACCTATTACTATGAATTCCACACACAAACCACAAGAGAATTGTGAATTTATGTGTCACATGCAGAAAAGAGAATCATGATTGTAACAACCTTGACTACCCGGCAGGAGATTCAGAAGGAAGGGAAAACTGTTAGAAGAAAAAAAAAAGGGGAGGGGGGGAAGATAAGCTAGAAATTGAGCAATTTTAGGGGCAACTGGGCAACGAGATTCACAGGACCTCAATGATCTGCAATGTTGTATCATTTATTTTCTTGTTTTGTTAGCAACTCTAATCTGTGTAATAAGGGAGTTGGCCATACTTCTTTGAAAATATACATAGCTTACTACTATCAGCTATCTTTGATGGAATTCTCAGCATTCAACATCAACACTCACCTTTATTAGTGTTTTTGTCATGTTCAACCTTAATTTATTGTAATGCATCTGCCGTCATAATCTGTCACATAAAAAACTACTAGCAATTGAGTCATAATATAAGAATAATACCTTGTCTCCTGGGCTTTTATCAACAGGTCTTGCCTCCCCAGTGATCATACTTTCATTTGCGTAGCTTTGCCCTTTTATAACAATTCCATCAACAGGAATTTTGGCCCCAGGAACAATCTTAATTATGTCATTTTTTTGTATAAGTTGAGTGTCAATTTCTGTCTCAGTGGTTATATTTCCATCAGTATCAATTGCAACTAAATAAGCTTTATCAGGAACAAGCTGAGTCAGCTTTCCTAAAGCATCCGATGTTTTCCCTTTAGCCACAATTTCCAAATACTTCCCTAATAGAATAAAGGATATCAACATAGAACTTGTCTCAAAGAAATCTTGTCCTTCAAATGTATCCGAAGTCAGTGCTTTTATTAAAATATATAGAGAGTAAAAATAAGCAGCATTTGTGCCAAGTGCAACAAGCACATCCATGTTAGCAGATTTTCGCTTCAGTGCATGATATGATCCAACATAGAACCTGTTAGTAATAGGCACAGTAAATTAGTATCAAAATCTCTAATTTCTTGAAAACAATACGATAAACTTGTATTTCGGTGAATAAAGAGAAACAGTAACAAAAAAAGAAACTAGGATAAATAGTTCTTCATGGTTATAATACCTTTTGCCAATTATGAACTGGACAGGCGTGCAAAGAATCCATCTTAAAAACAGCCCCAGAGTAAGCATGTTGTGGACCCTGTAGTTTAACCAGTTTCCATAAGGAGGAAACATGGGAAGCACCATGGCAAATAGAAACACGGGAACAGAAAATAAGCAGCTGAACAAAAATTGGTCCCTATACATACGGATTTCGTTCACCTTATCCCTTCCTCTTTGCGTCGAAGGAGAGTATAAGGTTGCTTGATACTTCTTGGGGCCACGGCTAGCTTCCTGAACACAGTGAATGAGAGACCTTGGACCTGTAACATCCGGATCATAGCTAACTGTAACTTTATGTTCTGACAAATCCATCTCGACATGGTTCACCCCCGCAGCTAACTCAAGAGAAGACATTAATAAATTTACATCTTCTACGGAGTCAACACCTTCCAGCTTTAGAAACACTTTGTTCGCATCATCCCCAGAGCTAATAAGATCAGCTCCAAAACCTGTATCCTCTATGGCCTCAATTATCTTGTCAACATCGGTTAGATTAGGATCAAAGTGCACTTTTGCCTCCTCTAAAGCAAGACCAACTATTGCCTTTTTCACCCCTTCAACCATTTGAAGGGCGTTCTCAACAGACTCAGAGCAGCTTGTGCATGCCATTCCTTTAATCCGCACCCGGCACACTGCAATGTCCTGTTCAGGAAGATCACCAACTCCAAACCCACTCTCCTCTATGCCTTCTTTTATTTGTTTCACCTACAATATTTTTACATTAAAAAAATATATATATCACCAGCATTTGATCAGTATAAATATTATCACCAAAGATTTTACAACAAATTCATCTCAGAAAGTTGTAACTAAAAGCCAATTTAGCTACTAAAAGTTCTCACTTATACAAATTAGTCCTTCAAAGCCAATACCATGGACAAAACTTACATGGATTTCCTCGTGGGTGTTTTAGTGTTGTTCTCTTTCCCGATTAGAGTTTGACCTCAATAATAATTCAAGTTTATTTTGTCATTAAGTTATAATATAACAGAAAATCTGAACTTTTCACGTATTCAAAAACTAAATTAGAATTTTCATTCTTCTAGGACAAAACTGATCATTTACGATATAAAACAAAGCAGAAAAAGACCTAAGTCCGACTTACAGTAACCAACTTGGGGTCAAACTTGATGGCAGCGCGGCCATCAAGCGGCGAAACGGCGACGCTTTTCACGCCGTTAAGAGCCCCGACAACGGCCTCGACGGAATTTACGCACGAAGCACACTTGATGTCGCTCAGTTGAAACATGACTGTCCTAAAGGCGGCGGCGGCAGCCTCCGGAGGCTGCAACAACGGCACCTTGAGTTCGCCAATCCCGTTAGGTTCCATCGAAAGATACGACACTGAAAGAAACAGAATTCGGAAAAAAGAGGCCTTGGAGAAAAAGAAAAGGGAGAAAAACTAGGGTTGGGAGATTCCAAGAATCTTTGGGGAAGATAAGGATAAAAGACGTGACGAGAAATGAGAGTAGTGGGTTGGAGTTGAGGTTTGGAAATTGGAATCCTCGCTCGGTGGTTTTGTTTCGAACTTTTGAATTTGTAACTGTCTCGTCGTTCCTTTCCCACCAAGTTTTGGTCTTTGCCATTTCTACCCTCGTTGAAATTAAAGATAACTACTTTATAATAACCTATGCATATTAATATTATATGTAGACTCCCTTTGAGAAATTTAAAAGGTTTTAAAATAAAAATTAATATATTAAATGAGAAGGGACTCAGTTACTTAAAGAGTAACTAAAAAGACTGATTCTTTATTTTCTATTATTCGATTGATATTTATTTGTGATTTATTTGATGATATTATTAACAACTAAGGTTAATTATTTATATTATTAATAAACATATGTATTTCTCTTAGTAATTAATTAGATGTGTTTTATTTATTTCTTTTAGAAGAAATAACATTTTGTGTTAATGTGTGTCTACATTTATAACGGTCTCCCTCTTTCATATATATATATATATATATATATATATATATATATATATATATATAATATTTGTTAAAAGTATATGTAAGACCTATGAAAAATATTTATTTAAAAAAAAATTAATAGCAAATTTTAGCATTATTATTGGTAATAATAATTTTAATGAATAGAAAATATAATTAAAATTAGCAAAATTTAAATTTATGATAGAAAATTATTATAATTTCAAGAGGAGGGGTTTAAAATTTTGAGAACTTATTTTAGAAGGTTTTTTTTAAAAAAAATGAATAGTAAAAAGTGAATAGTAAAAACGAAAAAAAAAATAAAAATAATGAGAGGATAAGAATCTCTGAGTTGCATGAGGATAAGAATTTCTGAGTTGCAAGTGGTGATTAAAATATTAATAAAATAATATTAAAATAATAAATAATATTAAAAAGAATAATTTGAATAGTAAAATTTTTGGACTATAAATAGCCATGGGAGGGGCACAAAGAGAGGAAGAATCGAGTGAGAAATCTTGAGAAGAAAGAGTTAGGAAGAAAATTTTAGAAGAGTAAAGGTTCTGAAGGGTTTTTGGGGGAACAAATTCGGAGCAAGAGATTGAGTGTGAAATAGAGGTAAGGGAAGCTAATCTTTCTAAGCTTTTATATTATGATTTACTATTATTAAATCACTATTCATGTCTTGAAATTTTGTGTGAATACTGTTGATGGGATATGTGCATGTTATATATTTATTCATATTGATTTCTTGTGTTAATATCATATGTTTTGAATCTGTGAATGAGAAATTGTTAATAACAAGTTAAGGAAAACTTTGGCTAAGGAAAGACCTGGTACTTAAGTTGTCCATTGTGACGCACCTCTCTTTCCTGGAAGTATACTCAATGAGTTTTATGTACAGTTAAATTATTTTGTAATATAATAAATTTGTATGATATTTGTGATGTATGAATTTTATGATGAATTATTGTGTGTATATCGTTATTCTCTTGCACCTATGTGGGAAGATAAGAAGATGTCTAACCGGCTTTGCCAGATTCAACTTCTTGGTTTCACATAACGTTTATAGTAAAAATATTTTTTTATGGTAGCTTACCCTTACTTTTTGTGTTTGTGTCGGAAAATTATATTTTTCCAATGATCGTATAACGTATATGTTATACGGGAGTAGATGGAGGAATGTCGTCTAATCCAGTTCAAGTGAAGATAGAGACAGAAGGATAGTTGATAAGAGTCTGAGTTATCTTTATAGATGAGAAGTTGAAATCTGAGTTTAAAAGGTGTAATTAACATGAAATCCTTTATATTTCCTTATGAAAGATTGTGTAAATGTTACAGTTCTTATATTACTTACATATAAAAATAAAAAATAAATTAAGTGTTAAATTATGGGGATGTCACAGTATGAATGGAAAGTAAAGTATAAAATGTACATTTCTCACCTCTCCTAATTAATATATATATATATATATATATATATATATATATATATATATATATATATACATATATGTTAAAAGAAAAAAAATAGGTAAAAGAAAAAAAAAATAGAAAATGAATGAACAATTGATGGGTTTATATGTTAACATAACTTATATTTTAAAGTTAAATATCTCAATGATTTTCACTTATTAATATGCATAATCTAATAAACATAGATTGAGTTAGTACAGAAATTAAATATGCTAGACTCGAAAACTAAAAGGTTTTTAATGAGAAAACATAAGTAACAACTTTTTGTTTAAGCTTCCAAATTCCAAAGATAAACTACCATTTTATAACCATCAAAGTCTACATTATACCTTTACAAAATGGATGCAAGGTATAGCATAAACTTCTTTTGAAAATAAATAAATAAGAAGGTCGTTACAATTAATATAAATAAAGGTATGATGTATGATTTTTGGATTACGATACACATTATGAATACTACATGCATCACTTGCTGTGATAATCGTTCGGTCATTTACTGACTTGAACATCAGAGTGCTTTGATAGGTGTCAGTCCGCCCGGCTCGGAAGAGGAGGAAGGAAAACGAACAATACAACTTGGAGTTTGAAATCGACTAGAGAGCCCGTCCGACCTTCAACAAGCCCACCCAGTCTTCAAGACAACCAGAAGCTGAGTAAAGTTTGTCCAGACTTCAAGGTTTATTCGGTCTCTAACAACATAAAATGCTTCGAATAAATGACTTTAACCCCTGTACCGAAACACAATGTTTTTAACATACATGAATTATTTTTAATCTTTAATTATATAGTTATCATAAAAATGAAGACAAAAGCAATAATCTCACCGTCCAGTAAGAAATTTATGATAAATATATTTAAGCAAATAAAATTTTCTTTCCACATAGATAAGTGAAAATATTTAATCAAATAAAGTTTTGGACATAAACTTCGAATTGTGAATTAAAAAACCATAAATTAAGTGTATGATTAATCTCTTAGACTATCATTCACTTTTGGTTTAATCATTTAGATTGTCCCTATTTATATTGGGTTTTCTCAATTAGGTCCCAGTATTTTAAAACGTTTCAATTTAGTCCCTATTTTTGCAAAATTGAATTAATTAAGGACTTGTCGTTAATTTTGATAGACGGCGTTAAAATTGGATATGCCTGACAATGTGACTTGGCTGACGTGGCAATCTGAGTTGGTTTTGTATCATTTTGGAATTAAATTTTATTGAAATTAAATCATACAAAAAAAAATTCCTCTCTCTCCTCTAACACCCCACTTTTTCTCTTTTCTCTCATCTCTTTGTTCTCGCTCTTCTTTCTCCCCTTTACCGCAATAGAGAAAAAAAATGTCTTCTCTGCCATCAAATTTCAGGAAGGAGAAGGTTGTCGCGCCATTTCCCCTCATTTCTACCAAAATCCCCTCATTTCTCACTCACATTTCCTGAGACTGAGAGTCTCCTTCGAAGAAAACGAAAACCCTTGAGCTTTGTTTCATCCACGAGGACGCGCCAACACTCTCAGTCAGATCAACCACCGCGAACTCTCTACCCAATCTACAACGTCGCCGACGACACCAAGCGCCACCGGAGTTGTTGTTAGCTACGGCGTCAGGTTCCTTCCCCAAGCTTATCTCTGCGCGTGAGAGGGAAACGCCCTCACCTTCCGTGATTTGCCTCTGCTGTCGCCGCTCACCTCCGACAGCCACCACGACGGCCTCACTGCATCGCAGCCATCAACACTGCTACCAAGCGCGTCTCCTTCGCGCAACACAGAAACCTGGGTTCTGTTTGGGGTTTTCTCACAGGGAAGGAGAGACGAGTTTCAAGGGGCTCAAGCACGAAGTTTCGCAACGCGAGAATCTCGCCCTCTAGCATCTTCGCGGCAAAGAGAGAACGTTCTGGGCTCGCGATTTGGGGGTTCTTTTTGCTTTCTTTTCTATAGACTGGATCGCGAATTGGAGATCTTCTTTTGCAACATTGGGGTTAGGGTTTCTGAAATTGTGAATTTGGGGTTTTGGATCCTTCGATTTAGGATTTTGTCTGTTCTATGATTTTGGGGGTTTCAAATTGGATTCTGAGTTTGAGTTATGGGTTCTTGTGTTCTTGATGTTTCGTTTTGGGTTCTTCCTTTCTGCATTGTTTTTTTTTTTTGCGTTGAGGATCCTTTCTCGCTGTTCTGGGTTCCCATGGTGGTTGAAGATGGTTGTTCTGGGTTCTGCAGTGGTTGATGATGGTTGTGCGAATGGCACTGATGCCAGAGGTGTTGTGTTGGATTAGTTGGGCAATAAAATTCATGGACATATTTGAAATTTGCAACGATGAGTTTTGATTTTTTAAATATGTAAATAAAAGAATTCAAAATTAGTAATATCCCCCTGCCACGTCAGTAAAACTTAATAATATCACCATGTCACATACAACACTTTTTAACGTCGTCTACCCAAATTAACGGCAAGTCCTTAATTGATTCAATTTTGGAAAAACAGGGACTAAATTGAGACATTTTAAAATACTGGGACCTAATTGAGAAAACCCAACATAAATAGCAACAATTCCCTTTTTATCATGAGAATAATCCCCTTTACAACACCATTTTTTAATAGTGTATCTTCACGTGCTACTCAATATATAAGTTAGAATTTACCACTCATTCATCTTTATAATTCCACAATATATTTAAATTCATTAAAAATATCTTTTATCCATTAAAAATATATTGAATTATTTTAGTATATTTTGATCACTTTTACACGTCTCTCTCATCTTAATTATTTATAAAGTTTTAGGAACAAAAATATAAAAGATATAGGTAAAAAAAAAATTGTATTCACATGAATACATGTTTAATATGATGGATTCACTTGGTAATTAAACAAAAACTTGTGAATAAAAGTTAGTTTGTTTTTAATTTGTGCCATTTGGACTAGTGATAACAAGCTTAGTTTGTGATTTTTATGGGTTGGGATATTATTATTCTATAAAAATTTTAAACATGTAAACATATCTAATATTTGAAAAATATAAAATATATGTATAATAAAAATAGGCAGAAAGGTTAATAAAAAGATATTATATGAGAATTTTCAATAATCAAACTAAGTAATAAATAAAGTTCCACCTTAACTCATGAAAAATGTTATCTTCACCATTTGATTTTAGGGCTAGACCAAACCAAGTCAACATTACCTATATTTGGAAGCTTTATGGAACTAATACCAATCATGGGATTTTGGTCCAATCTCTTTATTCCTTCAAGTTTACCAAAAGCTATCTCTACAATTAGAAGCCACACAAACGTATACCCTTCTAACATGATATTTATTCGAATAAAAGTCATGATTGGAATCATAATTTGTCCACAATAAAAAATAATAATAAAGTACTCGCCACCGATTTTATATGAGAAATTTGAAATAAAAAATAGCACACAAAATAAAATTGAATTTTAGAGTTTAATATTAACATTATAAAATCACTTTCTTTATAAAGGAATGCTTATTTTTTTTTATCTAATATGATCATTCTATCTGATAAAAGAGAAAATAATGTTAGCTTTATAAGATATTTTTGAAAATAATTTTTGGAAAATATAAATTCAAGAAAATTAGTTTGAAGAGTTTGGTAATATAAAAAAAGATTGAAGTGAGTACAATTCTACCATTAGTATAAAACTAATAAAATAATAATATATTTATTAATAATATTCAAAACAAGAAATCTACTATATAGATAATTGTTATTATAGTTATTTCAATATATGATCATAGTAATATGATATACATAAATATAGTTTCAAAACAGCTATAGTACAACAAGAAAGATAAGAATATTTCTTAAGATTCTAAGAAAGAAACAAAAAAACCTAACAATGAGACCACAACGTATTCCTCTTGAGATAGATAAACTCTTGTTTCCTCATATGCTCACATTATAGTAAAAGTAATCATTTAAAAAAAACAACACAAAAGAAAAGGTAAGGTAATGTGCAAAAGAGTTAGTCTAATTTAATCATAAAATACCAATTTATAAATTAATCATGTATAATACAGAAGTTTTATGTTCACACAAATAATTGAACTAGACTCAATTGTCTGGATAGATGCCTTTGACATAGGATCAACAGTTCAATGACTAGGACCTCTTGCGACTCTCACCACATAATTCATTGTACTCTATTTGAGTTTGAATAGTTATTAGAATTTAGGATCCTCCTTTATGAACTTTCATATCTTTATGCATACGCTGACAAAACCATAAAGAATTTATCCTTGAAATTCCTTCAGCAATCATCACCACACATATCCATAATAATATCATCATCTCAATAAAACATTATAATATTCATAATCATAGATAAAGTCCAGTCAATTCATCTCAAACAACTAAATAGGGAAACAAATCCGACATAAAATATGACGTTCAATGCCAAACCCTTCGTAAAAGGTGGAGCTCAGCAACAGTTTTGGCTCCTAACGCCAAACCTTTAGCAAAAGGTTATGCTCAACGTCATTCTTCTCGCAAAAAGTCATGCTCAACGACACCCTTATGTCGCTCAGTGTCATGGAACTAAAATTGCTCCAGATCTGCACTGGAGAATGACATTCAATGATGCCTTACTACTGCTCAACACCAAAGTATTCATATTTTTTTGGCTACCAGTAGTACAACAGTGGTGCTCAGCGGTACAAGAATGTCGCTCAATGGTGTAGAACAAAAATGCTCCCAAACCTGCACAATGAACTGACGGTCAACACCAAACTATTACCGCTCAATGTTATATAAGATATCAACTAACTAATTTCTATAATATGGGGAAAAGGGAACTTGTTCTATTGGTCAAATTAGTATTCTCTTCTTAGTGCCTTGGTCAAAAACAACTTTTAATGTTATGACACGTACGAACTTGCTCAATTAATCAAATCCTAAGTTCCTCAATCAACACAAACTCAACCAAGACAAAAATAAGGTTGAAATAAACATGCAAGTTAAAGAAGGTTCACATGCAACATATAACAAAAATATGGTTGAAACTCAACTTACACAAACATAGAAACTAATTGGTCCAAATAGAAAGGAAGAAGAACCTTTAGAGAGAAGTAAGAGAACTCTAGAAAAATTGTTTCTAGAGAGATGATGTGTTTGAAAAATAATAAAACTTCTTCATAACAAAACTATTTATATTAACACCTTTTAATATTAATATAATTGAGTTTCATTATTTTTAAATCACTATCACTTTTAAAATATCATTTTCTTAGTCTTTACTATAATCATCAAATTATTTCAATAACAAAAAGGTTGAAAACAAAATTGTATAGTAAGATGAAGTAGTTTATCATTATCAAATGATCAAAACTCTCTATTAATAAAGTTGAAACTTCATCTTTTCTTTTTTTTTCTTATTGTTTAGATAGGATGATACAAATATAGTTTAGTTAACATTCCACGTTATTAAATTTTTTATAAACTTGTTTTGTATAGGATGTTTATGTTTGCATGTCTAATAAGAATATTTTCTATTTTATTTTATAAATATCAAATATCTCTTGAAAGATATGTTAAAGTTGTTATATTCTAATATACATGTTGACATGTCTTATATTAGTTCTAAAAAAACTACTTGTCATGTACAATTTTATGCTTTCCTCTAATTTGGTCTATTAGACCTATATTTGATAAGTTATAGCTAACTAATAGTACATTGCATAAAAAAGATATATGCATTTAATGTTGAATAAAGCACATTTAATGCATCACTACATGGGTGTTTGGACAAGCATAAGCTTGATGGTGAAAACCTGAAATGAAGTTTCTCCATGTATAGAGACTTTCTTCTCAACTCTATACATAAAGCACTCCTCCAAGTTTAACCATGCAAAACAAGCGATAAAAAGTGTGAAAACACTATTAATTTTGTTGTTCAATTTTTTATGCCCCAAGGTTCATAAAATCATTATTTGTTTTCATTTAACACACTACAAAAGTGTTTTAAACTTTTATTTGTAAAAATACATTATTCTTTATCTAATAAGAAAAATTGTGCGATCTTTTAAGTCACCGCTTTCTTTGTAAGATCTCTTACTTAAGAGTGATTGTGTTCTAAAGAATATTCAAGTGTTAACTATGAGTGATTATGTTCCAGATAATTCTTAAGTTGTTTAGACAAAAGTGATTGCATTAATAAAATACTATAATTTTTTAGCTGTGAGTGGTTGAGTATTCAAATAACACTAGAGTTATCTAGCTAAATGAATAAGTTCCAAACAATAATTGTTATAACTTTGCGACATTCATTTTCTTAATGGAATTATACCAAGTTGATCAACAATTGGATGAATCAGTATAAACAATTACATCATAAATCCTTTCTTTTCTTGAAGGTTGTTTAAATTGAATGTTATTAAATATGCCTTGAAAAAAGAATGAGAGCTATTGAAAAGCTAAGATTATTGTCTACTAAGTTCACAACTTGCATTTATCACCACTCCATTAGACATAACTTTGCAAATAAAAAAAATGAAATGTTTTTATACACAACTAAACCCTTTCTTCTTGTGTATCTGACATGTGTTTTTTTATAGATTGCTTAGCCAAAAAAGATATCCTTTCATGAATGAGAAATGCAGGGTTGAAGAATATTCTTATTTCATGGTTGACAAACAGACCAAGATACCTTTTAAGAAACATCATTCTCTTGAGAAAATTGAGTTGCTTAAATTGGTGCATTAAGATGTTTATGATCCATTAAAGATAAAATCCATTAGTATTTTTTTTATGATGATTGTTTCATAAATTTATGGGTTTGTGCTTCGAAGACAAAAGACTAAGTGTTGGAAAGTTCGAACAATTTCATGCTTTGATTGGGAGGTGGTACTGCAAGAAGTTTAAGTGCATTTATACTAGTAAGAGTAGTGAGTATTATAGTAATATTTCACATGAGAAGACTTCTCCTAAGACTCTTTATTTGAATGGTTTAGTGGAGAGGATAAATAAGGTATTGATTGAGAGAGTGAAGTTGCTCACTAAAAATAAGTTGCCTAAGTATTTTTGGGGCGTGACATTGTGCAATGCAATGCATGTTATAATCTTAGTCTAGTTGTTGCCTTGAATAATGAGGTTCTAAACAAAATTTGATTTGACAAGAATGTCAAGTATGAATAATTGATAGTCTAACTTATATGCATTTTTTCACGTTTTAAAGGGTGCAAAATCTAAGTTGGATGCAATGTCAAGACAATGTGTTTTCATTAGCTATGATGATGATGAATTTGTTACATGTTTTATGATCATGTTTAGAAAAAAAAAAACTTAATGAGAAGTTGTTTTGTGAAATTTGTGAAAGAAAATGAAGCCATTGATGTTGAACCAATTCAACAACCTATCTATAATCTAAATATTGATACTTGAATGACAAGAAACATGATTATAGAGATGAGGTAGACATTCATATTGATGACGAAGATGAGGAATATAAAATGCCACACTATAAAATTCAAGTAAAACCAAGGATAAACGAACAAGGTTAGTGATAAAGAAAAGTAACAAAATTTATCATAGAGAATCTAATTGTGATAATATAAAGATAATAAATAAAAAAATAAAATTCTACAATAATACATGTGCAAAAACATAAAAATTAAGGATAACAAAGTGGGTAATAATTTGCAGGTTGGCCTGCTAGGCCACCAACACGGGACAAGTCGAGTTGAAGAGTGTTTTACCTTTCCACCACCAACCCTTGCTCTATCCACCTCCCCATTTCTGTTTTACCCTTCCACCTTTTGATTCCTATTTTATCATAAGAACCGTGTCTCATTCCCATGGTGTTAGCTTTA
The DNA here is from genome assembly GCA_036885675.1 of Vigna mungo. Lineage (NCBI taxonomy): Eukaryota > Viridiplantae > Streptophyta > Magnoliopsida > Fabales > Fabaceae > Vigna > Vigna mungo. The sequence goes on from CP144698.1 coordinate 22,546,366, forward strand.
TCTGGACAGCCAAAATCTTCTTTGACTAGGGTTCCCATCTTCTTCTCTTCATCCCTATATGAACGAAAAAACAGAGACCGAAAGAACTCACGGTCTATTGATAATTGATTCATCATCACAGAATCTTCTTGATTGTAACCGGAATAACAGGAAATGGCCATGATGGCATTAACTCCAGCTGGGAGTTGACGGAAATGAAGATGCTCCATGGCTCTTGTAGTGACCAATGACTTTTGTGGATAATATAAAACATAGGCCAATGTGTGCATCCAAAACTGGTAGTTGGTAACATATATTCCCATTGCTTGCTTTCCCATGGCAGACTGATACGTATTACGTAGGGACTGATTGTGATTAGGAAATGGTATGATGGACGCACATACACCCAAAATCAGCGATGGATGGATTTCACAATTATACATATCAGAATATACTTCTTCTGAATTGATCCTAGCTTATACAAGATCATTAATTGTCATGGAAATCATCGTAGTCTCTTCTTCTTCCGTGTCAATATATTTTATATAGCCTTTGACACATTCCGTCAACGGATGTGCCATGTCCATTTCAAAGATAATTTTATCATTAAAAATTTTGTGGGAGAAGTGAAGAGAGAAGAGGTGGTGGTGGAGGGAGCAACACCAGAGTTGAAATATTTAACCCATTAGCCCATTTTGGCCTGACTTACTTAATCCACCAAATTGATAGACCAAAGACAAAACAAACTTGATCCTTAATATTTTTTTAATTAAAAAATTAAAATATAAATAATTTAAAAGAATAATCTTTTTTACTTTTAAGAATGGAAATATACATTAATATTATAACTTAATTATTTACACCTTCAAATTAAAATCCAATTATTAGTTATAATAGAGTAATTTAATGTCTATAATTATTTGGTTTAATCATTTAGATTGTCCCTATTTATGTTGGATTTTCTCAATTAAATCCTAGTATATTAAAACGTCTCAATTAAGTCCCTGTTTTTGCAAAATTGAATCAATTAAGGGCTTGCCGTTAAATTTGGTGGACAGCGTAAAATTGAGTGTGCGTCGCATCCAGGCTTGGCTGAGGTGGCAATTTTATGCTGAGCTGAGTTGGTTTTTCCACATTTTTTAATTAAATTTCATTGGAAATAATTAATGTGCACAAAACACAACGTTTAAATAACTGATTTCTGCCTAAATCAAAACGTGCGTTTTGAGTGTGGAACATTGTAGTAGAAAGTGGAACAATTTGACTTTGTGCGAAATTGGGGATTTTGGGGGAAATTGGGAACTCAGAAGGGAAACAGATCAAGCAAAGAGCGAAATTGGGGGAAATTGGGTGTGATTCAAAATTGAAACTTTAACAGAAACAGATCAAGAGAGAGCAAAAAGCGACCTGGGTATCGAAGACTTGGAAGTAGTACGATTTTCAGCTCCTTCGATATTTTCAAAGCAAACAACTTTGGCGGAGAATCCAATGGCAGTAGCGAGTGGTCGAACCCTGACTCTGAAGTGGGGAACCGAAGGCGTGAAGAACCCAGATGCATTCGCCATTTAGAATAAGAAGAAGAAGAAACAAGTATGTGTGTGGAACAGCAACAAGAGAATATGCGTAAATAAATGTGTTGAGATTATGGGTATGTAGTATATAAATGAAGCGATGGAGAAGAAGGAAGAAATGAATGCATCGCAGAGAGAGAGACAGGCAAAGTCAAATTGTTCCACTTTCTACTACAATGTTCCACACTCAAAACGCACTTTTGATTTAGGCAAAAATCAGTTATTTAAAAAATGTGAGAAAACCAACTCAGCTCAGCATAAACTTGCCACCTCAGCCAAGCCTGGATGTCACGCGCATTCAATACGCCGTCCGCCGCAAGCCCTTAATTGATTCAATTTTCTAAAGACAGGGAATTAATTGAGACGTTTTAAAATACTGGGACCTAATTAAGAAAACCTAACATAAATAGGGACAATCTAAAAGATTAAACCTAATTATTTTAACTTATCTAATTAAAAACAATTAATCAATTAAAAGTTTAAAAAATATTTATATTATAAATATAATTTTAATATTTATTTATATATATAAACACAATTAATTTTTTAAAAAAATAAACAAAATTAAAAAGAATTAAAAAAATATCTACCATCGACCCTTTGACAAGCCAAGTCACAATCCCTAATTAAATAAACATTGCTATAATAAAAAAAATGAAACTTTAAAGTGCTTAAAAATAAAATTCTTATAATAGATTTTAACAAAAATGAAATTACAGTGCTACAATAATACATTTTTCTTATACAGAGAATCCCAATTATAAGATACTAGGTTTAATACCTATTTTGGTCCCTTTCTTCGGGAAGTTTGTTCAAAGTGATCCTTCCTTTTTTAAAAAGTTCACTAAAGTCCTACTTTTTGCAAAAAACTGCAAGTTAGTTCTTTTTACTAACGGTGTTAACTTTGCTAACAGCAGAGCTGCCCAGCTGACAAATATTTGTTGAGGTGTAACGTTTTGGCTGTGCTGACACTGTTATGTGTTTTAAAAAAAGTAATTAATTGTGACGTGGAATTTAATAAAGTTAGGTTTAAATTAAAAATTGAATTTGGGGTAATTTGGGTGGGTAATTAAGTAAAGTGATTTTGGTCTCTACAGCTTCTCCAATCTCTGCAGCTCTTCCATCAAGCTCTCTTCCTTCTCCTTTCCTCCAACGTTTGGTCTTCTCTAGTTGCTTCTGTTCGCAGAGCATCTTCTTTGTTTTGCATCTGTTCAACAAAAAACATGGTTTTCTCATGAAAACTTTGCATTTTTTTATGAAAACTTTGCATTTTTTTTCTGGTTGGTTTGATCAACCTCCTCCGCTGCAAAATAAAGAAGGAGGCGATACGCCTCCACCGTCACCAGAACTCACCAATGAATCCAATACCTACAAGAAAACCATAACATGAAAACAAAACCCTCTTCTGCTACACGAACCAGTGAAGGTGAGAAACCATAACGCGTGATTGAGAACGAAACAAGGAAGGCAGATTGGGGATTCTCCAAATCCCGACCAGTTCTTCCAAGGCTGAACGAGGAACGAAAAACAAATACGTAGACGGAAGGAGATGAAGCAATGGCAGTTTCATGATTCGAACAACAGAGGGGCGAAAACATATTGAGGATTTTCTTCCCCAATTTAGGGTTTCTGGTTCTAGTTTCACTTTAGGGTTCTTAGGATTCAAATTGGGGATTTTTCTCCATTTTAGATTTCCAGAAACAATTAAGGTTCTTAATGGGATTTTTAATTAATTACCCATACAAAATTATCCCAAATTCAATTTTTAATTTAAACCTAACTTTATTAAATTTCACATCACAATTACATTTCAGCAGATATTTGACAGTTAGGCAGCTTTACCGTTAGCAAAGTTAACGTCGTTAACAAAAAGGACTAACTTGCATACTTTTTTAAAAAATAAAATTTTAGTAAACTTTTCAAAAAAGGAAGGACCACTTTAAACAAATCCTCCAAAAAGAGAAAACAAAATAGGTATTAAACCAAGATTATAATATAAACCATTTTGAATATTAAGTTCACCCGAGTCCGTGTCACGCGGGTTAATTCCCCTAACCCGAAAGTTTCCACAATTCTCACTTGTCCTGTTATTACAGTCTTATATAACAGCCACTCACTCTGTCTCGCATTCATAGAGAAACAAAATCAGCGACTGACTTAGCAAAGGATAAAATAAGAAAAATGAGTTTCCCTTCTTCCATGAACGCCGTTACCCTTCTTCTCTTGTTCCTTTTCGTTTCTGCATTAGGTATGAAATTCTGCTCTTACTCTTCTTCATCCTTCCACGGTCAAATCACCATCTCCTCTTTCTTTCGTTTTTCTCTTCCTTCCGCAATTGCTTAGATCTCGCCGATGTTCCGCTTCAGTTCATCAATTCTTATGGTTTCTCGTTGTCACTGATGATTTCTTTATCGTTCTGACTTCTCTTTTTTATTTGTGATTAAGTTTGTGCCAAGAAGACGGGTGATGTGACGGAGTTGCAGATAGGCGTTAAGGTAGCGTTTAAAATGTTACTCTGGTTAAGATCCATGGCATTTTTTTATAGTTTAGCCTAGAGGTTTTGAATAACTTGTACGGAAAAGGAGTTTGCGTGTTTTTATTTATTTATTAGTTAGAATTCGTTGTTTTGGTATATTTTTAGACTTGATAAATTTGATTATAATGGATTTGATGGGTGTATTCGCTGGTGAGTGTGACAACATTGAATGATCGGTAGTTTTGTAGGAAATGGAACTGACGAGTGTTGTTTCCTTGGCTTAGCTGCAAAGTGAAAGGGTATTTTTTTTTTTTTTTGTATAAAAAATGTTAGTACTTGCTGATTTTATGGCATCAGGGGTGCTTGAACATTTATGTATTGTTTTGTGTAACTTGACGTGATGTGTGTTCAAGTGCCGGGAAAAGCCTTGTACGAGGGGTTTGAAATATTCAATGTTATTGTTTTGAGCATTTGGAATGGCTAAAGAAATTGATGATCTTTTAGGCTATTAGGTAAAATAGTATTTATTTTGTTCACAAGAAAAAGAAAATTATTGTGGTATGCTCGGCGGTTTGTGAGTTGGTGATTTAAAATAAAGTATGAATAATGATTGGAATCTGGCTATGGCTTTGAATGAGGTAGTGGTATAGTGTGATAGGGGACAGTGCCGCCCTTGCAAAGGCGGACATCTCAGGGGCTTTACACATATATGTCGTCGGCTGCTTGTTCACAAGTTCATTGTGGTAGATAGCATAGACAAATTGTTGGTAACTGGTTAGGATGGAAATGAAAATTTCTGGTAATTTAATGTGGAGGTTGAAAACAGGGAATACGTAATGGTTTCCCCTGTGAATGATGCAAAAAATTTTATTCCCAAAGATACTGAAGTTGTTGCTTGTCAATATCTGTTAGCAAGGTTATTTTGATTGTACATTCGATGAAACCGAGTTTATGCTAGCTTCTTTGCATACTACTGATGCGCTGCCTCTTTTTGCAGCATAAACCTGCAAAATGTGAAGTTCAGGCACACAAAGGTGATAAAGTCAAAGTACACTATCGGGTAAGTAATTTCTCAAGTTTGTGTCGTGAGGCTGGAGGATGGTGCAGTTTAGTGAAACCTTTTTTAAGGAAAATGTTTGTTGAAAGAGAAAAGGCTCCAGTGTCTTTGATGAAGTTACATATATAATAAATCTGAACAATAAGTATTTGATGCATAATATTCACTCACCATTCACCAATAAAATTAACTCTAATTGAATGTATTATATTACGTATAATGAACAATTCATAGTACTATAATATCTGTTAGGCGATTGTAGTTTCCATTTCATGTTGAACTAGCCTTATTCTGGTTTTCAACAGGGATGGATAATATTATATTACCTTATTGTTAATTTCATAAATTGTTTTTTGTGCAGTTTCCATGTCATTTTCTAGAAGTATTTTTGATCTATCTTGGTGGTTTATTTTGTTAGTTCATAATCTGAACCTCGCCTTTTAATCTGGGCAATAATCTGACTACCATTGAAAGAAAATGAGTGTGGGGTAAGGCATCAGTGACATAATCACAACTGGAAATCACCTAGATCAATTTCGATGGTGTGCTATTTGCGTATCGCTGTTTTTGTTTATATGGAGTTTTTATTTTAGGTGAACGACAGGATACACCACAGGAAAGCATTTTAAGCTACATATTCTCTAACTAATTATTATTTTCAAAGCTCATTTCATTTGTTAATGTGATGAGGTACCAATGTATTCTCTTAGTTTTGTTGATCCTTGCATGTGTTTCCAGGGAAAGCTCACTGATGGAACTGTTTTCGATTCTAGCTTCGAAAGAAAAAATCCCATTGAATTCGAGCTTGGTGCTGGTCAAGTGATCAAAGGTATGTTGTGCACAAACAATTTAAGGTTTTTGAATTTCTAGTTTCATTACCAATAAAAGTGGTTATCGACTAGCTACTGGGCTTGTTTTCTTATTTACTGAAAGTGGAAGTTATTGAGTAGATAAAATAAAGGAGAGAAAGAAAAGATGCTGCAAACTGTAAAGAAATTGTATGCCAGATGACATTTGTCCAATGTAATGAGTACTGGAAGTTGGAAATAGAGGAGAACCTTTGTACAATCAATTATTGACGATTGATTGTATAACAATGAATTTGGACGTTTATGAGGCATGCAATATGCAAAATGTCACATTGTAGTATCATTGTTTCCCTTATCTTCTTCATGTCCTCCCCCTGCTCTTTTTAGTGTCTTCTGTTATCAGCATTACCATAAAAATGTAATTATGAGCTATAATTTATACTGATAGTTTCGAATTTGTGTCTTTTATTACTTAATTTATATGCATGGGTGTATTTACATAATCATACTTGTATGCATCGCAATTTTATTACAAATTACTGGTTTATGATTGATGGGAAATCTTTCAAGATAGAGGATTCCATGTCACTTCGTCTCTCTGCAGGGTGGGACCAGGGATTATTGGGAATGTGTCTTGGTGAGAAGAGGAAGCTGAAAATACCATCAAGACTGGGCTATGGAGATCAGGGTTCCCAACCCTCTATTCCAGGTAATTTATCATGTTGATAATGATAGTAATGCTCTATGCTCAGCATTCATTTCTAGTTAGTGAAAATCATGTTTGACAGCTAGATATTTGATCAGATTAATCCCCCGGTGTACTTTAGTAGTTCTGATTCTTTTCCTTTAAAGATATATAGGGACGTTAGGTATCAGATAAATTTTTTCATACTTGGAATTATAATTTTTGAGAATTATGATTATTGGAGTGATTAAATTTTATTTGGTTAGTAAAAAAGTATTGTACAAGTTTTTTTTTTTTATAGATCAAAGAGTTGTTTATCCTAAAATTTTAATCTATTAACATGTTAAATTATTTAAAAAGTGGAAATTGTATTTTTATCATTCAAGTTTTTATTTCAATTTGGGATATTTTAGATTCTCATCTCTCTTAGAAATAAACTTCTTAAAGAAACCTACCAAAAAATTATTCACCAAAAACGTTGTTTCCTTTTCCTTTTTTTAAGTTAAATCAAACTAAAGAAACATTGTTTTTCGTTTTCAGATTCTTGGCAACACTTCTCTTTTTATGTTGATGTGTGTGTGTTTTATCATATTTTAATTACATTGCCTTACGAGTTTAGTTATGATACATCATGAGTTATTACTCCAGGTGGTGCAACACTGATATTTGACACCGAGCTGGTGGGAGTGAACGGTGTAAGTTTGGATGAAGAGGATAAGACAGGCTCTGAACTGTAGACAAATAGAAAGAAATGGAATGCTGAGACTGTTTGCTATCTTAGCTTATTTTTGTTCTTCAATAATGATTATTTTTGTTCTATAATGATTTTATGACCCGAGGTTTCATTGTTTAATTCTGAGCTTAATTTAGAAAGATTTAGACTCCCTTCCCGTCTTTTATATTCATCTCACCCTACTTTTTAGTAGTGATCAAGTATATCTTTCACTACTTTTAAAAAATTTCTTTGTTATGGAAAATTAAAATATAATTATTCATTGTTTATATGTCTTAATTATTTATGATGAATAAGAAATTATTAAATTTTTATTAGTAACATCTAAACGGACTTACGAAACAATTAACAATTTTGAAAACAATAACAAATATAATGTTTAATTTCTGAAATAATAATTAAAAACATTCAAGTTAATAAGGTTTGTTTAGAGTTAACATGATATTTGATTAGAAGAAAAATTAAATTTTTTAGTTGTATGCAATGTTATATTTGTTTTTGTTAGATTATTTTGTTGGATAGTGGAAGACAATTATTTTATAATTTTGATCGTAAAAAAAAGTAAGAAGAAAGATAAGAATAAAAATTAAAATAAAAACAAAATAAAATTTGAACTATAGCATTATTATAATAGAGAAAAAAAATTATTTGAGACAACGTGTATTTAAGATTTTTTTTATCTTCTAGGTTTTATTTGAGAATTGGTGTTGTCTTTATTTTTTTTTTCTAATGATAATTATTGGATCTTTGTGAGAATATTATGGGTCGTTAATAGTGCATAATTAATGTGAAATTGTATACAAATGAAAGTATTAATTTCAAAGTCTTAACATATTTGGTGCATAAAAAATGTCTAGTTGAGAAGGAAAAATATTGTATATGTAGAAAATTTTTTGATACAGAAATTATTTAAAGTTTATTAAATAATATTGAATGAAATATTGTTTATAGAAAGTAACATTCAAATGATTGAATATACTAAAAGATAACATTAAATGATGTAATGTTGTCAAAATAATCATTTATCCAAAATACTAAAATATTAGAATGAATGGAGTAATTTAAGTTATTTTAACAACTAGCATCTGAAATGTAAGACATACGTCTAGTCAAATCATAAGGCGCTTAAACGATAAATCTGCTCATATATAAATGGTGTAACATTAGGTAAATTGTGTAACATTAGGTAGACCTCTTTATCAAACAAGCATCGAGAAAACATGTCACATACATCAACTTGCCATTAAATGATGTTGTCATATATAAGAGTTCCCTGATTATGTAACTTGTTTGATGATTATTAACCGTTGAAACAATTAATATTTTATGAAAATGTGCTTTTATACTTGTATGCCTCGTTCTCTTTTTTTTTTATAGAAAATTACAATATCAAGCTTTATTTTGAAGCAATTAATATTTTAAGAAAATGTGCCTTTATGTTTGTACGCCTCATTCTCTTTTTTTTTGTTAGGAAATTACAACATCAAGCTTTATTATGAAGCTCTGTACAAAAATAAAAAAGATGTTGAGAGATAAGAAAATATTCATAGGATGTTTTCTTAGTGCTTTTAATTCAAAAAGAGTGTATAAACTATTGAAGTGAAATAACACTATCACTCTACAACATATATATGAGTTTGATCAAGCTATCTAAAAAGGCTAATAAAGTTATATGAAAATCACTTTGTGTCCAATGGTCATCTTTTGTTAAAGTCTATATAAAGATGTTTTGCAGAAGAGAAGAAGACAATGGAAGAGTGTACAAGTTAGAGCAGGAGAGAATGTGAAGAATAAGAGAGATGAACAAAACGAAAGAAAAGAAAATGAAAGAAAAAGAGAGTTATCATTGCATAGTTACCTTGTTGCTGTATCTTCAAGATCATAATGTCAAAAGCTTCCATTCAAAGAACAATACAAGAGAGATATCATTGAATATCTACTCCAAAGGCCTATATTCAAGCTCATAGTGTCTAATGCTCATACGAAGAAGGTGAAAATAGAAAAGAGAAAAGAAGGGAGAGAGAGAGAGAAAGATCATGCACGGGTAAGATCATTAAACATTAGCTCTACTCTACCTCAAAGCTTATATCGTCTAATGTTCTTCAATCTAAGAGAAAGAACTTCATAAGTTCAAAGATTGTATTGTATCAATTCTCTCATTGAGAGTAACTCAAATATGTATTTGTAATCAAACGTTAAATGTGTATGTAGGTGGTTTGTTGTATTATTGAAAGAAATGGAAAATGTTAGATAAATAAAAATAAAAACTTACAATCCCAAAGAGTCTTAAGTCTAACTCATATAAGGATTAACAACATTTCTTACCAAAAACTTTAAGACAATAAGTTTGTGGGTCTTCATACTTATATGGTACTTAATTTCTCATATTTACCTAATGTGGGACTTGGACTCATACTTGAATATGAACACATAACATTGAAAATCATTTTAGTTCCTTTTAAGCACATAATAATATATTTACATGTTTATACAAAACAAAGGTATTTTTGCACTAGTACTTTCTGATTTTACAAATCACAGTGGAATGGATGAAGAAATAAAACTCAAAGTTAGTGAAAATACATTGGGAAGGAGTTCGTTTCAGAGTAAGATATTTTTTTGATGTCATCCACCCAACAAGATCACTCATTTAATTAGTAATGCCAAAATATTCAATTTGAACTTTTAAAAGAAATGCATTTCAATACAAAATAAGTTACTTATATTGTGATAAAGAAATCACATTAACCAAAATTATACACTTGTAGTCATTAAATCTAGACACATATGTATAGGGATGAGAAAAGACACTTACAATAGAATTTGGCAACTAAGATGAATCATGTAATCATCATCCTAAATGGTTGCAAATTGTATAATAATATATTTTGGACACAATTGTACAACATGTTACTTGTCTTTATATTGTTAACAATGTTCAAGACACCTCCTCATACATCTTGGAACATGTATTTATAATCTCAAGCCATGCATTGATGATTTCAACTATTTCAAACTAATAGTACAGGTTGATAGGACATTTTTATTCAAAAATATCATAACAATTTTGTTAACTATAATTGGTTTAGATGAAAATAGAAACACATTTCCTTTAACTTTTAAAATTAGTAAAAGTGAAATAAAGTAAGTTATAATATGATTCTTTCAATTGTTGCGAGCATACCTAACATCTAAACCAAATGTATGTATGATAACTTACACAGGAACAATCTTATTGTTATCATCAGAATCTCCATAAGTTGGTTTGGAAATGAGATTGATTATATTGTCTCAGCATTCATATTGCATCAATCATAAAAATAAAATAAAATAACGAGTTGAAGAAATAACTAACAAACATGGGTATATTTATTCCTTAACTTCCATTGCATAATATTGAATCGATCACAATTTATTTATGTAATTTTATTTATTACATTGCCATAGATTATGAAATGAAACAACCCTCTTTTCAAGCTAAATAAACAATATTGAGATTATAATTCTCATAAGCAGTTACCTATATAAGATAAAATACCTTTAGAAAAGTTGACTTAGACATGAAGGAACAAATGTATATATATACATATGACAACAAATCTAATCAAGTGGGTGAACTTTATTTTAAAGAGAACATAATCCTTCTCCATTTGTGTTCTTATTAAGACAACTTTTTAAAAAACAAAATCATAATTTGTTGAATGAAGAAACAAGATATAACACATGTTACGAGGAGTTTATCAATATCTTGAAAAACATTATTGATTTATTAAAAAGAAAGTGATTAATCCGTCATTTTTCATGTTTAAATATATAATCGATAAAATTCAGAGTTAGATATTTATAAGATAGTCACTCCCTAACTTAGACATCGACATATATAATTAAATGAAATGGTTGATAATGTGTTTGTTAAAATAGTTTACACCCTTCATAATATTTATAAGAGTTCTGAGATACATTTTTATTTAGTTTAAAATAAAAATTATTGATATATTTATATAAAATCAATTTCGGTATATAAAAAATTAGACAAACTCATGAAATAAATTAACCAATTCTAATAACTTGACTCTTTCTCATATTAAGTTTGATTACTTAACTTTTAATATATATAATTTATTCTTATAAGTATAAATTATAATGCAATGTAAAATATTTATCTTATAAAAAGAATACAATAATGTGACATACTCAAATGAACCAATATCTATAATTAATTATTACTATATGGATTGACCTAATACTAATAATAATTTATATATAGATTAATTATTGACTTATGGATGCAAGAATTTTAACGGTGATAAACATTTAAAGCTAAAACTCATAATAAAATATCATTAAGATTATTTGAAAATAGTATGTTAAATATATTCAAAAATATACTTTTAAATTCTTAATTAAAGCACATTCAAGAATATTTAGTTAGAAAAAACAGTATGAAAAAAAATAAAAATACACACCTATATTTAAAAAGTAATATTAGTTAGCTAAATCTGGAACCATCCGAACCCTGAATTCTCGAAACTACCCACACACTCTGAAACGCTCGCTGTAGAACTCTCTGGAACCTCTTCTCTTCTCACTTCCCTTTTAAACCCTCTTTCCACTTTGCCCTTTCCGTATTCGTTTCTTTGTTTCTCTCTTAACAGCAAACAACACAAGCCTTCTTTCTTCCGTTCTCCGCAATTTAACACATGGACGAGGATTTCGACATGCCTCCGGCGGATTCCATGAACGACGATTTCGACTTCGCCGGCGCCGATGGCGGGGACATTGACCCTCCCGTCCTCAAGGTTGGTGAGGAGAAGGAAATTGGAACACAGGGCTTGAAGAAGAAACTCCTCAAGGAAGGTGAAGGATGGAACACTCCTGAAGTTGGTGACGAGGTTCAAGGTACCACTCGTTCCCTATTTTTTTTTTTCTGAACTGGATATTTCTTTTTTAGAAATTAATTAACGTTCGCGAGACACTGTTAATGTACATTTTATATTGGGCGTGTCACCTCTCTTAATTCAAACAAATCTTATTCTTTTTTATTTTCACGTTGTTTAAATTAGCTTTTAATTGTTTTATAATAAACTTCTCCTAATTACTTCTAGAAGGGAAGATAAATGCTGGAGATCTCATGCTCTCTCTCATTCACACACACTATATGTATATATATTGGTCTTGTTTGGATTTTGTGAGTTTGGGATAAGAGTAAATTAGTTATTTTTGAACAGTTGCTTCTAGAAAGGAAAAAGAAGAGAAGAATAGGTGATTTGGCACTCTTCGTTAGTACACAAAATTAGCTTATGATCAAGTTAAAGAAATGTAGAGAAGTTACATGTAAGAACTTCTACATATTAGCTTTAGCTTTCCTTATTCATAAGGATGTTTTAACTCGTAAGAGAAGTTTGTCCAAAGACGTGCCTGATTCTTTTTGGTTACGTTTTCATTTCTTTAGCATTTTATATCCGTAAGTTTTTAGGTTAATTTTCTGTGATTAGCTTGAGAAAAACACGCGGCTACACGCTTTTAATTGTCTGTTGTAGTTTTGTTTTGTTTTGCACGATCTCTAATTTCATTTTCATATATTCTACATTTCCATTTGCATTTGTTGTATTTCCATTTCTATATTTGTTACATCATTTATTCTGATTGAGAAATGGTAGTCGTTTAATGATTTATTATGGGTAGAAATTTATGTTGTATTTAATGAATTTTAATCACAATTGTGACTTTTAGTTAATTTTGTTTTAAAGTAAAGACTATGAAAGAGTGACTTAATTATCTAAAAGATTGTGTTAGAGAGTGTGTAACTCGGCACTTTTTTTGCCTAGCTTGTTTGAGTTTCTTGTTTTTGTTTTTGTTTTTTTTTTAAATTTCTTAATGATTTATTGGATTTTAATTTTTTGTAGTTCACTACACTGGGACGTTGCTTGATGGCACTAAGTTTGATTCCAGCAGAGATAGGGGAACTCCTTTCAGTTTCACGCTTGGACAAGGTGAGTTTCTTTATTATTTGAGAACTGTGGGATGCTGTGATTTAATGCGTTGGAAGTTGGAAGAGTGTGTCTGTTTGATTTATTATGAAGTGGGGACTTAGCTATTAGCATTTCAGTGTGTTTTAGGAGTTTAAATGAGGCTGTCGTTGTGATGATCAATTGGGAAATTACTGTTGAATGCATAATCATGATTTGATGGTATCAATGATTATTAATAAGAGAGTTGAATGAACACTGTATGTATGTTTATACTTTATTTTTTGGAACAAGATATTTTATTTTGATTGGAAATTTGGAAAACACTATGTTTTGATGTATCTGGTGCCTCGGAAATTCAGGGCAAGTTATTAAAGGATGGGATCAAGGTATTGCAACGATGAAGAAAGGTGAGAATGCCCTTTTTACCATCCCAGCCGAGCTAGCGTATGGTGAATCTGGTTCTCCTCCAACTATTCCCCCCAATGCAACTCTTCAGTTTGACGTGGAGCTGTTGTCTTGGACTAGTGTTAAGGACATATGTAAGGATGGAGGTTTATTTAAGAAGATAGTTACTGAGGGGGAAAAATGGGAGAACCCCAAGGATCTTGATGAAGTTTTAGGTATGAAGTATGAAATATTGTTAAATATTTAATTTTTCTATTTTGGTATTATTCAAGTTTAACTTAACTATGAATTCACTCTTGCTGTTGCAGTGAATTACGAAGCACGTCTTGAAGATGGGACTTTAATAGCAAAATCTGATGGAGTGGAGTTCACAGTCAAAGATGGTCAGTGCATACTAATTTTTTCACGCTCTTCTTGTTAAATTCTGCTTTTCTGTGATCGTACATTAATGTTTACTCTATTACAGGTTATTTTTGTCCTGCTTTGTCAAAGGCTGTTAAAACCATGAAGAAGGGAGAGAAAGTGATTTTGACTGTGAAGCCACAATGTAAGTTGTCTGCTAAGTTTTGATACCTATTGGAAAACATTTCTCTGCTTTTATCTTTTTACTGAAATGGAGATACATGTAATTATTCATTTACCTATTTAGTCGGAATTTTTATGCATTTATTTATCTATTTTGTAGATGGATTTGGTGAGAAGGGTAAGCCAGCACATGGTGATGAAGGTGCAGTTCCTCCAAATGCATCATTGGAGATTTCTCTTGAGTTAGTTTCTTGGAAGACTGTGTCAGAGGTAACTGATGACAAGAAGGTCATTAAGAAGATCATCAAAGAAGGGGAAGGATATGAGCGTCCAAATGAGGGGGCAGTTGTGAAATGTAATTGCTTGTAATTCTTAATCTGGATGATAAGCTTTTAATTGTTCATGGGTTAGAACATGGTTTCTGATGTTTCCTTACCTCTTTTTGCATTCTTGTAGTGAAAGTAATTGGTAAGCTGCAAGATGGTACCTTGTTTTTGAAGAAGGGTCATGATAACGAAGGGGAGCTGTTTGAATTCAAAACTGATGAGGGTAACTCAAAATGTCTCAATGTTTCTCTGCTTCACGCCAGGTTATTCATAATGCTAACAAATGTGTGTAATGGGTTGAGCAGAACAAGTAATTGATGGGCTTGACAGAGCTGTGTTGACTATGAAGAAGGGTGAGGTGGCATTGTTAACTATTGCGCCTGAGTATGGTTTTGGCGCATCGGAGTCTAAACAGGAACTTGCTGTGGTTCCTGCTAACTCCACTTTGTATTATGAGGTTGAGCTTGTCTCGTTTGAGAAGGTAAGTTAATAAACAATCAATGGTTTGCAACCCTGCATTGTTCTTGTGCTTCAATTTTACATGCTTTTTTTTTTGCCTGTTTTTGTTCCTATATATTAATTAATTGCATTCTGTTTCGTTTACTTAACTGAATTATCATGATCAATCTGAGTGTTGAAGTCTAAGTCCGATAAAGTTCTCTACCGAATAATAGTTAATATTGTTGTCTCCTTCCAGGAGAAGGAGTCATGGGACATGAACACACCAGAGAAGATTGAAGCTGCTGGCAAGAAGAAAGAAGAAGGGAATGCATTATTTAAAGCTGGTAAATATGCAAGAGCTTCTAAAAGATATGAAAAGGTAATCGAAGATAAATTAAATACGTGTTCATCATTCATTCTCCTCCATTCCAATGCGTCTTCTGAGGTATTCTTACTGTCATAGGCTGTAAAGTTCATAGAATACGATACCTCCTTCAGTGAAGAGGAGAAGAAGAGCTCCAAGACCTTGAAGGTTGCCTGTAATCTAAACAACGCAGCGTGCAAGTTGAAGCTAAAAGATTATAAACAAACAGAGAAATTGTGCACAAAGGTGTGACTGCAGTTGCTGTATTCCCATCTGATAATTATGGTAAAATTTACAAAGGTGAAAACTGATTTTTGATTTGGACCCGCAGGTACTGGAACTTGAGAGCACTAACGTGAAGGCTCTCTATAGAAGGGCCCAGGCATACATCCACTTGGCTGATTTAGATTTGGCTGAATTTGATATTAAGAAAGCTCTTGAGCTTGACCCTGACAACAGGTAGATAATTTGATGAATTTAATTGAATAAACTGATTGGACTGATTAGAAGTTGCTAAATTTTGTATTTACCTTGAATTTTACTAGATTATATTTATTAGAGTGATGGATATGTTATAGTATACGAATCTCTAGTCATTTTATTTGAATCACTTTTGTTGGCTATGATAGGACGATAGTTTGTGAATGGGTTTATAACTTCGAATGTCTTCTATTTGTATATTGAATGATTTATCACTTTTTATTTTGAGTGGTTTTTTTGGAAAGGCATTTACATGTGCTTTTAATTTATAAACCAGGGAAGTCAAGCTTGAGTACAGGACCCTGAAGGAAAAGATGAAGGAATACAACAAAAAAGAAGCAAAATTTTATGGAAATATTTTCAACAAACTGCATAAGCTAGATTCTTTGGACAATAACGTGAGTATTCCGCACTCTAGTTTCTCTCATATGTGTGTCTAACATGTGTATGCACACATCTCCGAGTTTTCCATTTCCGACCTTCACATTCTAATGTTTGAATTTGAATCTCCGAGGTTTATAGTTGTTTCATACGTCTGTGTGTGTATTTATATGTATTCACGTGTTACCGAGTCCCTTGTTTGTAAGTGCTACTAAAGTTAACTTAATCAGAAAATAGTATATATATAGTAGTTGTAACTTGGTTCCAAGTTTGTGATTAGTGGGATAAAGTTTGAGGTTTGGTTTTGTTTTGAAGTGAGTGTTTTCTAACTTACCGTATTTGTTTAATGTTTGTGATACAGAAAACAGAGTTGAAGGATGCCCAACCCATGAATGTCGACAGCAAGGCATAAACACCATGCAAATTCATCTAATTTCTAGGGTCTGCTTTCTTATTATTATTTGTGGACATTTGGAAATTATGATGGATTATGAAATGTGATTCCGGACAAATTTTGTTTAATAATGTTTCTTTGAGTTAACTTTTCCTTTGAGTCATAAGTCTTTTTTATGCAAATAATTAAATATTTTAATTTATTTAGACTAAAATGTCTAAATTTTTAATTTAAATCAATGTCCTATTTAACAAAAAGTCTAGAAAAAAAATAAACATTTTTATATTTAATTTTGAAATGGTTTATTTAAAATTGAACATTTAAATTAGAATGTGTATATTTTTTCATTGAGTTTATCAGTTTAATTTCCTGCAAATAATTACTTGTTAAAACTAAACAATGGGTATTGAATTAAATATGTTATTGAAGCAAATAAAACATAAAGGAAAATAAATTGAAGCAAGTAAATTTAAAATAATAATGAATACAAACAAGTAAATGTGAAATGTTATTATTATTTTTATTTTGGCTTTAGACTTAGTTTTTCTATTTGTTCTATTTTTTTTAATTCGAGGTTTATGTTTTTTCAACTTTTTGTAATTAATGATCTTTATTTTCTCTTTTTTATATTACTAACAACATGAGATAAATTACTTTGAATTACATGAGAAAAATAATCGCTTTTATGATATTTAAATATAATTCACTTATTTTATTTTGTTAACGTTCACTTCTGTTCAAAAGAATATATTTTTGTCATTTTGTTATACAGTTATATTCTCTTGAACAGAAGCACTTTTTCATATATAATCTAATTGTTAATATTTAAATATCTTTTTCTTATTTTTTCTTCTCTTTTTAATAACAACTGTTATTTTATTATAAAAAATAAAGAGCAAGTGTATGGATATTTGTCATTTGAAAAAAACCTTCCAAGATAACAACTAAAACAAGATAATAGAACTCTAGGCTCTCAAACATAAAGCTTTAATTAAATGTAATGATTTTATAAGACCTTTCTACATATCCAAGGGTCTTGACCAAGAGTAAAAAAGAAAAGAAAAAATGGGTTAGTTTCGTTAATCCTAAATTTAATCATGATTAGCACATATAATTCCTTGAAATTAAGGAATGCTCATGGGTAATTTCTTAAATCTAAAAGTAAATTAATTATTGACCCTTTTAAGAGTCATCTATTTATTCCTTCAAGTTTCAAACATCTCTAATGTTTCTTTAAATTCTATAATACTCCAAGTAAACAAAGCAAAGAAGGAATATACTATGTACATGTCTATTTGTCGTTTTATCTTGTTTTCCATAATTCGAAGTTTTTCTCGGAATTCTTTTTGCCACTTACTATATATTCTTCCTTTCTTGCATTTATTTCTCTTATTTTCTCTTCTTCATTTTTAACAAGTTCTTTCTCATTTTTATTTATATCAGATTCCAAAATGTATAAATCATTGTTTTAGGACTCGTCTATGTCATTCCTCTCTAGACTCAATTTCAAAACGAAATAAATATAGAATAAAAGAAAAACCATTTAATCTCCTATTTATTTTAATATGTCACTTTGGATTAAACTTCTCCAAATTTGTACTTCATTCACCCTTTAACTCATAATTTATTAGACCTCACTTTAACTCATAATTTATTAGACCTCACTTTAACATATAGGATTTGAAATATTATTAAAATTAGCACTCCTATAGTAGTTTAATAATATAATATTATAATTAGACCACAATAAAAAGATTTTTCAGTACTAATTTGGAAAAATTTAAAACTTTTGTCCCGAACAAATCTTTTATTAAAGATTTTCATTTTAATTTTTTACTATATGTAATTGTCTTTTATTTTGTAGAATTATATATAATTATAATTAGACCACAATAAAAAGATTTTTCAACGCTAATTTGGGAAAATTTAAAACTTTTGTCCTGAACAAATCTTTTATTAAAGATTTTCATTTTATTTTTTTTATGTATGTAATTGTATTTTATTTTCGGTATAATTTGATTTAGATCTAACATATTCACTCAAAAAACCATAAAAATAATTTACTTAAAAATAAAAAAAGTTATTTTGTAAAATCTGAAAACTAAAATTAGGAAAAAAAAGAAGAAGATCAAAATCACAGAACAGAATTTAACTATGATAAAAATGATAATATTTATTTTACATATTTTTTAGTTTTGTTTTAAAAAGAGTTCCAAATTGGTCCTGGACAATTGGTTTGAATTTAAATTGGGCTTGATTCTGGGCCGGGTGAGTGGAGTTGGATCAGCAAAAGGTAGGGTTTCGTTTGTTGAAATATATAACGCGTAATATTAGGGTTTTTTTCAGGGAGCCAAGAAGCAGAGAGATACAATACAGAGTGTGTTGTTGCTTCTTCGCCACAATTCAACATGGGTTAGTAAGCCCCTCCCTCAAATCTTTCTTTCCTTGATGTTGCAAGCGAAAACCCTAATTCCATCTTTTCTAATGGGATTACTTCTTCTGAATCAGGTATCTCCAGAGATTCTATGCACAAGAGGCGTGCCACTGGTGGCAAGAAGAAGGCCTGGAGGAAGAAGAGAAAGTGTGTGCCCCTTTTGCTTTATTTACTTCATTGTTTTAATTTTATTTTGTGTCCATCTAGATTTGTGTTTTTGAATTTAGTCATATCTCTCTTCTTTTACACTGACTTGCCTAATGTTGTTACTAGTAGTGTGAGATATGTGTGTGATGGAGTTTTTGTCGTTTTGATTATTACGATGTTTTGGGATTTGTGCTTGGTTTTATTTTGGAGTTGACCGTTTGAAATTAAAATTAAAATTGTGTCTTTTGGTGAAGTTAAGGTTGTTTTTTCAGTGGAGATTTGAAATGTGATTCTGTGTGTAATTGAGCAATTGAGCTTATAGCGTATATAGATTTAGTTGTTCTTCGATTGAGGTTCTGATGGTATAAGGGGAAAATCAAAATTGTACTAGAGAGGGGAGTTGAACTTTGGTGCTAAATTGTGAAAAATCTTAACTTGATTTTATTACTCTGCTTGCTGCATTTTCATTTCTGTTTTAGCTAGTTTTGGACGGTCCTTGAGTAAAATCGATAACTTCCTTTTGGCTATGCCTCCCCTTGTAATGCTTTTTCATTAGCAATTGTCTGGTGCGTGGTTCTGAAATTTTAAGAAATGGATTATTGTACCGTGTTTTTTTTTTTTTTCATTTGTCAAATACAGAATCATCGAGTGGAGAACCTAGATGCAACAACTAGGAGGATATAGGATTTTTTACTTTGAATAAACAGTGACTGGATATAGTGTTTTACATTTATTTAGGTTTATGGATCTTTTTACTAATTATTTTGATACCATTATTAAATATCCCCTACATTTTTCTGACTATATTTTAAGCAGATAATTACTTGTATCTATTTTGATAAACGTAATTACAACATGTTATAATTATTATACTGCACATTTTTGGCATTTTTATCTAAACCATGATGATATCCTCCATTAATTATTTTTTATTGGTGGTTTCTGATAGGTATGAGCTTGGGCGCCAGCCTGCCAACACTAAGCTGTCAAGCAACAAGACTGTCAGGAGGATCCGTGTCAGAGGTGGCAATGTGAAGTGGAGAGCACTGAGATTGGATACTGGAAATTACTCTTGGGGAAGTGAAGCTGTAACTCGCAAGACTCGTATACTTGATGTGGTATACAACGCCTCAAACAATGAACTTGTGCGTACTCAGACCCTTGTCAAAAGTGCTATTGTTCAGGTTGATGCCGCTCCCTTCAAACAGTGGTATCTTCAGCACTATGGTGTTGACATTGGTAGGAAGAAGAAGACAGCTGCAAAGAAGGATTCTGCAGAGGTTGTGCCTTTGGAACATTCTCTTTGTGTTCTATTTATGATACGTTTTTCCTTAATCCACTGTTAATGCTCTCATAACATAGAGACTCTTTCTGGTCTTCGGTTCAATGGATACAGTATCTGAACTAGAATATGTTCTGAAAAGTAAATTATGTGTATATAGTCTAGCAGCCATAATATTCTATCTTTCAATATTTTCACAGTTTGGATTTGACATGATAGCTAGGATGTAACGAATTGCAATTGCTAAACATTGTTTTATACACTATTAAAATCTGATATGCGTTTCTAGCTAGTTCAAGTTACTACTTGCGCAACACCTATTTGTTTTTATTAGGAATAAATATATTGAACATTATAGAAGCTGATACCTATTTATCTATCCTGGGATGTAATCTGCAGGAGGGTGACGCTGCAGCAGCAGAAGAAGCCAAAAAGAGTAATCATGTGCAAAGAAAACTAGAAAAGCGCCAGAAGGATCGCAAGCTTGATGCTCACATTGAGGAGCAGTTTGGTGGTGGTCGTTTACTTGCTTGCATTTCTTCTCGACCTGGGCAATGTGGCAGAGCTGATGGGTAATAACTTGAATTGTCACTATGCTTAATGTGTGTATAATGAAACCATTTTCGTAACTGTTTCCTTTTTTGCTGGGTTATGCAGCTACATTCTGGAAGGTAAAGAGTTGGAATTTTACATGAAGAAACTCCAGAAGAAGAAGGGGAAAGGCGCTGCCTGATTTTAGGTTTTCCCAAATTTTAATATATGGCTTTAGTCGTTTTTATTTGTTGCTGGTACCATTCATGTTGATGTTTTGTGCCACAGGACATTTAGTGCAAACTATCATCCTAGTATTTGCAAATTGACACTGAATTTTGTTTTCAACTGCTTTTTGCTACTGATGAGTTACAATTTTATTAATGAATGCCTTTCAATCCTTATTGTTGGGGTAGTCAGGGAAGGTGTGTTCAATGCCTATAAATGTGAAAAGATATATCAGATAGGTTCCTCTCTTTTTTAAAATAACCAGTATGATTTAATATTAACAATCTTATTTAGAGTAAGATTGCTCTTTTATCTTTTCTATTTTCTTCTGTCTACTAGAATAAGAATGAAGCAAAATCATGAATATCAGTTTATTGGGTGATTTCTGAAAACAGTATTTGTTTCTACTTTCCGTTAAAATTAATATTAGTCGAAAACTAATTAATTTTTAAAATTGGAAAACTAATTTCTGTAATAAAAATGTATCTTAGTTGTATTTGACAGTGGGTATAGCATTGTAATAATTTTTTCCTTTGGTGGACGTAATGATTTTACCTTAAACTTGAGATTTAATTTTGTTTCTATTATTTCTTACAAATTTTTTGGCAATTTTATATTAAAGGTTTTTTCTTCACATGAAACATGTATCCATCGATGTTTCGAACTCCCTGCCTAAGTTTTGTTATCGTTCTAAAAAAACCTATTCCCAAATCGAATATACTTTTAGTAAAACCAAAAGCACTAATGTATTATACTTAACCTATATTTAAAAATGAAGATGCTTGCATGGAATACTTCACTATTTATTAAATAGTTACCAACACCATAGAAATATAATATTTCTAAATCCAAATATAATATTCCTTTTCTCAAATCTTTTGATTAAAAAAAGAAAGGAAAAAAGGAAGAAAGAAGGAGAAATATTAATTGCACAAGTGATTTTTATTTTCAAAAACAAAAAATTGCACATCTTATTCATTTAGTGGTGAATGAGAGTACACTCGTTGAGCAGAGTTGCTCTTTGATGGAATGTGAATTAGATGAGCGGATTACGTAGAAACTCGAAATTCCTTGATATTTTCTTTTATAATTTCGTGGAGTGAATTTTTTTTTTCTGCATAATTTTGTCGAGTAAGTTGATGCAGTTGAAATTTATTGCATATTTATTCATGATTTGTTAAGTGAAACCTATTTTATGTAACATAAGAGGAAATTTCTAACTTCCTATTCTAGATCCGTTTAGCAAAATAAGTTAAATGTATTGATCTTATAAGGACTTTGCATTTTTTTGGATTTTACAAAATATTATCCATTTAAGCTATTGAATATTTTGAGGTGTGTGGACACCACATAATTATTGCTTGTGATATTGCATAATACAACAATATTTTTTTTTAATATTTGATAAATTTTCTTATTTTCCTTTAATTCTTTAACATTTCCCGGATCAAGGAGATTGGTTAATCAAAACTTTAACAATAAATGATGAAAATGTATATGTAAGATGTATATTTTCTTCGATTATTTCTCGTTGGTAAGACAATATGTGGTGTATCATCAATATCATAAATAAAACCCTAAACAACACTAAACATAGGATCATAATCAGAAATATAGATCAAACAATCACTATAGTTCGTAAATATATACTAAATTAAATCAAAATCGTAATCGTTAAAGGTGGAACAATCCAACTAGTTGTAAATTAAATTCACATAAGAGTATTTAAGTATAATTGATTCCTTAAAAAATCATTTTCAGTGTACATCTACTCCTAATAAAGTAAGGTTTCAAGAAAAAAAAGGTAACAATTCTAATTTTCATGTTCACGTAATCACACACAATTTAAAATGTTTCACACTCTTCTCATAATGTTATTATCAAAATCTCTAAAATATGAAATCAGTTTATTCTACAACATAACCTTAAAAATATATAAAAAGAAGGAAATGAAAGTAGTTTCAAAATGCATTTAAAAATACAAGTCCATTTGCATGGAAATATGTATTCCTAGTCTTCTCACTAGTCTTGGTAAAAACTCGATCTAGAGAAAGGAAGATGTGAAAAATGGTTAAGTGTGGAGATAAATTGAACTATCAACGATACATGATTCTAGAAAGGTTGAACTTATTTTAAGGAAGGAAGTTAGAGGAAACTATAGAGAATTTCTAGCCAGTGACTCTCAAGAGATGAAATGTTCTAACCTTAAACTGTTTTATTTTCTTTGTAATTGTAACAATTTCTTGGTTTGTGATAGTGAACGTTAATTCTTAATTAAGATTAACAACTGAACGTAAGATCTGTGTAATCCGAATCAATATAAAAATCACCTTTGCAATTTTCTCTCTTCCTTACCTTTTTATTTGTTTAAATTGTTATTAAGGAATTGAATGTATATGAAAAAATTATTAAAGGTATTATTTGTGATAAGAAACCAATTCACTCCGTCTTGATTTGTTGTACACATTAACCATCTGTTGCACCGCTCTAACATGAAAGACATAATAAAAAGTGAATGGATGACATTAGAATGTGTATTGAATATTACTTATGTATGTTTCAATTATATAAGGTGAATGTGTTTAATAATTGTATGTTATGGTTAGTTTAGCTCACCCTTACGTTATTTTTGTGTTTGTGATATTGATGTACAAGATCATATGATTTTACTGATGGAGCTGATCATGCATAATGTTCATAGACTTGCAAGGATAGTCTAAGTTTGGGTTTTTGTAAAAATGATTTGAATAATTTGAAGTTGTATTATTAAGTTATTTGTGAGAACTTATAACTGGTTTGTAATGAATTTTATATCTTTTTAATCTACAATGGTTATTTTAAGATTCTCCCCGAAAGGGGCGTTAAAACTACACCGATTTTATTATAAGAAATACAAATCCAAGAGATGGAAGAAGACCATAAAGTCTTCCAAAACACTTAGCTTAGAAGTCTTTACAAATAAAGAAATTGTCAACTATTACAGATATTAAAATTAAAAACAGAAAGTGCTCTCCGTAAAACCGAGAAATCAAGAAATAAAAGCAAGAAAAATACCTAAACTCAAATGGAGATTAATTGAGACATTATGAAAGGCAACCAATAAAGACAAGCAAAGAAACAAAAGCTTCATTAGAACATATTAAAACACATCAAAAGATCAAACTGGAATGCAAAGACTGGTTATGCTCATATTGTTGAATCCAAACAAGTGAAATCATTCACAATTTGTTAAGGTCGGACTTACTATTGAGCATAATAGTCATTGAGAGCTACCATTCATGCATATTTTCTTTTGATTTTCTTACTCTTTTACTTCAAAAGAAATGGAAAGAATTGGAAGTTAGCTTATGATGAGTGTGATTTGAGATGACTTTCAATACCACTTGAATAACGTCAATGTTCACTTCAAGTAAGAATCTGATCCATAAATTAGAAACATTATTTTTAATCATAAGTCAATAAAAAATTGCATTAGCTTTTATATTGAATGAATATGTAACTTACATTCTCATTCTATAGATCAGGATCGTAGCTGTTAAGATGAAATGAAGAAAAACAAAATCGAAAAAAAAAAAAAAAAAATATATATATATATATATATATATATATATATATATATATATATATATTTGGATTTTGTTGATATTAAAACAGCATTATGTACCCTCTTTTAATTCTTTAGTATTTGTTATTTTATGTTATTTACAAAGTTTTCCTATTTTTTTCTTGTTGCTTCAACAATTTTATCCCAAATTAATTTTACGAAGAGTCAACGCATTAGTAAATTGACGTTGATATGAAGCTTTTATATTCAAATAAAAATAAGTTCAGATTCCCTAAGTTGCTTACATGAAATAATTGAACCAGAAAGGAAATATTATGTAACTTTAACTACCAAAAATTACAAATCAAGCCAAAACAATTATTGAAAATTGCTTACTATTTTCTTATCCTGCTATTTAGATTAATTTTGTTAAAATTCTATATTTTCCTTTTGTGAGCACCAATGCATTACTCCCTTCAGTTTTTAACTTTTAAACGTGTCGTTTAAGATTAATTTTAGAGTATTTAATAAGAACATAATTTTCTTAGTAAAGTGTTTGTAAGATTTTCTGTTTTCTTCTTTTAGTTTAACATTATAATAAATACATATATAAATTAATTAAAAATTAGATAATTAACAAGGAAGTAATTAATGTTATGTTGATCTTTAAAAATAATATTTAAATAAAAACAAAGAACTTAAAACCAGTTAAAAAAAATGGGTAAGTATTCTATAGCCTTAGCAATAGATACATTTATGATTGCTAGAGATCCCCTCTCACATGCATGTAAAACCAGCACAAATTTGAATCATCCATTGACAAGGCTCAAAGTTTCATCATAATCAGGTGTACAAAATTAAACCATGATAAAGACAACCGATAAAATTGATAGGAAAAGATTAAAAAAGCTTGCTGATTGGTGTCAAAAACCTCACTGCCTGATAACAAATACCAATAGAGCAAAGCCACAATGAACTATATGTGATTGTACAGTTTGTCAATGAAAAAGAATAACAAATGTTATAATCTAACAATCTCCACCCTTTCAGTTCAGGAAGGCAAGTAATTGTATATTGGCATTTTATAGGTCAGGAATGTTGAACCCTTTTCTTTTCCAAAGTGTGGATACGATTTGCCATTAGGAACTGAAACAACTTTTATGTAACTTTAAGGCATATGCTTGGCAACAACAATGAGGCATAAGTCTTTACACCAAAAACAAACAGAACTGCAAGTTTGGCGTGTCAAGCAGCAACTGATTTGCTTTAATTGGGAGATAAAAACCACTGAACAGCTTAGGCTCAAATCAATGTGTTCAGGGATGGTTTAAGGTTTGGCCATTCTGACCTTTATCAATGAGGATCTGAGAAGAGGATTTGTATGCACATAAAATCCAAAATCTGGACATCAACTTACCTGCTCTCCGATCAAATCAAGACCAACAACCAGAAAACTTATCCCTTGAAACAAGAGGAAGTAGAAGTGAATTCCTTGGGCAGATAGTAAGCTTCTAACTGAAGCAGTCAACAAAATAAATGCAAGACAAAGTTCTTTCCTGAAGAGACGATTTCTCTTGGTCTTCCCAGTTTTCTTTGACAATTCTAGTTTGCTTAGTTCCTCAAGGCCTGAATCTGAGTTTGACCTATGGAGACTGTTAGATCGCATTAGGGGTTCAGAGTCTTTCTCAAAGGCAACCAAATCTGTCTCTGATGATCTTCCCAACTTTTTTGTAACCACCCACTCATAAGAACTTCCAAAGCGAAATAATCCAGATACCATGGCATTGAACTTAGTTACTGACATAGTGTTCTCAAATAGAAGATAAGGAACTATAAATGGAAATGAACGTGGAGCTGGGAGAACACTTAAGAGGGACATAACTCCAGGAATGTAACATACAACCCAGGCTGGGAGCTCAGCTTCGGGAAGGAACATGGTCAATGGAAGAATTATGCAGAATAGGGTGAATGAATAAAATGGCAGGATAAGTTTCCTCAGGAGGAAGAAAAGAAATATCAAATTGAACTTCTTTGCCCAACTAACCTGGTACAAATGGAAATAACATCATACAAGTCAAATTATTTTAATAAAAAGGACAAAATGAATCAGTATTCCCTATAGTGCAAGATGTAGACAAATAACAGAATAAAAGTTTCGTACTGAATTTAATAGCACTTTTAAGGTAAAGAAGAAGAAAAAGAAACACGTTGAATAAACCTGTACTCCATTATTCCACTGCCCTAGATGCTTTAACAGTGTTGCTTGCTTTAAGCATAACAAGATGCTTGATACAGATAAAAAAAACAAGATGACTAATTTTTTACCCCATGGATCATTACTGTTCTTAAAACATCAATTACTTTATAACTGCCTTAACAATGATGTTTTGGGGTTTTAATAAGTGATCTTAGAACCCATTTTAAATTATTGGGCTGAACTGAGCATTGAAATAATTTTTCGGCATTTGTATGACCTTATTTCATTGTTTTAAGCCTAACTTGAGTTGTATATTTGCTATAGGTGTTCATTTTATGCCAGTAAAGATGATCGACAAATTCTGCGAACTGTTAAATTGGAAAAAAAAGGGATTTTTAATGGCTAAATTGGAGCAGAGCAGCCATGCATATTGAAGGTACCCTCATCGTTTTAAACATATCTCACCTATTTTAAGCCTGGCCAAGGCAATGAACACTCCTTCGAAATCTTTTTTCCTAGGCTATCTTTTGAACTAGGTTTAGACTGGGGATAATGAAAAGAACAGCATCTGCAATATAGGGAACATAGAATAAAAGTTCACAGCTCATTGTTTAGTGATTTTGGAAGCTCCAAGATTCTTCCCTTTAAGATTGCCGTGCTGTTGGATTTCTACAGTCTTCTTTAAGCTTTTCCGATGGCAATTGTTGTGAGATACCCAAGACCTTATAAATCTAAAGGATTTAAGGATTGTCGTTTGGGTATGTTTTTTTCTATGCTTAGTCTTTGTTTTGTATGAACTGTCTATATCTATTCTTCTTCAGAGTTCTCTTGCAAAGATGAATATGTTTGACATATTTCTGACTGGATCTATATTTATATAATTGAAGCAATAAAAACTAGCATCGATTAATCAGATATCTAATTAAGGTTAGTTTAATTGATTGTTAATCGACATTAGTTGAATAAAATAAACACAAATTTAGGATAGTGATTATGATTTTGCTTAGTTAATTGAAATCTAGGCCATTATATGTTGGAAATTCAAAAATTAATAAATAAAAAATAACTACATATGAATTTAATGCCCAGCATTAATGATTTGCTTTCTAGATTTGAAATTCTTACTTACATTTCTATCTGGATTTTCTTTGCTTTCCTGATTTGAACACAAACCCCCACCCTCTCCCGAAATCCGCTTTTTATCGGATTAGAAATGCAATGTGTTTTTGGAAAATACTATATATAATTAAGCAACCTAGTCATATTTTGGCTTTAGTGCGGCATTGTGTCACATCCCAGGCTACAATTTACTTATGTCTTTAAATTCCTAAAGGATAGACAGAAAGGTATGGAGTGAGTAGTAGATATTTGACAGCTTTATGAGAAGTATCTAATGATTTTGTTGCAAGGTACTATCAAATCCCATTGTTTAGCAGGAGATACAGTTCTTTGTTTTTATTATTATTAAAAAAGGATGAGAGTGTGTGTGTACAAGAATGGGACTGACGAACTTAACAGATTAAAATACATAACTGGAGCATTAGGAGCTATGACCTTAAAGGCATACGAGATGTTATCCTAGGAGAGGCATATCATGAGCATTACTAAGACTAAGGCATGAAGCACGGTTGATGGACTTTACATTCTTCTAGTATACAGTTGGTGGGTTAAGCATTTAAGTTTTAACCTCTTACATGTCTTCTCAAGAAAGAAGATGAAAAACATACTGCACATAATACAGTCAAACATACAGTAAAATGATTAGTAAGAAGCATATAATTCAAAGTATCAACTTGGGAACATTAACTAATAATATTTGTTCCTTCCTCGGCTTAATAGTAAGTAAACTACTTTACAGTCATATTTTCATTGAAACAAATCAGCATAAAATATTTATCTAGCCTAAATATATTTGATACCATCAACTCATCAAGTAAGCTCTTTTCTTATGCTAATCTACCTCCTCATGTCTTAAACTAAACTAAAAATGACCACGACAGTTACCTTCATGATTCTAAGTGGATTTATCCAATAACAACTCAAATTTCAATATCAAGAACTGGATATTCTCACTGATTAACAATTTGGAAATATAGTTCTGGAAGTTAAATTACTGAAAAGGATCAAACTATATTCATATTCTGATAGTAATAGTAATAATAACATTAACAAAAGCATCAACATAATAACAATAGAATGATTGTTTCCATATTTAAAAAATTCAATTTCTCTGGAAAGAAAACATGTGCTGAATTCAATACCTTTGAACGAAGTATATCAAAAAAACATAAGCGAAACAACTGCATTGGACCCGAATGCCACCGGTGTTGTTGTTTCTTATATGCCTCGTAGGTCTCTGGAAGTTCACAAAGACACTACAAGAAGCAAAATAGACATATTAAAGTCTTATAATGTATGATTAGCAACCAAAATTTGAAATATAGAGCACCTTAACATCATTGACGAATATAAACTTCCATCCACAAAGATGAGCACGAACAGCAATATCCATATCCTCAACAGTCGTTCGCTCCAACCAACCACCACTTTCCTCAAGGGCCTTTATTCTCCACACACCAGCAGTTCCATTAAAGCCAAAGAAGTTAAGGAAGATACCATTCACCTGTTGTTCTACCTCAAAGTGGAAAGACAAATTGATATTCTGCAATCTTGTAAGCAAGTTCTCGTCCTTGTTTACAAATGCCCATCTTGCCTGAACTAATGCCAAATCATCCCTTCCCTTCAGTTAGAGCATAACAAGGGGAAAAATTGTTAGACAACATGCTTAATACAGGAACCAAAAAGAATTTTCATTTAAAATGACATAGTAATAAATAGAAATTGTCTACTATTTGTTTACACTGTTGAAAACGTTTTTCCAGTATTTATTTAGTTTGTGATATAAATATAGTCTTTATATCTAGAACTGATTTTGTTTACTGCATTCTACTAGAAGTCATCAATTGCTTTATAGCTAACAATGATGCACTTGTGAATAATATATAAGCAAAGACAGAAGTAGCATCAAAGGAGCTGGAATTAATAATTCAAACTAGTTTAGAATTGGGGGAAAAGTGGAGATTCTCAACATATTGGCAGAATTTCAAAATAACATTATTATATTTAAATTGTCTAACTTTGGTAGGAGAGCTAGGATACTAGGTAGTTTAATGAGGGAAGGGAGCTGGTTTAATCAGTTCTATCATTTGTAAATAGAGCACTTGCTTTTTACGAAAGGAGAAATCCTTATTGGAGGAGGAGTATTCTTTCTCCAAGTATCCATTTAACTAATATAATCTTTCTTAACTTAAACGCCTCCCTCTTGAAGTTCAACTTTGTCCTCAAGGATGGAGTGATAGAGCTATGTTTTCGGAGCACAAATGGGGGAGATGGGAAGCTGAGTTTTTGCTAAGCATGCTGCTTGTAACACAAAATGGGATCTTTGCAGCTTGCTGAGCCACAACGCCATTAACAATGAGACAAGTTACTGCAAATGTAAGCCTCAAAGTGTGCCCTTGAAGAAACTCTTCTTCCTTCAGTTACACCAATATTTTCCAGCCTCTTCAGTCAAGATCTCTCTGGTGGCATGGGCTTCGCCAATCTGGTTATGAAATGAGATTGATTGGTGTAATTCCAATTATTTCCTCTTCTCTTCGTTTGCAAAGTCCTTGTTGCCATCATTGGATCTTCAACCAGCCCATTGACTGACATAGAGACTTGAATCAAGCAGTAGAAGATTGACCAATATATGTGACTCGGTAGTGTAACAAAAATTGATATGGATGGACTAAATACAACACTGATGGTTCAAAACTTCAGTTAGGAATGAAAGGATGGTGGATTGCTGTGTATGTGTACAACCCATAAAGTCTTTTCTCTGAATGATTAATCTTATTTTAAATCAGCAATTATACCATTACTGGTACCATTATATACTTACATGATATGCTAGAACCTATAGATCCAAAAGTGCACTAATCTTAGTTTTTATAGTGAGAAAATCATGCATAGCGTCTCCAAACTAAAACTCAAAGCTAAAGCACCTTCAGGTTCTACTACTTAGACTAATTTTAAGGATGTTGTTAGAATTATTGGTTAGTGTGTGTAAGCAGTGTGTATCTTAATGTTAGAATAATCATTAAGTCTACCTATGATTAGTATAGTTAGTAGAGCCTAAAGTAAGGAGTTGTGTGTTGGTTTATCTATAATGATTGTTCCTAGTAGTCTAGGACAATCCTTTCATCTTCCATCTCTCTTTGTATCAAATCTTTATCTATATAAATGATAGAACATGAGGAGGGTCTATTAAGCCCTTCATAAATAAATTTCTCTGTTTTAAATCTTAACAGATGTGTTTGATCTAAAACATAAAATCATTATAATCATTTTATTAAGTCTAAATAACAAAAATATATTAATGTCCTTTTTCATATTCAAATATACGCCAACATATTTACTCGAATCAACAGTGTTTTAACTTCAAATTTATAGGCATAAAATTACCTTGAAATAGGGCACTGTTTTCTTTAAGAAATCCGGTGTTGGCTGAAAATCAGCATCAAATATTGCCACAAACTCATAATCCTTAACATAATCACAGCCCATTGCTGATTTAAGATTCCCTGCCTTGTAACCTGTACGTAGAAGCCGGTGCCTATATATTATCCTAACACCCCTTTGTTGCCATTTATGCACTTCTGCCTTGATAAGCTGTTGGGTATCTACTTCATCAGAATCATCAAGAATCTGAACGAGCATTCTCTCCTTTGGCCAATCCAGGATACAAACTGCTCCAATGGATTGCTGGTAAACCTACAGGCCAACAAGATAAAAATTAAGTAATTCACAAAAAAACAGCAGAGGTAGAGTGATATGAAGTTAAGAGTCATATTCTTAATAATCCACATTCTACGGTGTAGGGAAAGTGCTGATTGGAAGAATATTTTAGTGACATTGGTGACGAGAAGATGTAACTCCTCCTTTGATACTCATTAATATACTATTAAAAAAGACAAGAATAGAAGAGGAAACTAGTGAGGTGACATGCTATGAAAAGAAAGGGAGAAGACTGTATTTGAAGACACAATAATTAGACAAGCAAATTTTTGTAGGACAAGAGTGTATGTGTTACGTGCCTGCTCAAAGATTAAGAACAAGAAAGAGAAAACGTAGACTAAGTTTTTTTTTTCTGTATTATTTCAGCAATTGTCAACGATAAAACCCAAACATCAGCTTACAAAGGAAATCTCTTTTCACACACGGCATTCCATGTCACAACTAAAAGTCTTAATATCTCGACATCCCACAAGATAAGAATATATAGACTTTCTCAAAAGTCTCCCCCCATAACAACTAACAATTTAACTACTTTTATTTTTAAATTTCTTCCTATAATACACTTTCCAAATCCTTTAATTACTTCCCTGCTTGACAGTATGTGTGAGTGAATGTGCACATACACACTCACACACACACACACACACACATATACACACATATATTATGCATCAAAGCATAGATTGGGTTTACACATACACACACACACATTATGCATCAAAGCATAGATTGGGTGTTATTATTAATCAAGCATATGAATGTTAAACAAATCTATTGCTTTTTCTTTCATCTTTTCCTGTTTTGGTCCGCATAGCCAAGTGCTAGTTGCTTCTATCAGCTAAGTAATGCAATTTCTTCCCATAAGTGGAGCATTAGGAAAAGAATATTTTTTCCCTACAACAACCACATACACACAACAAGCCTCTGCCATTTCCTCTTTCAAATGGAGCACTAAATCCCAACATCTAACCTGGTCTACGTCTCATTCACAATATCTCAGCAAACATCCATTCTGTCATGGCTCTAAGCTCCAAGACATACCCTCCATTTTGGCATCTGCAAGTTACAGAGCTCCAACTTGAATCAACCACACTTGCCCATGCCATATGCCCGTCCAATACTTATAGCACAAACCACTCAAGCCAGCAAAATCCATTCGCATGCATGCACCTCATTTAGTTGAATATCACCCAAACATTGTATGCAAAGAGTGATTTTGTAGGTCTTGTGTTTACCTATCTTAATATCTAATTATAATTGATCTTAATATCTTATTATAATTGATAGAATTAAGCGTTTCTCAACTTCTAAATTTATTCTCTGCCTACAAATACACATCCTACATTTTGAATCTATGCACATGCTTAGTATTGTTATTAACTAAAAAATTCACCTCATTTAGTTGAATATCGCCCAATCACTGTATTCAAAGAGTGATTTTGCAGGTCATGTGTTTACCAATCTTAATATCTTATTATAATTGATAAAATTAAACCCTGCTCAACTTCTACATTTACTCTCTGCCGACAAATACACACCCTACACTCCGACTCTATGCATAGCTATAGTAATGGTATTAACTAAAAAAGTTTTATCCAGATGATTTTCTTTTTCATTTACCTTTTCTCGGTTTGATATAAGTAGCTGAACAGTAGTTGCTTACTTGCTTCCAGAGGTCCAGCATTAGGAAAAAAACAAATACGCTATTATAATTTTTGATACATTGTTTAAGGATCTAGTAGTAGTTGTACATGATCAGCAGAGTTTCGGGTAAGAAGAATTTAATGATGCACATAGACAAATCTCTTTTCCTATACACAAAAAATTATTCTCCACCATACCCGTCTTTAAAATGGAGCATTGAAATTTAACACCTAAGTCAATCTCACTGAAAATGTCACAGCAAATATCCATTCTCTCATGTCTCCAAGCTCCAAGATACACATTTTCACATTTGCCATCACCAAGCTACCAACGCTCTACCTTTATTACCTAAACGCATCCCTCAAAAGACTGAGTCTGCTTGTAAGAATTTATTTACAGCTCTTTGGAACTTCCCCAATAATGTAAGGACTTGTGCAATGTTTGAGATGGGAATAGCTTATGATATGTCCATAAACTGTTTTCAATATATCTCAGTAAGCTCCCTGGATAGATTATGAAAACAGCTTACAAATTAAACAAAAACAAATAAACTCAATTTCCTTTTTAACAGTAAAAGGTAAAAACAACTTAATGACTGCTTATATAAGTAAGCACTTAATTAAGTTGTTTACCCAAACAAACCCTTATAAAATCACGCAAACCCTTGTCTCAAAAATCTCTCTAGGATAACTTAAGGAAACAACTTGAAAATCATATGTAAACAGTTTAACCCAATTTCCTTGTAGAAACAACTTATACCCGTGTGTTTATTTGATAAACACTAATTCTTTAAACACTTAATTAAGTAGTCCGCTTAGAAAGACCCTCATAATACAAAGCACCCAAGCCACAACAGCAGAAACATTCCCATCACTAAAATCTTCATCAGTTTAGCACAAAATTTAAACAAGACACCAGATCACAGACAGATAACAGAACCGACATTGAAGGTCAGCATTCACAGATTCGGACGTTTCAAAAGGACAAAGCAACCTACATCTTCTTACCTCCCTCTCATTGCACATGGGAATCTGAACCAGCACCATCGGGAAATCCTCCGCGCTAATACCCACAGCATCGTAATCCACACTTGCCACAGGCTTGAGCCTCCGAAACTTGATCCAGAAGCACCCCAAGATCAAAACGACCCTGTCCACAGACTGCACGATGAACAAAACGGTGCATAAATTCGCCAGGCTCTGCAACGGCGGCGACATGTACCGGGCGCGGACGTCGACCCACACGGCGTAAACGACGGGGAGCATGCCCAGGACGTCGCTGGGATCGGGGCGCCTGAAATGCCACCCCTTGAAATACGCGACGAGCTCAAACCCCAAGAGCACAATCACCACCACGAGGAAGACGCGGATCGCGCGGTAGAGCCGCGACGAGTCGCCCCGCAGCGACGCTGAGTCCGCGATCCGACGGTGCGCGGTACGGGCGAGGTGGAAGACGCCACCGTAGAGCCAGCCGAGCGAGGCGGCGAGCTGCTGGCATTTGAGAAGGCATACCCAGGAGAGCTGGCGGGCGCTCCGGGAGCGTTCTTTTTTGGATGCGACGGAGGAAGAGGGGGAGGAGGAGTCAACGTCGAGGGCGGTGAAGGGCGGCGGAGAGGCGGAGTGGGAGTGGTCGAGCTTGGCGTCGTTGAGGGGATCGAGGTTGTTGTTCTTCTCACGCTGCTTGTTCCACCATTCCTGGAACTCGTAGTTGGGAGTGCGAGACATGGAATGAGAGAAGAAGAAGAAGTTGAATTGGATGATGAAGAAGAAAGATAAGAGAGATCTTTCTTCTTTATTCTTTCTCTCTGTTTGTGTCTGCTTGATCCAAATGGAGACCTATAATTAAGGTACCACCAAGTTTTTAGCTGCATGTGTTGCTCTATTCTCAGTTTCAGGGGCTAAAAATTCAACTTCCTTCTACAATTTTTTTTTATTTTAACTACCATAATAATTATAATAAATTATTTATAATTATATATCAAATATTTTCTTTTCTACATATTTTACTTTCCTATATATTTGCTTATTATATGCAAAATTACTTTATTTATTTTCTTTTAATTTATTCCCTTCCTCACATAATCTAATTCGATCTCACGCCTCATTTTGATTTCTTTTTAACTTGAAAATATTTCAGTATCTCACATTTAATTTCTGCTTTCTCAACTAATGAGTTCAATATCTGAAATATTATCTCAAATTGTCATATTTGTTCATTTTACATAGCTATCTTACCTTCTTCACCTCTTCTCTTTTCTCTTGTGTTTGGGTGTGCCATTCATTCCTTATCAATCACTCTTTCAATCCTCATCCTTGGTATGCACACATAAATTACATATATTACAAACCAATCCAACAACATATCTTACTAATAAAGAACTTACTATAAATGTTACACGATATCTAGCTAAGTTAAAAATCCCATTCGTACCACATCTCCCTCAATCATTAATTACCACAAAAAATATTCATAAAAATCAAAATAATTACATTGAATAATTCCAAAAAATATTACAACTAAAAGTCCTATTGTAAATATAACTTCAATATGCAACAAATAATACATTTAATTATCCTATTCATATAAAAATTAAAATCATATGAAATAAATAATAGTAACACGTACATATTTTGTTTACACAAAATTATAAACTATTCTAATCAAAATTACGGATATTTAATTGTCATAGTACCTATGCTTACTTGATATCCTTTTTACACAATTTTCTAAACCTTAAAACATGTAATAGTATTTCTTATTTTTCTTATGTTTCATCCCCTTTTAAGACTACAAAAACTAATATTTTACCTCACCTAGTTCTCTCTCTCTCTCTCTCTCTCTCTCTCTCTATATATATATATATATATATATATATATATATATATATATATATATATATATATGTATATGTATGTATGGCTTCAATTGTTTTTCATCTTAATATATATATATATATATATATGAAAAATTAATTTAAACATTTATATATAAAATTTATAACAATAATTAAATTTAAACTCAATAAAATAGATTAATACAAATACATATATACATTACTCTATTCCCACTAATAACAATAATATATATATATATATATATATATATATATATATATATATATATAAAATATTTTCTTACTCCTTTTGTACCATATTATGCATAGTTTAAAATAATAACTAATATTACTAAAGACTTTAAACAGTGTATTGAATATTCTTTTTAAATTGATGTATTCCATACTTAAAACTACATCAATAAGATCCTAAACTACTTGATTTAGACGCATGCTATTATAATTATATCAAGAAATGTTGATATTTCTTGTTCTAAATTTCTATATTTTTAATTAAATTAAAAACGTCTTTTGTTAAATATACTTATAATAAATAAATCAGATAAAATTATTATAAAATAACAAAACTTATTTTAATATTTAACACCTTTTTAGCAACTTTACACAAGAAAACTAATATGCAATAAATTAACTTATGTAGAGTCTAAAGTTTAGACTTTTAAATACAATTAAAGTACATTAATGTTTAGAATATCGATTATATGAAAAGTTGACGCAATTACAAAATTAAAACATTAATTATTATTTTACTGACTGAAATTATTTAGGAAAATAATTATACGTATTTATATTAATATATTTTTGTTTTCTCCTTATTTCTTAATTTTCTTCTAATTACATCCATTATTATATTCATTACTAATTTTTTTCCAATCAAAATCAATCCGGAAACTAAGTGGACGCTTTAGATAGAAAAATATATAAGAAAAAAAATCATATAATAAAAATAACGAAAAAAAAAGTATAGGTATTAATAAAAAGGTGTATTTTATAGGACTTGATACATGCACTAGTGTATTTTATAGGACTTGATACTCATTTAATGTGTATTGCAAAACTTGATTGACTAGGGAATGAATAAATTCGTTTAATGTGTATTAATAGACTCATATAATTTATGTATGGATAAACACACTTATTAGTATATAAACAAACTTATTTAATTTTTATTGCTAGACTTGTTTAATTAGTATATGCACGGACTCATCTAATAGGTATTCCTAGACTTGTATAACAAATGTGTGGAATGATTTATCTAAATTTTTTTGTTATACTTGTCTAGTGATTGAATGAACAAACACTTCTAATGTATTACTATTAAACTTGTCTAATTAGTGTATCAACAAATTTGATTAATATTTTTTATTATACTACATGTTTAGACTCATTTAATAAATGTATGAAATAACTCATCAAATGTTTTTTTATATTAATCTAATTAATGTTAATTTTTAAAATAACATTATTTTTTAAAATGTATTGTTATTTTTTAAAATAATATTATTTTAAAAAAATTATAAATTTAGTTTTATTAATGAGTAAGTAATTATAAATCATAAGAAGATTATATATGTTAGTATTACATTAGTAAATATATAAAAATTACCATATAATTATGTTAGTATTACATTATATATAATAGTTTATTTTAGAAGTATTTAATATTTTACTCAAAATCATTTTTGGCATATGCAGCTAGATTATGATATTTTGAAAACTTTCTCATTTTATAGAATCATTATATATAACTATTCATATTTTGTTTTATCTTAAATTTACATTTATATTTATTATTATTAGTATTATACTTCGTTATTAGGAGTTGTGAAAGTAATTGTTCTGAAAGAAATGGGTTGCAATCACTTTGCTATATACAGTCTTAAGCCTACATAAGATATTTTTATAAAATATTAAATGTAGTTCTTTTTTCAATTTATTAAAATGAAGAGATTTTTTGTTCAGCATTATTATATCATCAAATTGTTAACAGAAAATATTAACATATTTGTCAGAATAATATACATTAAACTTAATCGTTGAATTCTATTAATAATAAATTAACAATATTATCATTTCTAAACACATAATATTTTCTCTAAGTAATTTGACAATATATTAATAATGGTTAAACAAATTCAACTTTTAAAATATTGGAAAACCAAATTTGCAATTACAATTTTATAACTTTCTAGAGATTACACGTCAATCAGAAAATTATAAGAAGTAAAACTATATTTAAGACAATTTTTTAAAATAGCAAGCCAAGTTAAGGGAATAAGATTTGATTTTATAATCATTTGTCTACCTTCGAATATTTATAATATTTTTATATCTTAAGTCTTTTAAATAATATTTGTGATAAATAATATTAATTTTATTTTAAGTATGTGAAATAAATTTATTAAAGTCATTAATTAAGTATATTAGAATAAACCTTGAAGCCAAATTGATTTTTAAAAGTATTTGCTCATTTTTTTAAGGAAGACAATTATTTTAGAATAAAATTAAGATTTTTGTTTTGTAGTCGGTGTTAATATTTTCATGATTTGTTCAGATAATATTGCTAGAATTAATTATTATATAAAAAATATTTTTTACTTAAAAATGTTAAAATTTTATCACATATTTATTTTTAAAAAACATCTATTTTTTTTTTAAAAATATAATTTAAATTGTTATTAATTTTCCCACATAAACCATGTAAAAGTATTAAATATAAGAAAACAAATATGATTGGAGTGAATAAGATCTTTAGCATCCATGAACGTATCTCATACATTTTTGACGTATAATGGGAGAGTATATGAATTGAAGTTGGGAGCGAGGTGATTGGACAAGTCTACTGAAAAGGATGGTAACAGATTGCATGTGGATTGGTTGGTGTATGTTAGCAGACAAAAAGGGACGATTCATGTGATTTCAATTAAAGACTCACGTTGGTGTCGCTATTTTAAGTTTCTCACTCATGTTTTTTTTTTCATTTTTTATTACTGTTAGTGTATACTATTTGGTCTTTTCATTTAGATTCTTTTATTATTATTGAGGCTGGATTGGAGTCAACTAAGGACGGATATATTTATTTTTTGTTTGCATACATTATTATTTATTAATTTAATTAAATGTAAGATAAAATCAGACTAATTTCATTTGTTTATGTGATATGTTGGTTCATGTATTACGTAGATTTAAATAATAATAATATTACTCAACAACAATAGTTGACTCAAATAGTAATTAATGAAATGGTTCATTATCTAGGTGATATCATCTTGGATTTTGGATACGAAATTAATTGTATGATGTTAGTTCTACTTTCCGATCGTGAATACTGTGTATTAATATTGTAACTATAAGAAATATTAAAAATATAACTTAAATTAAGTTATATTTTAAAGTAAATAATATTAATATAGACATAATATTGTATTTTACAAATATTATGTATTAAATAAAAATTTTATTATTCAAATGTTGAAAAACACTTAAAAAAAAGGTGAAATGGGAATGGATGTAACACCACTTTTATACAGTCCTACCGAATAAAGTTTTAAGTTTACGAAAAATGAATATTTTATTTGATTAAGTTATAATAATATAAGTAGAGAATTAAAATAATGTTTTCTTTATTTTACTATAAGCTTCTATCTCTTTATAATTCTATTTTCTCTAACACTTCTGTTTCGGTGGATATTTTGTGGGATCGAGACACTGACCTTGATGACGTTGTCTTCTTGCCTTCTGACTGTCTCTTCTGGGTCTTGACCGTACGCTTTGTGTTAGTCTCAATCGTCCGATGATCTTCAAGCTTTGGCCGAGGGAGAGAGGTACCTGAAAAGGCACTCCGACGCTCAAGTTAGGCATGTGTGGCAAGGGAACCTTAGTTCCTAATAAGCAGATTCTCAGTAAGAGATAATTTCAATGATTCTCTATGGGAGAGAATTGGCAGTGTATTATAGCAGAGAGTATGCTAAATGTTTAGTATGAGTGAGAACGTGAGTGAAGCGTACCTTGTTTGGAGTCCTCCGGCCTTATTTATTGATAAGTGTGAAAATGAGTTATTTTTACACTTATAAATGATCTCAATTTTGTAATTATTCATGTTATTACTCAGTGAAAAGTTGTAATTAGGAAGTAGATTGTTTTGTAAATTATTGTTCAGGAAAAGATGTATAAATGGGAAGTTGTCAGCCAATTCTCGCAGAGCGGAAGCATAAATTCGCAGAGCCAGAAAAATTAATTCGCATAACGCACCAAACTTGTGTGCTGAGCGAATTATGAAAATTAAAGAGCATAAATTGGGAAATTCGTATAGCGCACACTATTGTGCGCTGAGCGAATAAAAGCAGTTTTAGTGCAAATAATTCGCAGAGCGCACTAATCTTGTGCGCTAAGCAAATTAGTGAAGTTAAGTGACTCTTAAAAAGACGTGACAAACATGCAGAGAGCATCTTCTGACGCAAAAACACGAATATACTCTGAAGAAATTCAGGAGACGCTAAGGAGATCCTTCAAGACATCAAGACTTCACTTTCTGCAAGGAATTGCTGTAAAGAGTACGTTTTAGATGTCTAGGAGAGGATAGTTTTTCTGTTCATTGGAATTGGTTTATGACGATACATTAATGTAAATTTCCTGTGCAATATATGTCTCTGTTATTGTTCTTTTCTTGACTTGCTTTAGATTATACGGAAGTATAATTCTTTTTAAAGGTTCTTTTGTACTGGAAAGTATTTTTAGAACCAGAAACGTAAGAAAAGAAACTAAAAGTTACTACGCTAGGAATAGCTTTTGTACTTTTGGTCATTCTAAACATCTGATTTTAATGCAAAATTATCTGTTGAATTAATTAAGGAATTAATAATTTAATAGATAACTTTAGAACTTGCTTTAAGGAATTAAATCAAGATACGCCTATGTGAATGCTTGAATAGAAAACGTATTTTATCCAGGATGTTACTGTAATGTTAGTCAAAGACCAATTCTTGGCACACCATCTGTTTCATAAAATACCAAAAATAGTTTCTTGTATTGTTTTGTGTATTTGATGTCTAATTGAGTTATAAAAGGAAGAATTGTCATGTGTTGCATAAGTCCCTTGGGAGAACGATACTTTACTTATCCACTGTATTACTTGTAACAATTTGGTATACTTGCCAAAAAGTTATCAAGTTTTTGGCACCGTTGCCGGGGGACTTGTGTTCCAACACAAGGCAATTTGGACAGTTGTGACTCTTTTAGACTTTGTTGTGAATTTTCCTTTTGAATGTTGTTATGTATGCAATTGTGACTACAGAATGTTTATACTTTCCACTGGTTTGGTTTGTACTTAAAGCTTGTTTCGGGGTACGCCTTAGAGCATGATCTAGTTGTTGGAAGATCCTAGGGATGGGATTTCAGCAGCCGAACTAGCTAAATCAACCCAGATTTTACAAATCACCAGGGATGAGATTGTGAGTTTGGCCCCCACTGTTTTGATTCTTAATGCAAGTTTTGATACATTCTTAGGCCAAGGGATTAGGTGAGGTGTGTCAAGCTTAGATAGGCACAACAAGAGGGATCTGAGTGTTTTTACCTTAGAGAACAGGGAAAGTAATATTCATCACCTGAGGAAAGTACTAAGTGATCTTGCAACAAGAGGGATCTGAGTGAGGTTATTTAAGAAATCCATTTCGATCATTCTACATAGTAGAACTGTTGTTTGGTTGGTGTGCTCACGTTCAACAATTTTTGTTATTTTTTTTGTCTCTTTGTTTGTGTTTTTCATTATTCTATTTTACTTCTCAATATGTTACTTTTATTTTTATATTTATGTTTTGGTTTTTGTAAGAAATTGTTGAAGTTTTTGTGTTGGAGAGGAGGTCTGGAAGAAGCTTGAATGTGCTTTTGTGACGCTCCAGTCGCAGAGCGCACAGCTGAAGTGCGCTCAGCGACCAGAGTATTTTGTAAGGCAGTGATTTGCTCGCATAATGCACAACATGCGCTTTGCGTGAGAGAAAAAGAATTTGTTAATTATATCGTGGTTCGCACAGTGCGCAAATGCGCTTTGCGACCTAAATATTTAATTTTTTTCTCTGTAAGACAATTCGTATAGCGCATTTAAATAGCAAAGCGAGAATAATCACTGCGGCAAACTGGAAGAAATTAAGTGATTAAATCGCATAGCGAAAAATGTGAGAGAGGATTCTGTACATTAATTCGCACAACACACAGCTGAAGTGCGCTCTGCGAACTAAGAAAAAAATAAATTAAAATGTAAAAAAGAAAAAAAAATTCACATTAGCATAGCGCATAGCCTGTGGTGCGCTTAGCTAATGCTGTTAATTTTAAAAAAAATCTCAAAAAAACTAAAATAAAATAAAAATAAAAATACATAATCTAAAAAAAAAAACTTGAAAATGCATATTAGCATAGTGGATACCATGAGGTGCGCTAAGCTATATGCTTATTTTCTATAAATAAAAAAAAATAAATAAAAAAAATAAAAAAAACTAAAACTAAAAAAGAAAAACAAAAAAAATTTCAAAATTTCACATTAGCATAGCGTACAACTTGTGTTGCGCTTAACTACTGTTGTAATTCTAAAAAAAAATCTTAAAATAAAAATAAAAATAAAAATGCAAAAAAAAAAAGTTTAAAGTGCACATTCGCATAGCGCACAACCTATGGTGCGCTAAGCGAATGTTGCTATTTAAAAAAAAAAAAAACTGGTTTATTCGCTTAGCGCTCAGTTTTAGTGCGCCTAGCGAATTTTGTGTAGATGACTTCTTCTACAAGCTCCACCAGATCTTCTTCAAGAGCACATCCTACTAGTTTTAAACTATGATCGGCATAAATTCTCTTTTGAATTTACGAACCCCTACTATGGCCTGAGGGCATGCCTAAGTCCAAGTGGGGAGTGCCTATGCGGAGGATGATGAGGAGGAGGAGCTCAATCCCAGATGGACACAACAGAGTCACGAGACATATGAAAGCCAGTGGAGATCCGGACCAGATGGGTCCTGGTAGAGCAGATGGACAGACTCTCCTGTTGTTTCATGTTATTGTTATTTTTTTATTACAGTTCAGTTGTTATATTTTAGAACTCTGTTTAGTTGTTTATGTTTGGTGTTGTAAAGACATTGATGTTTTGATTTAATGATTATGCATTTTCTGATTAAGTTATGTGGTTCTTGAGGATGATGACTTGTATGTTGTGGTTGTTGTGCTTTAGAATTTATCTGTGTGTTTGAATATGACCAGATCTGTGAGTGTTGAGAGCAGATGTGATTGAGAGATATAGAATTTTCTGCATATGGAATTGGTTTTTGCATGATTTTGATTTTACGTACATTCACACTTTGGTTAAGGATGAAAAAGGTCCTGTTTGATATTGATTATACAGCTACTTGGCCAGATAGCCAACCTGTTGACACTGTACTTCATTTGTAAACCCTTTTTGAGCCTTGATTCCTTTCTTTCACCTTAAGCCTAATATGTTATCCTACCTTACACCTTAGAAGAGAACATGTCAGATGAATTTGGAGGTTAAGGTTGAATTCAAGTTTGGGGGAAGAAAAGATCAATAAAAAAAAGAAGCTCAAATTGAAAGAGAAGGTGGAGCTGTGAAAGAAAATGGTATGTGATAAATGAGAAATTTTTGGGATTTGAGTACTGAATTGGGAAATGAAGTTGTTCCCTTCTT
The DNA here is from genome assembly GCA_036885675.1 of Vigna mungo. NCBI lineage: Eukaryota > Viridiplantae > Streptophyta > Magnoliopsida > Fabales > Fabaceae > Vigna > Vigna mungo. Next base: position 22,590,342 of record CP144698.1, read on the forward strand.
AATAGGTGTCTTTGAATCCAAGAAAAACCATGACTTTCTTTTCTAGCCAAGCCAAGCCATAACCTGAAAAGACCTTTTGACTTAACCAATAGTGTGAAGTGTGTGAATCAAATGAATGCAAAAGCTGATGAAGTGCTATGACAATTCCACTGTCATGTGAGGACAAACACTTGAGTGGTGAGGAATGATAAATGATGATCTGGTTGTTCATATTATATGCACAGGTGATTTGTGAGTACTATACCGTGTCATATTTGTTTGAATCTTTGGGAATGCATGTGATTTTTCTGATGTGCAAAGTCATTCTATTAAAATGTCAAATGTCTGTTGTGTCGTTTATTTTCTTCTGTGATTTCCTGAGGGCATGAAATAGTTGAAGTTTGGGGGAGTTGATAAATGTGAAAATGAGTTATTTTTACACTTATAAATGATCTCAATTTTGTAATTATTGATGTTATTACTCAGTGAAAAGTTGTAATTAGGAAATAGATTGTTTTGTAAATTATTGTTCAGGAAAAGATGTATAAATGGGAAGTTGTCAGCCAATTCTCGCAGAGCGGAAGCATAAATTCGCAGAGCCAGAAAAATTAATTCGCATAACGCACCAATCTTGTGCGCTGAGCGAATTATGAAAATTAAAGAGCATAAATTGGGAAATTCGCATAGCACACACTATTGTGCGCTGAGCGAATAAAAGCAGTTTTAGTGCAAATAATTCGCAGAGTGCACCAATCTTGTGGGCTAAGCGAATTAGTGAAGTTAAGTGGCTCTTAAAAAGACGTGACAAACATGCAGAGAGCATCTTCTGACGCAAAAACACGAATATACTCTGAAGAAATTCAGGAGACGCTCAAGAGATCCTTCAAGACATCAAGACTTAACTTTCTGCAAGGAATTGCTGTAAAGAGTACGTTTTAGATGTCTAGGAGAGGCTAGTTTTTCTGTTCATTGGAATTGGTTTATGACGATACATTAATGTAAATTTCCTGTGCAATATATGTCTCTGTTCTTGTTCTTTTCTTGACTTGATTTAGATTATACGGAAGTATAATTCTTTTTAAAGGTTCTTTTGTACTGGAAAGTATTTTTAGAACCAGAAACGTAAGAAAAGAAACTAAAAGTCACTACGCTAGGAATAACTTTTGTACTTTTGGTCATTCTAAACATCTGATTTTAATGCAAAATTATCTGTTGAATTAATTAAGGAAATAATAATTTAAGAGATAACTTTAGAACTTGCTTTAAGGAATTAAATCAAGATACGCCTATGTGAATGCTTGAACAGAGAACGTATTTTATCTAGGATGTTACTGTAATGTTAGTCAAAGACCAATTCTTGGCACACCAACTGTTTCATAAAATACCAAAAATAGTTTCTTGTATTGTCTTGTGTATTTGATGTCTAATTGAGTTATAAAAGGAAGAATTGTCATGTGTTGCATAAGTCCCTTGGGAGAACGATATTTTACTTATCCATTGTATTACTTGTAACGATTTGGTATACTTGCCAAAAAGTTATCATTTATAGGCTTTGGATTGATATAAGATTAATAGAATATAAAATATAAACAAACTTACTTGACATATCTCTGTTTGGATATGTTTTGATATATCTCTGTTTGGATATTATTTGATACGTTTGATATATCTCTGTTTGGATATTATTTGATACGTTTAATATATCTCTGTTTGGATATTATTTGATACATTTGATATATCTCTGTTTGGATATTATTTGATTCTCAGTATCTTTAATAAGATATCTTCGATTGTGGTGGACTACAAGCCCAATAATAAGAGTTGGCCCAATTATGGCCCTACATAGTTATGATGTTATACATAACCGATCGGTTATACTTCGTAACCGCTCGTTCCAGATATCATACCGTACATCATCTCCCCCAAGTCCGACTTAAGCATTAGGCTTTAGCCACGATTGACTATAGGACTTAAAAGTTCGAGGGAGACTTTATTTTCTGATCAGTGATTCGTGCTTCTGATAGTAAGTGAGCGTCTGGACTCGGTGGTCCGTGCTTTCTGATTGTAAGGGAGCGGCCGAACTTGGTGGTCCGTGCATTCTGATAGTAGTTGGGCATCGGACTCGGTGTTCCATGACTTTTGATAATAGTTGGGCATCCGGACGCGGTGTTCCGTGCCTTTTGATAGTTGTTGAGCGTCCGGATTCGTTGATCCAGTGGACGCTTTGGTCCGTAGGATGTCTAGACTCGGTGGTCTAGAGGACGCGTTGGTCCTTAGTGTTTCTAGACTCGTTGGTCTAGAGGACGCGTTGGTCCTTAGTGTTTGTAGACTCGTTGGTTTAGAGGACGCGTTGGTCCTTAGTGTTTCTAGACTCGTTGGTCTAGAGGACGTGTTGGTCCTTAGTGTTTCTAAACTCGTTGGTCTAGAGGACGCGTTGGTCCTTAGTGTTTCTAGACTCGTTGGTCTAGAGGACGCGTTGGTCCTTAGTGTTTTTAGACTCGTTGGTCTAGAGGACGCATTGGTCCTTAGCGTGTTTGGACTTGGTAGTCCTTGAGGCGTCAAGACGCGTTGGGTCCTGGCCTTCATGTGGATGGATATGTTGAAGTAACTAGTTGCACTTGATGTAAACTGGATAAACCTGTAACTGCTTTAGAGGTTTGTGATATGCAAGATATATAATATCAAAGATCTAATCGATACCGACCGGTTGAAATTGTAACTGCTTTGGTAATCTGTAAGATAATATAATTGAGACGGATCGATCGCTTCAATAATCAGCAAGATACATAATGTCAAAGATATAATAAGATCGACCGGTTAAGATGTAACCACTTTAGTAATCTGCAAGATATATAATATCAAAGATATGATCGAGACCGTTCGGTTAAGATTTGTAACTGCTTCAGTAATATGCAAGATACATAATGTCAAAGATATAATTGAGATCGGTCGGTTAAGATGTAATTGCTTTAGAGTCATGATCGGTCGGTTGAGATGTAACCGCTTTAGTAATCTGCAAGAGATATAATATCAGAGATATATTGAGACCGGTCAGTTAAGATTGTAACCGCTTTAGTAATCTGCAAGAGATATAATATCAGAGATATATTGAGACCGGTCGGTTAAGATATTAACCGCTTTAGTAATTTGCAAGAGATATAATATCAGAGATATATTGAGACCGGTCGGTTGAGATTGTAACCGCTTTAGAGTCATTATCGGTCGGTTGAGATTTAACGACTTTAATAATCTTGTTGATGAGACTTCACGTAAAGATGATGATCTATGTTGTGTAGCTTTCGTTTTGTTGAAAATTCCTAGTGTTGATCCGAAGTGGCAATGTCGAGACCGAGCGCTTGTCTTGGTTCCTCGTGGCTTTCAATGGGATGCCCCCCGGCCCCACAGTGGGCGCCAAAATATTTCGGTGGATATTTTGTGGGGCAAGGGAACCTTAGTTCCTAATAAGTAAATTCTCAGTAAGAGAGAATTTCAATGATTCTCTATGGGAGAGAATTGAGAGTGTATTATAGCAGAGAGTATGCTAAATCTTTAGTATGAGTGAGAACGTGAGTGAAGGGTACCTTGTTTGGAGTCCTCCGGCCTTATTTATAGGCTTTGGATTGATATAAGATTAATAGAATATAAAATATAAACAAACTTACTTGACATATCTCTGTTTGGATATGTATGTTTTAATATATCTTTGTTTGGATATTATTTGATACGTTTGATATATTGGATATTATTTGATACGTTTGATATATCTCTCTTTGGATATTATTTGATTCTCAGTATCTTTAATAAGATATCTTCGATTGTGGTAGACTACAAGCCCAATAATAAGAGTTGGCCCAATTATGGCCCTGCATAGTTATGATGTTATACATAACCGATCGGTTATTCTTCGTAACCGCTCGTCCCAGATATCATACCGTACAACTTCTAAATTTTTGAAATGATCATTCATTGATTTCACTTTTAGAAAAATAACGTATATAATATAACATATAATAGACCAAATTTTGGAGTAAGTTGTATTTTTTCTTTAAATCTCAAATTCTTTGATTTTTGTTCTTTAAAATGTGGATGTTTTGTTCTCATATACAAGACTTAATAAAAAAAATATGAAGATTTACTAATCTATGGCTGTAGTGATATGTTTGATATGAGTACATTGAATTGGATTGATCAAAATTTTGTTTTGATAAGTAGAATTAATTTTATCTAAGTTTTTATTTTTTTTTCTTCCCCACCTGAGTGGATGTTTAAGAGGAGCTGTTGTTAGTGTAAGATTGACTTTTTGAAAATTTATCTCAACTATTTAAAGTATTAAAAAGAAATCACTAATGCCTTGTTCACTTGAATGAATTTGGAAGGGAACGATTGAATGAATTTGAGAGGATTTAAAGGTAAATTTTGTTGTTGTTTATTAGAGTGAATTTAGAGATAAGTGAGAGTGAGAGTGATTTTTTCTTTTGTTTTTAAACTAGTAAATAATAATAGGACCAAACTAAACTAGTGAAAAAAATGTTAAATTATATTTGGAAGAGTTTCTCCACAAACGCTTTCAGAAATACAAAAATAATAGAAAAAATTGAAATTGTTTTTTATAAATTGAAATTAACTTATATACAAATTAAAAATAAAAAACTTATAAAATTATATAAGAAATTTTCTACATCTTTAAAAAATAATTTATACACAAATCACTTTTAATTTATGAAAAGTATATTTTAATTTTTTTCTTATTTTTCTATCTTATAAAAGAACTTATGAAGAAGAAGGTCTTTAACATTAAACTAGTATGTACCCTTTTGCCCAACCACTTTGCAAAATTAGGGTTGTATGTACTTACCCATTAATAAGGAAGCGAGCCTACATCTACCCAACCCTATCTACATTTCATTCTATGCCTCTCCAAAGCCAAACTACCACACCCTACCATCATGCACCCACGGAGCATATATGGATCATTTGATGTATACAAAATGCAATATTTTATAAATACATCCAATGATAATAAATAAATAAACCATGGTAAATCAATGATTATTTACATAAAATGAAATGAAATAGTATGTTATAAAAAAGAACAAGAAATACATTCCATTTCAATAAATTTATAAGAGATAAGACTTGACTTTAATTTATATAAGGTATTGATATATGCAGTAAGAGGTAATTGAGAGGGTTTGGGACCCAAGTTTTTTTTAATATATGTATAAATTAATATATAAATAAAAATAATATTTTTTTAATTTTAATATATTATTTATATTATTCCAAAATTTTTATAAATTTACAAGTTTATTTTTGTCAATTCCAATATATTTTTATATTTTTGATGCTCCAACTCGCCATTTCTAATTAAAATTTTAATATAATAAATTTATAAATTTTTTTGTTATAAAATGTACAATTTTTTTTATCTCTACTATAGAACTTAACTCATATTTAAATTTTCAATAAATATTTACTAGTAATTATATGAAATATTTATTCTAATATAATTAAACTACATCGTTTCAATATCAATATGTAATGGATTAATTAGTTGAAAAATATACATTGAATTTAAAATCAAATACCTATGTTTACATTTTGCAAAATATAGAGAAGTGTGTATTAATCCCAAATCAAGGAATGTGTAGTCTAAAAGATTGATACTTTTGGGAATACCTCAGTTTTATCAAAAAGCTAAGGACCAAACTAAGGTGGCTATGAAAAAAGTTATATGACTCAAGTGTTTTGGATAATTCAATGTTATAAGCTAAAGAATTCAAGTTATAAAGTATTGGTTATTATCTTCACTTTAACTTTTCTTTTCCCACCTTATTTTCTAACTTTTATAAATAAATCTGTCAAAGAATCGAAATACCACCATTGAAGAGTCTACATAAATTGCACAAACAAAAAAAATGAAGCATTTTTCTCTCAGGTTACTTTCTTTTTGGTTTATAACTTATATTTTTCCATTTGGCATTCAAACACTGCTCTGAAAATGTTGAGATGGTCTTATAAATATTATCTTTCAAGCATTACTCTTTAGCTGAAATGTCTTAATGAGTGTTCCTACAAGAAGAAAATTCCACACCACGCAGTGTGCTGGTGAAAATAATAAATGGGCAATTAATTAATTTATATTTGAGAAATGTCAATCTATTTGCAAAGTGTCAATGGATTTTTTTTTGGGCTTTGATCCCTCCACCTCCACGTTTTGGTCCTCTACTTCCCCATTTTTTTTTTATTTTTTTTATATTACAAAAATAGCTTTTTATATATTTTGTAATTTACTTTTTTAACTGTCTTTTATTTAATTAATCCTAAATTTTTTACTTTCCCATTTTCAATTTCACTCCTTCCCTCACGGTAATCCAGCACCCCATCTTCCAGATCCGTTTCCCTTCACTCTCGTTTTCATCTTTTTTAATCTCTGACTCCCAACTCTAGTCCTCTTTGCATTTCGTGGTGGTGTGGTCTGGGTGTGCGGCGGTGCGCCCTGTGTTTGCGGCGGGTTTGTTCGGCGGTGCGGCGGCGGCGGCGGCGGCGGCGGTGCTTCTTTTCTGCCGGTTGGTCTTCGAGAGCTTAGTTTTTTGTCTTTTCTTCTGCTTGATAGAGAAACTTTTGTTCGTTTGGTTTCTTCTTCGCATGTATGTTGCTGGTTTTTGCCGCTCTGCACTAGAGCTTATTTTTTCGTTTCTGGTTTTTGACGCTCTGCACCAAAGTTTATTTTTTGTTTCGTTTCTTGAGCGTTGTCTTGATTCTGCTTGTTTTATTTTTAAATGTATGTAATACAACGTTTTAATGTTGCTTTGTGTGTGCGTTAGGTGTTTTTCTGTGTGAGAATTTATGAGTGCTAGGAGGAAGAAGACGTCAGACATAAACGGATGTCGCACATCCGTTTGGACATGAAACGAATGTGGACATCCATCGACGGAGATGAAGAAACAAAACGAGAGAGAGCAGGATGTGAGAAAAAAAACTTAGGTTTTTTATTTTAGGAGAATGAAATTAAAATTAACCTATAAAAGAAATTTTACTTAAATGATATAATAGGAATATAAATAAAAAATAAAAATATAAATAAAAAAGAAAGGATAAAAATGGGATGGGGAGGTGGAGGGCAAAAAATGTGGAGGTGCAGGGATCAACGTCCATTTTTTTTTATCTTAATGGATCTAAGTTAGGTTAATATGATCTATGTTTTAATAGCTTTATAAGATTTTATTTTGTGGTTATTAATGTAATATTGCTTAACGCAATTAATTTTATTATTATCTCTTCACTTTATTGGTCTCTATTAAAAAATTTGATCCTGTTTGATTCTTCTATCTAATGCTTGATTTTAGGTGTAAAATTTTTCTTGACATGAAAATGATGTTATCATGTGTATGAAAGTATGTGTTTTAATATAAAAAATTATATTTTAAACTTTCTTTTTTACTTTCATTTTGTATGTCTGGCAAATTATATTCCAATGGTCCTGTTCTCTGAGAACTTAGGATTTACAATCGCCATGTAAGCGTGTTAAATACTTTTTTGTAATATTCATAAGAAATTATCATTTTCCCTATTTTTGCAAGAACTAAAGAATAACATTACACTGTATTTTCTCATCTGCAACAGCTAATACAACTACTTCACTAAGAACTAACAAAATTTTGTAATGTAACTCTTCCCTTCATGATGAACATTAACGTATTTCTTCTATATATACCAACTTCCTTACATCCATAATCAACGTTTCTATGATTTAGATCCATAATAAAAAAAGATAAGAAAAACTTCAAAATTTCTCTAATTTTCTTCATTGATTACTTGATTTACTATAAATTTAATACATTTACTTAATGTTGATCAATAATTGATTCAGACACTCTTCAACCATTTATGTTTTTGAAAATATCAGAACATTCCTGGTAGGCCTAACATAAACTTATTTTAACTTGCGACATTTCTAAACCCCTCTTTTCTCTGTTCTCATTCTCAATTTCCTTGAATTTGTAGTCTTGATTATGAATATAAAATCCATTCTTGGTCAATGATGATAAACCTTTATTGCATATAAAGGTCTAGAATTTAGACATGTATAATGTTCTTGTGTAGTTAGGGAAAACGACATCAGTTGTTTTCGTCCATAGGTAACGGTTCCTGAATCGAGATATATACAGGCGAGACAAAAAGTTCACTCTTTTATGCTTCAGTTTATAACCGAGGCATAAAAGGATAAGATTTTGCCTCGGTTCAAAAGTAACCGAAGCAGTAGGGTTTTTGCTTTTCATTTTTTTTATTTTTTTCGAACGACTTTACGCTTCGGTTCCTTTTCAACCGAGGCAGTAGAGTGTTTTTTATTCTTTATTTTTTGTTTTTTCACCAGACTTTATGCCTTGGTTGTGGCCTGAACCGATGCCATAGAGGACTTTCTGCCTCGATTATGGTCACAACCGAGGCGTATTCCCCTGTTTTTTTAAGAACATGTTTGTTTCTGCAACATTCTCAATTGCAGAAACAGACCTGCATATAATTTTACAGCCAGAACAGTCCAGAACAATCAAGAAGCATATATTTTCAATAAAAATTATATTAAAACATAAATGCATTCAATGTAATCATAAATCAACTTCTAAGAAACATAAATCAATTCAATGTAATCATAAATCAACTTTGAAGCATAAATCAATCCAATGTACAAAGTTAAATTAATAATAATGTACAAAAGCATAAAACAACTTTGAAGCATAAACTTAGAACTTACTATATCCTAATATCTACTACATACTATTATATAGTTGAATTACATATTTAGCCAGTGCTTTCCTCACGAATTTAAGTGATTTCACTAGAATTAGAGTAGTCATATTGAATCTCTGCATAAAACACAATGATTTCAATTAGTGCATATGAAATCTAAGCTATAGAGAAAATAAGAGCTTGACTTTTGTTTAAAAGAATAATGATGTTTCCATTATAAAGAACAACCACATCCTTTCACACGTCGTTGGATACATTTTTATTTACATAAATAAGTAAAATTAGAATGGGTTGGTTTATTCCAATAGTCGTCCACAAGTTTAAAAATGTTAGGTATTTGGGAAAAAAATTACAGTTGCATAAATACAACAAGCCTAAGACTATTTCTAAAGAGAAAGGTTAATTTCTGCAACATATTTCTGAAGAATAGTATACAACGTGCACCAACTCATGAAGCTACTTCACTTACAACCACACATATTTCCACAACATGTAACTCCATGACCAAATGACTATATATGTATTTCTAGACCTACATCTACACCACCTTGCTTGCATTCATAGTGAGTCTCTTCTTGTCAACTTTGTCATAATGCCCCTTTCTATACTTCATGTCTATCCTATCATACAATGATAATGATGGAATACAATACATTAGTTATCTTATCAATTATGGGGATGAAGCCAACTTCGTAATAATGAGGGTGATTATGAAGCATCCAAGGACAAATGCCTTCATAATTGTACAATATATCCCATCCAATCAACCTATTAGTTAAAAGGTGAAATTCTTTACATAGAACAGAATAATAAAAAATGTATTAGTGTCAATATGGTTAATAGTTTAATCACAATTATACATGTTTTGGTTGTAATTAGATCAACATTAATGAAAAGTCATTACAAAAACTATAAATAGAAGTCTAAGGTAAGGTGATAGGTTGCGCATTAATTACACATTTATTATTCTTACTTTTGAAACCAAACTGACTTTGGCATTAGAAGACTTCTGACAGGTACCCCGATCGGTATTAATGAACATGAAGTGAGCGTGAAGATAAAAAGTGAAAAACCACCTATTGGAAGGAAGATGGTCGATTGGGTGCCCATTATGGGGCCGAGCAAGCATTTATAATAATTTCATGGTGACCTCAAGGAACATAACAAGCAACATTGTTATGGAAGAAACATCCAACAACCAGATGAATCCTATAAAGACGATGAGGAATCTGTAGAGACAAATGGATGAAATGCAACACAAGTATAAAGAAGAATTGAGAAGCCTCCGTGTTGAAAACACAACTATGCGCCAGGGGCATAACGCCAAGAACTACGTGCCTTATACAAACTATACTATAATACCAATCAAGTAACATGTGGAACCTGACCGAACGGTTCAAGAAGGCAGCCTGGGGGCGAGCAAGGATCACTTGTCCATCGTAACAGTGAACACAATCAAGATGCTTCCATTCATGGCATGAATCATGGAGGCGTGTTTGCCAGACAATTGGAGGATGCCTGTCTTTGACAAGTACGATGGTTCCACCAATTCTGATGAGCATCTTAGAATGTTCATGAAACAAATGACACTCTATACCACAAGCGACACCTTGGTGTAGAGTCTTTTTCATCTCATTTAAAGGAGAAGCCTTGGCCTAGTTTTCTTTGTTACCTTTGATAAAAGTGTCACCTACTTTTACATTAATCCAATGCAACAATCATGAAAATTTTGTTATGCAGAAATTGTACTTTGGGTTGGAAGTCACAAAATGATCACAAAACCATAACTGAAACATTAACAAAATCATACAACTAGTAATACATCATTGTACAATATAAACAAATTCCATTGCAATGACATGTATATATATCAATAATTTACCTACAATAGGTAAACACATCCAACCATATGGAAATGAGTTATGTTTTTTTCATTCTTCAATGCCATTGAAGCACTGCATAAGCTCCCCACCAAATACTCATAAATTAAACCACCTTAATTATATTTACCAATGCACTATAAGTCCTCAAGAATGTTAAAAAGAATAAAAAAAACTATTCCATTATGATTTGCCAACAACAACTCAGATGTCCCTAACAAAATATAAATGATGTAAAAATGTTCTATGGGAACATTTGGATGTTCTAGCAACAAAAAAATCATGTATGACATTAACATCAATTTTCCCACCACTAAAGCACTTCCTACGTTCATTATTTATAACAACCTCATTTAAATCAAGTTTTTCTCCCACCACACTGACGTCTAACCCTAAACATACATCTAATACATTAAATTCAATAACTTTGTCCATGAAAGAAAACCCACTCTTCCTCTCAACCCATTTATCACATAACTCAGATATGAATGAGACATCTTATGTAATAGGAATAAAAATATTCCGTAATAGATCATAAGGATTATTAAGTTTGTCTAAACAAGGTTATAGTAACGAAGTGTTAGAGAGATTCAGAATGGAAAAAATGCTTCCTTGGAGTGTTTCCAATTCAAAAAGGGGACAAATTTAGTCAAATGCAATGTCCCAAGAACGATTTGGAACGAAAGGCCATGAAGTCCATTCCTTATGCGTCAATGGTTGGAAGTTTGATGTATGCTCAAACTTGTACTCAGCTAGATATCAGTTTTGTTGTTGGAATGTTAGGTTGATATCAAAGTAATGTTGGAATGGATCATTTCTCTTGATTTTTGTTATCCACATTAAATTATATATATGTATTATTGATTGTGGTAACATGTTATGTTTCTTTTAGACACATGAAAGTTATAAGATTGATTTATGTTGAGTTGCTTTGATTAGGTGATACATGGAAGAAATCTTATTATTCATGACCTTTGTCTGTCATCATCCGATCATTTCAATTCATATAATGATGATGACATGATAATTCTAATAAATGGTGCACAGTTAAATATTAGTATTAAATCTTCAAGTCATCACATAACAGTAGGATTATTTACATCCCTAAAGTGATCACGCCGTTCTCAAAGAACATAAATGACTTATGTCATGGACCCAGAGGAGAATATTCCTCTTCAGGCAGAAAATGATGAGTTAGTTATTGAGGAAGGACACGTGGCAGCCTTTCCAGAAAATGCGTTGCTCAGGAGGAACATACGCACTAAGAGGACCAACACTAGGCTGAGAGATTTCGTGCAAGGAAAGTAGGCTGGCAGTATAATAACAACTTTTGCCTTTTAGTGGGAGGTGTGAAGAATAATGAATTGTCTCTGTCTCTTCTCATCTGTATTTTTCTAAATTCTCTCTCTCCTCATATTCTCCAATTCTGTACTCATCCTTCACTACTGGTATTTTTTTTGCTGATAGAAGAATACAATCACTGCCATTCCTCGCCTTTTCCTTATTTCTGATTTCTTTTCCATTTTAGTACTGTAACATTGGTGCTTTCATTCTGCTACATCAACTTTTCTGCAAATGGCTGAGAATACTCGCATGAAAGAGGTGCCTCAGATATTCGTGATTTGAAGAAAGTTGTCGAGCTGTTAGAGCAACGCGACAATGACTTTATTGCCTTATTAGACACTCGAGATCAACAAACTGCTAACCGTTTGGATGGAATTGAAGCGGCTTTGGAGAACCTAAGACTTACTCTGGTTCATCACGGACCTCATCCTCCACCTCCTTTTAGCACGGTAAGCACAAACATCTTAGATCCACCTCCTGGGCCCAAACCTCCATACCATGTGAGAAATGTTAAGGTTGATTTTCCACGCTTTGATGGTGAAAATGTTTTGCAATGGCTGTTTAAAGCAGAACAATTCTTTGAATTTTATGGGACACCTGATGAACATAGATTATCTATTGCTGCCCTACATTTCGAAAAGGATGTGATCCCTTGGTTCCAGATGATTACTAGAACTCAACCTTTTCAAAATTGGAAACAATTTGTAAAAGCCTTGGAATTAGAGTTTGGTCCTTCACCTTATGATTGTCCTAGATCTACACTCTTTAAGCTTTCTCAATCAAATTCTGTTAGTAATTACTATACTGAATTTATGTCTTTAGCTAATAGAGTTTATGGCCTTAGTCCTGATGCCCTCCTAGATTGCTTCATTAGTGGCCTTAAACCAGACTTAAAACGAGAAGTTATAGCACAAAACCCACTTTCCATTCTTAAGGCTGTGTCCTTAGCCAAACTCTTTGAAGAAAAATATATTCCCAAACCAAAATCTCAACCACCATATAAACCTTACACACAGACCACCCCATACACATATCCTAAACTACAAAATTCCCAACCCCCTCTCTTGCCTACCCCCACAGTTAAACCATTCGCCCAACCGGCCAATACTATTAAAAAAATGACACCCACTGAAATGCAGATTCGGCGCGAAAAAGGCCTTTGCTATACTTGTGATGAACGTTTTTCACCAAACCATCGGTGTCCTAACAAGCATTACATGATCCTGCAAGTTGATGAGGAGCAGTGCACCCATGAGGACAATGTAATTCAGACTGATTCTGTAGACAGCTTACCACAGGATGCAAGTGATCATCATTTGTCTTTCAATGCTCTAAAAGGCAGTAGTGGAGTTGGTACCATTAAGTTCCAGGGTCAAATTAATGGTTGTCCAGTAAACATTTTATTGGACAGTGGCAGTTCTGATAATTTCTTGCAGCCACGGATTGCTCACTTTCTGAAATTACCAATCGAACCAGCCCCAAATTTCCAAGTGATGGTGGGAAATGGAAATTCAATGTCTGCTGAAGGCTTTATTTCTGACCTGCAAGTTACGGTGCAAGGCTACACTCTCCAATTTCCTGTCTATTTGTTACCAGTAGCAGGAGCAGACTTGGTGCTAGGTGCAGCATGGTTGGCAACCTTAGGTCCTCATGTGGCTGATTACAGTGCTCTAGCCTTCAAATTTCTGCTAGATGGTAAGTTTATCACCTTATATGGTGAAAAACAGAACTTGCCTCAGCTAGCCCAGTTTCACCATATCAAAAGGCTCCATCAAACTCATGCCATTGCTGAAGTGTTTTCTATACAGCTACAAGAATCTGACAACAAGTCTGAATTATGTGAGGAAATACCCCAAAATTTGGAACCTGCACTTGTTTTGTTGTTGCATACTTATAAGGAGGTTTTCAACAAACCCTCAGGTCTACCACCTCAACGGTTTCAGGATCATTCCATACCTTTAATAGAAGGTAGTAATCCTGTTAAGGTCAGACCGTATAGGTATGCTCACAGTCAAAAAGCTCAAATTGAAAAGATGGTTGCAGATATGCTCGCTGAAGGCATAATTACACCCAGCACTAGTCCTTTCTCCTCTCCAATCTTATTAGTCAAGAAGAAAGATGGATCATGGAGATTTTGCACTGATTATAGGGCCCTTAATACCATAACAGTTAAGGATAATTTTCCTATGCCAACTGTGGATGAATTACTTGATGAGCTTTTTGGTGCACAATTCTTTTCAAAGTTGGATTTGAGGTCCGGCTATCATCAAATTCTTGTGAAGCCAGAGGACAGACACAAGACTGCTTTCAGAACGCATCAAGGCCATTATGAATGGTTGGTGATGCCTTTTGGGCTTACCAATGCCCCTGCCACATTTCAACAACTAATGAATCGAGTGTTTCAGAAATTACTGAGAAAGTGTGTTCTTGTATTCTTTGATGATATCCTCGTGTATAGCCCCAACTGGTCCTCTCATCTCCAACATTTAGAAGCGGTTTTACAGCTTCTACAATCTCATGTTTTGTATGCAAAGTTGTCTAAGTGCACTTTTGCTACACAACAAGTAGATTATTTGGGCCATACCGTTTCTGCGAAAGGGGTTTCTATGGACAAAGCAAAGGTGCAGGCTATTTTAAACTGGCCAGAGCCAACAAATCTCAAACAGCTCAGAGGGTTCTTAGGCATCACAGGTTACTATAGACGGTTTATAAAGAATTATGCTGCTCTTGCTCAACCGTTAACAAACCTGCTAAAAAAAGATGCTTTTCATTGGTCTGACATTGCATCAAAGACCTTTCAGAGCTTGAGAGAAGCCATTACCACAACTCCAGTGCTTGCCTTACCTAATTTTAATCAGCCTTTTATATTAGAAACTGATGCATCAGGGACTGGTATAGGCGTTGTACTCAGCCAAGGTAAACACCCTATTGCTTTTTTCTCAAAAAAGCTATCCCCTCGGATGCAAAAGCAATCTGCTTATTCCAGGGAGTTATATGCCATCACCGAGGCATTGGCTAAATTCAGACATTACCTATTGGGCCACCAATTCACAATTAGAACTGATCAACGTAGCTTGCGACATCTAACGGATTAGACAATTCAAACCCCTGAGCAACAACAATGGCTTCACAAATTTCTTGGCTATGATTTCAAAATTGAGTATAAACCTGGGAAAGATAACATTCCTGCGGATGCTTTGTCCAGATATTTTTACATGGCTTGGTCTGAAACTCAGCCAATGTTTTTGCAAGAGCTCAAACACGACATTGCCACGGATGAGTATTGGAAACAGCAGTTACAGGATTGTGAGCTGGGTAACAATCAGAATCCTCATATTTCTAGTAAGGATCAACTTCTCTTTTGGAAAGGCAGATTGGTAATTCCACAGCAGTCTCCCTTGATATCCAAAATCCTAGAAGCATATCATTGCTCTCCCATTGGCGGTCATTCTGGAATTGCAAGGACGATTTCCAGAGTGAAAGCAGAGTTCTATTGGCCCAAAATGAAGGAACAAATACACAAGTTTGTACAACATTGTTCCATCTGTCAACAAGCCAAATACGCTGCTGTGCAACCTGCTGGGCTGTTGCAACCTTTGCCCATCCCTTCTCAGATATGGGAAGATATCAGTATGGATTTTATCACTGGCCTGCCAGTTTCAAAAGGCTTTACTGTGATTCTGGTCATAGTGGACAGGTTATCCAAATATGCCCATTTTCAACCTTTGAAAGCAGATTATACAAGCACTCAAGTCGCTGACCTGTTCTGCAATACAGTGGTTGGACTTCATGGCATGCCTAAGTCCATTGTCTCTGATAGAGATAAGACTTTCACAAGTAAATTTTGGCAGCAATTGTTTAAACTACAAGGCACCACATTGGCCATGAGTACAGCTTATCACCCTCAATCAGATGGGCAAACTGAAGCTGTCAACAAAGCCTTGGAGTTGTATCTAAGGTGTTTCACTTCACAATCACCTAAGAATTGGGTCAATTTTTTACCATGGGCTGAGTATTGGTACAATACTTCCTTCCATCATAGCATTGGCATGACTCCTTTCAAAGTGGTCTATGGCAGAGACCCTCCTGGCTTATTGAGATATCAACCGTCACCATCTGATAACCCATCAGTTAAGGATTCCTTACTAGCCAGGGATGCTTTGTTGAACAAGCTTAAGGAGAATTTATTCAGGGCCCAACAATACATGAAACATCAAGCAGATAAGAAGAGGATTGAGAAACACTTTCAGATTGGTGATAAAGTGTGGGTGAAACTGAAACCGTATCGGCAGCATTCAGTTCAGTTGCGACAGAATCAAAAACTTAGCATGAGATACTTTGGCCCCTTTACTATCCTTGCTAAGATTGGTTCGGTGGCTTACAAGTTACTGCTGCCAGTCAATGCTAAAATACATCCTATCTTCCATGTTTCACAGCTAAAGGAATTCAAGGGAGATGACACTGCAACAACTATTCCTCTTCCATTACTTATTGATGAAGAAGGTATCATGCTGCAACCTCTACAAGTCCTCAACAGACGTACGATTCTTAAAGGAGAGCAACTCATTCCTCAGGTCCTGGTTCAGTGGAGTGGACAAGAGGTCTCTGAAGCTACTTGGGAAAATGCAGAGGACATGAGCCACCTATATCCCAATTTCAACCTTGAGGTCAAGGTTATTTTCAATGGGGGAAGCATTGTCATGGACCCAGAGGAGAATATTCCTCTTCAGGCAGAAAATGATGAGTTAGTTATTGAGGAAGGACACGTGGCAGCCTTTCCAGAAAATGCGTTGCTCAGGAGGAGCATATGCACTAAGAGGACCAACACTAGGCTGAGAGATTTCGTGCAAGGAAAGTAGGCTGGCAGTATAATAACAACTTTTGCCTTTTAGTGGGAGGTGTGAAGAATAATGAATCGTCTCTATCTCTTCTCATTTGTATTTTTCTAAATTCTCTCTCTCCTCATATTCTCCAATTCTGTACTCATCCTTCACTATTGGTATTTTTTTTTGCTGATAGAAGAATACAATCACTGCCATTCCTCGCCTTTTCCTTATTTCTGATTTCTTTTCCATTTTAGTACTGTAACAACTTATCAGAAGTCACATTATAACTTTCTTTACAAATCTAATGAGACATGTTTCTTTGGCTCAGAAGCTTTTTTCATGTTCTTTGATTCACCACATATCAGATACACCGTGGTGTTCTTGACCACCAATCCATTGCCGAAATTCACAAAAATCTCCACATTGTCTCCAGATTCTAAATTTGACATTATGCCATGCCAATCTTCATCTTTAAAGGAAATGACTGTGCCATGGTTGTGTATTTGGAATGTGCACTTTGTGTAATTAACAATTACGACAGTGGTAAATTGAGGTTCAATGGCTTCAGGGTTTGATAAATAAACAACACACAAAATCATTCCTTTCATATCACCATCTTGAGGCACAACGAAAGAAACAGAGTGTCCCTCACCCATATGGGCCATACAATAAGGATCATTGACACCTGGGAGAGAAACATCACAAGACTTACTGCTTGCCAGTACCTGCACCATAAGAAAAAAGGCTTGGTCATTTTATCTAATTTTTCTATTCAAAATGTCTTCTATAATCATTATTTTAACATTAATAATTACAAAGTGGACATTTATAATCAAACAAACAACAATGCAGTACATTATCAAAACATACCAATGGTAGTTCATCTAAACAAATCTGATTAATAGTTTTGTTCTGTATGTATCATCATTACTTCGATAGTGATAAGCATTTATGTTTTTGTCTCTTTTAGAATATTTCTAGGACGATTGGAAATATAACAATCGTGAAGCGAGTAAAATAAAGTAAGAAAGTATTGAAATAAAAGAAAAATCACTTGATTAGTTGATTACCAAAATAAGAAACCTCTAGATGAGGTTCTATGGCAATAGAAATTAAGCGTGCTAAAATTGATTATTGTAGTTTCAGTCAGATATTTTATTCCGATTATTTTATGTTCTCTTGATTAATAGCTATAATGATAGTTAAGGTAAGAAACAGACAAAGTTAGAGAAGAACCTCATATATGTTATCGTTGACAGCATTGAAGAATTGATGGTATGCTCCAACACCAATCAAAGAACACCTGCAGCGCTGCTTTGAAATTCCTAATTTTGTAATATTTGCAAAATATTCAACCAAAATATATTTGACTTGCTTAGATAATTGAAATCCCGTGTTACATACTACCAAAACACTTCGAATATTTGAGAGGGCGCTAAGCAATGGTGCAATATCAATCGTATTATCCTCCATATCCATGTAAAACGAATGAATATAAGAAATGGGATTCATTGTTGGCGACATCCAAGACCGAATGATAGAAGAAAAAAAATTATGAGATAATCCCTCAAATCCTCGTAGGGACATATATTCAATGCCTTTTGAGCTTCCAATTGAAAAAGGCACATGTTTGACAGCTGTATTTTCAGCAATTAGAGTTAGCAAGGATTTCAACTTTGGTATATCTTTATGCTTTATTTCAATCTTGGAACAACCAGAGAGAATGAAAGTTCTTAAAGATTTCAAGTCATATATCTCTGTTGGAAGATTGTATAGACTTGTACAATCTTTCAAATTTAGGAGTATAAGACTGTTGAGTGATCCAATAGATTGGTGTAGTTTGCGCAATCTTGAACAATATTTCAAAATGAGCTGTTCGAGACTTGGTAATCCGGTAAAGTCAGGGGTTGTAGTTAAATGGTTTGAATGACTGAGGTTAAGGACTTTTAGCAATCTCAAAACCTGCACCATGATAGTTTTTCAATTTAGACATATTAGAGTACAAATTAAAAATGAAGTAATATCAAGCTAGTAATTTATTTTAATTAAGTTGTATTTTAAGGAGAAGTGGTTCGTAATAAAACCTGGGGTGTTTTCCAGAGAAATCGAAGAAGACTGCGTTTTAAATCAATAGCTATTGCATCATGCTCATAAAAGTTGTTAGGTAGACATTCTAAAGAAAACGCACGCAAACAGATCCATCTTAGTTTCTTAATAAGGTATTGAGAATTTACAATCGGTTGAACACTTTTCAAGGCAATGAGAACTGAAGGCAGTTTCACAGGCATCCACTGCATGTCTTCTGTCCCCTGTGATGAAAAGAGCAAATAAAAACTAATGTATTACAGAGGAGAAAGAAAATGCTTTCAAAAGAAGTTTGAAACCACATGTAAAGAATGTTCTTACATATTTTGTATCCTTATCAAACCACAGTCGCCTGTTCTTCCCAACATCCTTTACAAAATTTTGTTGAATAATTTGTATTCCGATTTTTTGTAGCAAAGGATGCATTCCAAATTTGTTGTTCTTGTCAATTTTGATGAGGTTACGCTGGATAAGAACTCCTGAAAATGTCTGTTGAGCAGTTTCCTTCAAGGCTTTTCCAAAGTAACCCTTTTGAAGACGTACATCAGATGGCTGGATTTCATAATATACGGGCAGAATATGTTGGCCATAAGTTTCGTGGCATTTGATGATTTGTTGAAGCTGATGAAGACACCAAGCAGATTGAGAATAGGTTTGGGTGAAAACAACAATTGCTACTCGACAGTTGCTGAGAATAGGTTGTTGGATGTGAGTTGACTCCACTGCATTGTGATGGTGAAGGAAAGTAGTGAGACCAACAGTAGAGAAGGCAGAATTGAGATGTGAAACAAATTTTCTGTGGATGTCTTCTCCAGTGAAATTGATGAGCACATCGTACTTCCGTGGTAGTTTGTATGATGAGGAGGCGTTATCCATGGAAAGGAATTGATGATAGGTGATCAATAGTTAGAAAGAGAAACTAATACATACTGCAAGATAGAGAAGGAGATGTTCAATATAATGTAGTTTTAATCTTTTATTCATAAATGTTAAATACAATATTAACACATACATCATCACGTTTGAATTTTGATCACATTTTTGTTGGACTTTTGCATTACGTGAAAACATTAACTTCTCATTTATATTCAAAATTGAAAACTCATTTACTATTATTTGAAATATACAATTAACGACCAATGAACAAATTTTATAAATTAAGATAAAAAAATACTTAAGGATTACTTTAAAAAAAAACTAGCAAACCAGAATATGTATTAAGACAATTATATAATATTTTTTTATAAATCAACTTATGCATAAGATAATTTTAGTTTATAAAACAAAATATTTAATTTTTTTTTAGTTTGCTCTCGTTAGAAATATTGAGGAAGAAAATCACCTCAATATCATAAACTGAAGTTAATCTTGTTTTTAGAAGTTTTGTAAAGAAATTTTCTCCAAACATCCTCTTGCTCAATAAAAAACACATTTTTCCATTATAGTATTGCGATATGAACACTAGTTTTTTATGGGTATATCTTATAAATTACAGGCTGCTGGAGTTGATGTTGGTTGAACTCAGAGTTTTTATGCAATTTTTCCTAAAAAACATGTTTAACAAAGCTGTTTACAACTCTTTGCCAAACAAAGAATTTCAGTTACAACTTTTATTATTTTTCCACTTATGGAAAATGGTATCTTTTTTCAGAAGTCTTGCCAATGATGTGAAATCAAGTTGTAAAAGGTTAATAATTATCATTCAAAATTTCATTAAAAGGTAATCATTAGTTTCATATAATTAATTTTAGTCAAAATGTTATATTTATCTAAACAATAATGTATTTAGATTAAATTTATATTCTTGAAATCAATTTCTGTTAGTGAACCATATTTGATAACACATCTTCCTTGATTTTCAAATGGTAAACAAATTACTCTTATTAAATGCATATTTGAATACTACCTTTAATTTCTTAATCATAATAAAAAATTGAAAACATATTATGTACTATATGAAATATATCTACCGGAGTTAGCAAGTATTATACGATATTAATTATTGATTATTAAAAATATACTACACTAATAGTTAGTCAATGGACTTGGCTTCCACAGACACTATAAATATACAATTGATGTCTAGATACAAGGATCCTTTTCTATCCTTTCCTAACTTTTATATATTCTAATAAAATAAAGACCTCTTTATAAAACATATCTTACTTGAGTGTTAGAGTGTCTTGGACAGGTCAACAACCCACCGGAGTGGATTGCGTTCTCGAAGAGGATTGGACGATTGAAAGAGAGTAGAGCAAGGAAGGATGACCGACCCTCGGACCAATTCCACTGAAACATTTTGGCGCCCACCGTGGGACCGAGCGACATCCCCATGAAACCACGAGGAACTAGACGTGCGCTCGGTCTCGACATCGTTACTTTGGATAATTACCAGGTTTTGCAACAAAGCAAAAAATTTCATAATAATTTCTAAAGGCATGTCTTTTGTTTTGAGAACTTTCAAAAAGGTTCAATCTCTTACCGCTTGGTCGATTGGACCACCAACGTTCAACCTTGTCAGGTTCCAATGACCTTTTCATTATAATTTATAAATTATAATATATTGAAGCTTTTACTTCATTTTGTTTAACTCATATTTTTGTGATTCAAAATATCTTGCACACGAAGGTTCAGACCTAAGTTCAACCTTGTCAGGTTCCAATACTTTTTGTTATAATTTATAAGTTATAAATTATTGAAGCATTTTCTTTGTTTTGTTTAACTCATATCTTTGTTAGTAAAAATATCCTGCACAGTAAGGTTCAGTACTACCTTCAACCTTATCAGGTTTAAATGACTTTTCGTTTTAATTTATAAATTATAATATATTGAAGTGTTTACTTCATTTTGTTTAACTCATATTGGGATTAAAAATATCTTGCACAGAAAGGTTCAGACCTACATTCAATCAGGTTCCAATACTTTTTATTATAATTTATAAATTATAAAATATTGATGTGTTTACTTCATTTTGTTTAACTCATATTGTTATGAGTAAAAATATCCTGCACAGGAAGGTGTAGTCCTATGTTCAACCTTATCCGTTTCCAATTGCTTTTCCTTATAATTTATAAATTATAATATATTCAAGCGTTTACTTTATTTCATTTAACTCATATTTTTTGTGACTAAAAATATCTTGCACAAGAAGGTTCAGAACTACGTTTAACCTTGTCAGGTTCCAATGAATTTTTTTGTATAATTTATAGATTATAAAATATTGAAGCATTTACTTTATTTTGGTTAACTCATATTTTTGTGAGTAAAAATATGAGTCCTTTCTCGCTTGGTCAGTTGGACCACCTACGTTCAACCTTGTTAGGTTTCAATGGCTTGGCTATCATGCGAGCATCAACTAGGCACCTTTACCCTCGTTCAACGTATCCTAAGCGGTGCCTATTTATATTATCATAGTCAATGTCCTCGTCTATTTTGCAGGTCACAAGGCACTAAGCACATACAGCTCATCTGTGACACATTCTAATACGAATTCCTCATTTTTGGCCTCCAAACGTTCAATCGAGGACTGAAGACCGAACAACCTCGCCTGCCTGGCCATCCAGCTTCATAACCTAAACTATTTTGATTTTAATTTGATTGGCTATATTATTCTAACCATTCGAATTGGAATTGCTATTTTCTCTTGCCGATGACAGGACCTTGTGCACAAACACGTAACAAATCTACCTCGACAAGCTTTTCAGTGATTCTATAAAACAAAGCTCCTCGGTGATTCTATAAAATGAATCTACCTCGACCAACGACGAACAAAAAGCTCCTCAGTGATTCTATAAAACGAATCTACCTCGACCATGAACGGACAAAAAACTCCTCGGTGATTATATAAAATGAATCTCCCTTGACCATGAACGGACGAAAAGTTCCTCGATGATTCTATAAAATGAATCTACCTTGACCAAGGACAAATGGAAAGCTACTCGGTGATTTTATAAAATGAATCTACCTCGACCAAGGACTAATAGAAAGCTCCTCGGTGATTTTATAAAATGAATCTACCTCGACCAGGAACGGACGGAAAGCTCCTCGATGATTCTATAAAATGAATCTACCTCGACCAAGAATGAAGGAGTTTCAATGGCGAAATCCTAGAATCCATCGCTTGGTGCAGAAAGGAATAAAGACTTAAATAGACTCCTTAAATACAACGTAAGTGACCTCTCTTAAACTCATAATAATCCCTACGCACCTCTTTCAATAAAGAGCTTGGTTGTGCTTGGGGGGCTTATGTACTATATGAAATACACCGATCAGAGTTAGCAGGTATTAATGCTGTAAGAGTTTCACATCATAGACATTTTACTTAATCCCGAGCTGAAAGAAGAAATAGTAGCCCTATGCCTGGTCTCATGAGATGTCAAATTTCGTAGTGGTAACCCAAAATGAAAGCGCAAAGTTCTGTTGCACACTTTCAGTCTTGTTAAATAAGATAAAGTATCTGTTTTATTCAGTGGAATAAGTTGAGAAGTCGACAAGTCTCGTTTGACTCTGAACACTTTGAACTTATTTTAGTTAAGCAATGTTTCATCCAGTTAAAATCATTTGGTATTTTCTTTAAATATTCTGAATGTGTTTTCTTTGGGCTGGTGAATTGGCTTTTTAAATTTGGGTGTTTCTGTTTTAATTATAGGGATAATGACAGCAAGTGTAATTGCCTGTTGTTTTCCAATGTGGTTTTGGTGTGAGCAATTCTTTTAATCAGAAGTGTTTTGGCAGGTGATTTGGGGTAAAATTTGGGATTTGAGGTAAAATATGCTCTGAACACTTGTTTAATATGTATTAGAATTTGGGATATATGTGCCTCTGGAATAAAAGTGAATATTGAGTTATAGTTGATGTTACATTTGTAAATTAGACATAAATTAATTGTTTATTGAATTGAGAATATGGTATTTGGATAAATTAATTTATTCTGCATAGTTTTATTTTTTGCTAATTAGTTATAGATAGTATTAATATAATATTATGTATACATTACGTGAAATGGATAAGTTTTGGAAATCTTAGGTGGCGAGAGATAAATGAAGCTTATGTACAAGCAGAGGAAAAGTTTACTGCATCTCAATTTGGTGGAGAGATAAATCCTTGGCCAATGTAGATTATACCCAAGATGCCACAGTTGATTTCCGTGGCCACTCTGCACTTTCTTCCAAATCCGGCAAATGGAAGGCTTATGCTTTTCTTGTTGTTCAGAATCAATTCCTTTTCTCATATCTCCACTGTTTTTCCATACCTTTCAAGTTTTCTCAATTCTTATTCATATTGGTTGCATTATGCAGGCAGCGTATATACACTGTTTCTATATATAATACTTACGTATAGCATTCAATGATGATATGGTATGGTTGTTCTGATTTAATGGTGTTTAATTCAGGGTATGAAGCATTTGAAAGGATGGCCTTTTATGGAGTGGCTTCGAACTTGGTGAATTACCTTACAAGCCAAATTTTTGTTTTTAGTATTCATAAAAATGAAGATAAGGAAAATAAATTTAAATTATACGATCAGGCATTAATTTAATAATTTCACAAAACTGTACCAAATAAAAAGAAAGACGAAACATAAATACTCAAAACTGTAAAAGACAAGGAAAGTAACAAAAATAGTCACATGCAGAGTTCTTCGAGAAGCACCTATTCTGCAATAAGACAAAACAGTAAGGTGTTAATTACAAGACACGAGAGAAAGGTGGGATTTGGTTTTTCTTTTGGGACGAAACTAGGGGGGAGAACCCCAGTTAGTTCCAATGGTTTTCCAAAAACTCCTAGAAATAGAAGCGGTTTAATATAAAAACGTCGATAAAGTTTAGTAACTTTTTTAGTGTGTGTTTGACGAAATGCATTATATCTATATTCTAAAATTAACACTCATGGAAGGCAATTTTTAACATCTATTATGATATTCTTCTTCATTATTTTCCAAAGCTTTTATTCTAAGACTTTGTTAGCAGAAGGAGCCTAGCTTTGCATCTTGGCAATTGGACCAATACAAGGCCTATTAGCACCACACTAACTAAAAGGAAGAGTAGAAAAACAAGGAAAGGATGGGAATATATAAATAGCAATCAAGAACAGTAGGATTATTTCCATCACTAAAGTGATCATGCTGTTCTCAAATCTCAAAGAACATAAATGATTTATCAGAAATCACATTACAAGTTTCTTGACGAATCTAATGAGACCATGTTTCTTTGGCTCAAAAGCTTTTCTCATGTTCATTGATTCACCACATATGAGATAAACCGTGGTGTTCTTGACCACTAATCCATTGCCGAAATTCACAAAAATCTCTACATTGTCTCCAGATTCTAAATTTGACATTATGTCATGCCAATCTTCATCTTTAAAGGAAATGACTGTGCCATGGTTGTGTATCTGGAATGTACACTTTGTGTAATTAATAACTACGACAGTAGTAAATTCAGGTTCAATGATTTTAGGAGTTGATAAATAAACAACACACAAAGTCATTCCTTTCATGTAACGATCTTCAGGAACAATGAAAGAAACAGAGTGTCCATCACCCATATGGGCCAAACAATAAGGATCATTGACTGCTGGGAGACAAACATCATACTTTTCTATTCAAATTGTCTTCTATAATCATTATTTTAACATCAATAATTACAAAGTGGGCATTTATAATCAAACAAACAACAATGCAGTACATAATAAAAAACATACCGATGGTAATAAATCTAAACAAATCTGATTAATAGTTTTATACTGTATGTATCATCATTACGTCGTTAGTGATTTACAATTTATGATTTTGTCTCTTTTGGTATATTTTTACAACGATTGTAAATATAACAATCATGAAGCCAATAAAGTAAGGTAAGAAAGTATTGAAATAAAAGAAAAATCACTTGATTAGTTGATTACCAAAATAAGAAATCTCTAGATGAGGTTCCATGGCAATAGAAATTAAACGTGATAAAATTGATTATTGTAGTTTCTGTCAGATATTTTGTTAGGATTATTTTATGTTCTCTTCATTAATAGCTCTAATGACAGTGAAGGTAAGAAACAGACAAAGTTACAGAAGAACCTGATATATGTTATCGCTGACAGCATTGAAGAATTGATGGTATGCTCCAACACCAATCAAAGAACACCTGAAATGCTGCTTTGAAATTCCTGATTCTGTAATACTCGGAAAGTATTCATCCAAAATATTTTTCACTTGCTTAGATAATTAGAAATCGGTGTCACATGCTACCAAGAAACATCGAATATTTGCAAGGATGCTAAGCAACGGGGCAATATCAATTGTATTATACTCCATATCAATGCAAAACGTATGAATATAAGAGATGGGATTCATTATTGGGGACATCCAAGACCGAATGATAGAAGGAAAAAGATTATGAGATAATCCCTCAAATCCACGTAGGGATATATATCTAATGCTTTTTGAGCTTACAATTGAAAAAGGCACTTCTTTCACAGCTGTATTGTCAGCAATTAGAGTTATCAAGGATTTCAACTTTGCTATATCTTTATCCATTATGTGAATCTTGGAACAACCAGAAAGTATGAAGGTTCTTAAAGATTTCAAGTCATATATCTCTGTTGGAAGATTGTTTAGATTTGTACAGTATTTCAAATTTATCAGTATAAGACTATTGAGTGATCCAATAGATTGGTGTACTTTGCTCAATCTTGAACAATATTTCAAAATGAGGATTTCAAGACTTGGTAATCCGGTAAAGTCAGGGGTTGTAGTTAAATGTTTGGAGTGACTGAGGTTAAGGACTTTTAGCGATCTCAAAACCTGCACCATGATATTTTTTCAATTTAGAAATATAATAGAAATAAAAAATGAAATAATAGAAAGCTAGTAATCTTTTTTAATTGTGTTTTGACGAGAACTGGCTGGTAATAAAACCTGGGGGGTTTTCCACATAAATCGAAGAAGACTGCGTTTTAAATCAACCGTTGTTGAATCATTCTCATAAGAGTTGTTAGGTAGACATTCTGAAGAAAACCCATGCAATCTGATCCATCTTAGCTTCTTAAGAAGGTACTCAGAATTTACAATCGGTTCTCCAAAGGCAATGCGAACTGAAGGTGGTTCCACAGGCAAGCACTGCAAGGTTTCTGGCACCTGTGATGAAAAGAGCAAATAAAAACGAATGTACTGCACAGGAGAAACTCAACGCTTTCAAAAGAAGTTTCAAACCACGTGTAAAGAATGTTCTTACATATGTTACATCATAATCAAACCACAGTCCCCTGTTCTTCCAAAGATCCTTTCCTGAATTTTCATAAATAATTTTTATTCCGATTTCTTGTAGCAAAGGATGCATTCCAAATTTATTGTTCTTGTTAATTTTGATGAGGTTACGCTGGATGAGAACTCTTATTGCAATATCAGCGTCTACTCCACACCCATTTAGGATCTTCCTTACATAGGCTCTGCTCTTACCAACAAAGAAACAACATATATCAAGGAATATATCTTTTTCCATTTCATTCAGTGAACCTTCGATGCTTACTTTTATTATCTCTCAAACAGTACGCATTTCAACCATCGTGATCGGAAATTTAAACAATAAACTGTTCCATTCTTCTTTGGTCTTTTCAAACAAAGTACTTCCAATGACTTCAAGAGCTAGAGGTAATCCTCCACAATAACTAACTACTCTTCTTGCAAGATCTTCGTATTCTTCTTTTGGTTTTGCTTCTCTAAATGCGTGCCAACTAAGAAGCTCAAGGGACTCCTCTTCGTTCATTAGCTTTATCCGAAATACAGAATCAACTGGATATTTACTCATTACGCCGAACTCTGTTATTGTAATGATTATTACAGTTCCTTCACCGAACCAATTATGACTATAATTCCATAGTGCTAAAAGTTCATAATTGGCAGGCAAATCATCAAGTACAATGAGTACCCTTTTCTCAGAAAGTCTTTCCCGAATGATACTTCTTCCCACATCAATGTTAGGAATCTCCACCTTTTGTTTTACGACATCTAAAAGGAGTTTTTCTTGTAAACGAAGTTGCCCTCTTATTTCGCTAACTTGTGAAATATTTTCAATGAAACTTTTCTTATTGAATTTCCAATGAATTTGATTGTAGATGGCTTTAGCCAGAGTGGTTTTACCCGATCCTTCCTCTCCACCTTTCCCTATCATATAAACTTCATTGGATTTATTTTTGATAGTTCGAATCAGATCTTCCACTTGGGATTGTAATCCAACTGGAAATTTAGTAGCAGACAAGACTGATAAATTAATAACGCTCTTAACAATTTTGTCCACTGGTTCAGCATCACTCCTTCAAGTTCAATAGCAATAATAGAAGAAGTCATGTATTAAAAAAATGAAATCGGAGGCTTAAAAGATGGTTGATTGAGTGAGTGATGTACCTGTGATTGCTCTCATCCCATCCAAAGAAATTTGCAGCTTTGGTGAGTGCATGCCTCCACCTGGACATTCCATGCTCCAATTCTTGTCCTGAAAATGCTTGTTGTGCAGTTGCCTTCAAGGCTTTTCCAAAGTCACCATTCTGAAGACGTACATCAGAAGGTTGGATTTCATAATATACAGGCAGAACATGTCGGCAATAAGTTTCGTGCCATTTGATGATTTGATGAAGCTGATGAAGACACCAGATTGAGAATAGGTTTGGGTGAAAACAACAATTGCTACCCGACAGTGGCTGAGAATAGATTCTTGGATGTGAGATGACTTCACTGCATTGTGGCAATGAAGGAACCAACAGTAGAGAGGACAGAATTGAGATGAGAAACAAATTTTCTATGGATGTCTTCTCCAGTGAAGTTGATGAACACATCGTACTTCCGTGATAGTTTGTATGATGATGAGGCGATATCCATGGAGGTAGAAGAGAAAGCAATACTGGAAGACAGAGAAGGAGATGAATGCATCTTATAATAATCTTCTATTAATAAATGTTAAATACAATGTTAATACATATATAATCACATCTGAATTTTTTATCTAATTATTGTATTACTGTTAAGTCAACTTATATAACTTTTTTGTTTTGCTTTAATAACTTGTTGGACTTTTGCACTACGTGATAAAAGTCCATGGGTTGGTCATCAATGGACATTTAGCTTTTAGCGTGCCGTATCGGTAATTCTGTTGACTTTAACTAGAAGTATAATTATAATCGATTTCACTTTAAATTTAGAAGTAATTTGTCATTTGAACAACAGTATGATAAAACAAAAACGGATGTTAATATATTATTGTTTTTAAACATTTGTAAATTGCCCATCTCTTTCATATTTTATCCCATTACGATAAAAAAGAATAACTCTCAATAAGATTTGTATTGGATTTGAATTTTAAAATACTCATTTTTACGATGGCATCAAAATATTTGAATATCAATATGTTTTTGTTGAATTGGAATGAGGATACCGGTATGTGGGAGTGATATGCAGAATACACTCCGATGCTCAAGACATAATTTTTCTCTAGAGATATAAAGTAATGCGATTATCAAAGCATAAAAACATTACCTCCAAGTTAAATATCTATTTATAGAATTAATAAGAATCTGACCCAATAATTAACCTTTTAATGGTTATTAATACTTGTCTTAAGCAGTCATCAACAGTAGTAATCACATTAATTGCACTTTAATTCTGCTCACCTACTGTCCTGACATACCGAATGGTAATAAAGCTCTTTTCTGCACCTTACCCACTCAGTCAACTCAACGTAGCAGTCAGTCTTACCCGATCGACCGACTCTAAGTTCATACTAACAAACCTCATATACGTATGGCTGACAACATTGAAGAATTGATGGTATGCTCCAACACCAATGAAAGAACACCTGCAGTGCTGCTGCAAAATTCCTGATTTTGTAATAGTAGCAAAATATTCAACCAAAATATTTTTCACTTGCTTAGACAATTGAAAATCGGTGTCACATGCTACCAAAACACTTCTTTCTTTAGGCTTTAATTAGCTTGTGTGGATTGAAAAGCTATGACATTAGGCTTTAATTTCATGCACCCCACAGTTTCTTTCTTTCTTCGTGCATCCCTACAAACTTTTAAAACAACCATTTTATCATCTTGGAAATGACTTCCAAAGTATATATTTCAAAAGTTTTCCCAAACAAAGATTGTGGAGTTTTCGAAATAATATTTCTGAAATAAAATTTTCTGAACAGAATTTTTGAAATGAAATTTTAAAATGTGATTTTCCAAACAGAATTTTCAGAATGTGTTTTGAAATAAACAATTCAGAATGAGATTTTTTAAAAAGATTTTGCAAAACTCATAATATCTTCCGGAACATTTACATGAAATGTATTATGAAAAGATTTGTTCGAAATAAGTGAGATACATCTTTTCAAAATGATATTTTTTTTTCTGCATTTTTTCTCTTATTTTTCTTTTGTAGTGTTTTCTTCCTTCTTCCTCTGCAGCATTTTGACTGTAACAATGAATATAATGCAGGGCACTAATAGAAGATGGTTAAGTCTTTTCCTCATGTTATGGGGGTGCAGTTAATAATTCTGGGAAGACGGGAAACAGTATGAAATTAACATACGTTTTTTTTCCGTATATCACTGTCGACCACTTTTCACACCTCTACATAATACAGAAAGATCATTCTTTGCGCATGATTGATGGATGCCAATTTTGAAAAAGAAAAGAAAAGATAAGAAAAGGAAAGGAAAATCATTGATGATCCTTGAAAATGATGTGAAGTGATTCTAATAAGTGCTTTTATGCTATATTTTATTGCATTTTCAAAATCTTTTTTATTTTAATATTTTAAAACATATCAAATTTTTTTTAATATATTACAATTTAATTATTTTAAAAGCACACTAGAGAAACAATACCACAAGTTTAAAAAAAATAATTGGACTAAAAACAATACGTCATCATATGCATTTATCATAAAATCACACTTGAAATATATAGTTTTATTTTATTTTTTATTTTAAGTGTTTTGAGAGTTTGATGTTATTAATCTATATTCCTATTTTCAAAGAAAATTGTTACCTTACTTGTTTAAAGAAAATTACATTATTATTTTTTTGTTATTTACCATATCTGAAACACTTGATGAAAATTTTTATGATTCTACCTTAATTCTTGACTTAATTTTTGTTAAGAGTGAATGAATTATTCTTTATTCAAATAAAAATTTGGATAACGATATTTAATTTTTTTGACAACATTTAAACATCATCGTGTCATTATGTGATTGATCCATGATAGTGTTTATGATTATTATTATTGATTATAGAATAATTTTTGACCAATCACATAATGACATATAAATGATGTTCAAATGTTCTCAAGAAAATATTGTCTAAATATCATTATCCTAAAAATTTCATTATTTTGTGTCAACATATGTGTCAAAATGTTGTCACATATATGTGTCAACAGCGGCCTTTATTTCATAAAGCATATCCTTTTTTTCTTTAAGAGAAATTATTGATGATTCTTGATGTGACAATATAATTATTTATTTCCATCACTAAATAATAATGTTGTTCTCAAAAAACATAAATGACTTATCAGAAGTCACATTACAACTTTCTTTACGAATCTAATGAAAGAATGTTTTTTTGGCTCAGACGGTTTTTCCATGTTCTCTGCTTCACCCCATATCAGATACACCGTTGTGTTCTTTACCACCAATCCATTACCAAAGTTCACAAATATCTCCACATTGTCCCCACATTCTAAATTTGACATTATGCCATGCCAATCTTCCTCTTTAAAGGAAATTGCTGTGCCATGGTTGTGTATTTGGAATGTACACTTATTGTAATTAACAATTACGATAGTAGTAAATTCAGGTTCAATGATCTTAGGAGTTGATAAATAAACAACACACAAAATCATTCCTTTCATATCACCATCTTCAGGCACAACGAAAGAAACAGAGTGTCCTTCACCCATATGGGCCAAACAATAATGATCATTCACAGCTGGGAGACAAACATCACACGACTCACTCCTTGACAATACCTGCACCATAACATATGTCATTTATCCAATTTTTCTATTCAAATTGTCTTCTATTTTTAACATTAATAATTACAAAAGTGGGCATTTATAATCAAACAAACAACAATGCAGTACATAATCAAAACATACCAATGGTAATTCATCTAAACAAATCTAATTGATTGTTTTGTTCTGTCGTTGTTAGTGATTTACAAAGTATTTATGTTTTTGTCTCTTTTAGAATATTTCTAGGACGATTGGAAATATAACAATGGTGAAGCGAGTAAAATAAAGTAAGAAAGTATTGAAATAAAAGAAAAATCACTTGATTAGTTGATTACCTAAATAAGAAACCTCTAGATGAGGTTCTATGGCAATAGATTACCTGATATATGTTATCGCTGACAACATTGAAGAATTGATGGTATGCTCCAACACCAATCAAAGAACACCTCAAGTGCTGCTTTGAAATTCCTGATTCGGTAATATTTGAAAAATAGTCTACCAGAATAAATTTTACTTGCTCAGATAGTTGAAACTCGTTGTGACATTGCACCAAAACACTTCGAAGATTTTCCAGGCTGCTAAGCAATGGTCCAATATCTTCCCAACTATTATCGATACCCATGCACAATGAATGAATATAAGATATGGGACTCATTGTTGCTGACATCCAAGACCGAATGATAGAAGGAAAAAAATTATGAGATAATCCCTCAAATCCTTGTAGGGATATATATCCAATGTTTTTTGAGCTTACAATTGAAAAAGGAACTTCTTTCACAGCTTTGTTTCCAGCAATTAGAGTTATCAAGGATTCCATCTGCACTATATCTTTATCCATTATGTGAATCTTTGAACAACCAGAGAGAATAAAGATTCTTAAAGATTTCAAGTCATATATCTCTTTTGGAAGATTGTATAGACTTGTACAGTATTTCAAATTTAGCAGTATAAGACTTTTGAGTGATCCAATAGATCGGTGTACTTTGCTCAATCTCGAACAATATTTTAAAATGAGATGTTCAAGACTTGGTAATCCGGTAAAGTCAGGAGTTGTAGTTAAATGCTTGGAGTGACTGAGGTTAAGGACTTTTAGTGATCTCAAAACCTGCACCAAGATAGTTTTTCATTTTAGAAATATTAAAGTAGAAATAAAAAATGAAATAAGTGGGTCACCTGGGGTGTTTTCCAGACAAATCGAAGAAGACTGCGTTTTAAATCAATCGTCGTTGAATTATCCTCATAAGAGTTGTTAGGTAGACATTCTGAAGAAAACCCATGCAATCTGATCCATCTTAGCTTCTTAAGAAGGTACTCAGAATTTACAATCGGTTCTCCAAGGGCAATGCGAACTGAAGGTGGTTCCACAGGCAACCACTGCAAGGGTTCTGTCCCCTGTGATGAAAAGAGCAAATAAAAACGAATGTACTGCACAGCAGAAAGTCAATGCTTTCAAAACAAGTTTCAAACCACATGTAAAGAATTGTTCTTACATATTTTGCATCCTTATCAAACCACAGTCGCCTGTTCTTCCCAATATCCTTTACTGAATTTTCATAAATAATTTTTATTCCGATTTCTTGTAGCAAAGGATGCATTCCTAATTTGTTGTTCCTGTTAATTTTGATGAGGTTACGTTGGATGAGAACTCTTATTGCAATATCAGCGTCCACTCCACAGCCATTTAGGATCTTTCTAACATAGGCTCTGCTCTCACCAACAAAGAAACAACATATATCAAGGAATATATCTTTTTCCATTTCATTCAATGAACCTTCGATGCTTACTTTTATTATCTCTGGATCAGGACGCAAGCCATCTATCCGAAATTTAAACAGTAAACTGTTCCATTCTTCTTTGGTCTTTTCAAACAAAGTACTTCCAATGACTTCAAGAGCTAGAGGTAATCCTCCACAATAACTAACTACTCTTCTTGCAAGATCTTCGTATTCTTCTTTTGGTTTTGCTTCTCTAAATGCGTGCCAACTAAGAAGCTCAAGGGACTCCTCTGCGTTCAATGGCTCTACTCGAAAGAAAGAATTAGCATGATCTTTCACCACTTTTTCAAATGTTGATGTAACGATTATTACAGTTCCTTCACCGAACCATTTACCACAGTTCCATAGGTCGAATAAACTAAAGTAAGAAACATCGTCAAGTACAATGAGCACCCTTTTCCCAGAAAGTCTTTTCCGAATCATACTTCTTCCCAAATCAATGCTAGGAATCTCCACCTTTTGTTTTAGGACATCTAAAAGAAGTTGTTCTTGTAAACGAAGACGCCCTCTTATTCCGCTAACTTGTGAAATATTTTCAATAAAACTTTTCTTCTTGAATGTCCAATGAATTTGATTGTAGATGGCTTTGGCAAGAGTGGTTTTACCAGATCCTTCCTCTCCACGTATCTCTATATAACAAACTTCGGTGGATTTACTATTGATAGTTCGAATCAGATCTTCTACGTGGGATTGTAATCCAACTGGAAATTTAGTAGCAGACAAGACTGGTAAATTAATAACGCTCTTAACAATTTTGTCCACTAGTTCAGCATCACTCCTTCAAGTTCAATAGCAGTTATAGAAGAAGTCATGACAAAATGAAATCCGAGGCATAAAAGATGGTTGATTGAGTGAGTGATGTACCTGTGATTTCTCTCATCCCATCCAAAGAAATTTGCAGCTTTGGTGAGTGCATGCCTCCACCTGGACATTCCATCCTCCAGTTCTTCTCCTGAAAATGTTTGTTGTGCAGTTTCCTTCAAGGCTTTTCCAAAGTCACCCTTCTGAAGACGTACATCAGATGGCTGGATTTCATAATAAACGGGAAGAACATGTCGGCAATAAGTTTCGTGCCATTTGATGATTTGTTGAAGCTGATCAAGGCACCAAGCTGATTTAGAATAGGTTTGGGTGAAAACAACAATTCCTACATGACAGTGGCTGAGAATAGGTTGTTGGATGTGAGTCGACTTCACTGCATTGGGGTGATGAAGGAAAGTGGTGAGACCAACAGTAGAGAAGGCAGAATTGAGATGAGAAACAAATTTTCTGTGGATGTCTTCTCCAGTGAAGTTGATGAGCACATCGTACTTCCGCCGTGGCAGTTTGTTTGATGAGGAGGCATTATCCATGGAAAGGAATTGATGAGAGGTGATCAATAGTTAGAAAGAGAAACAAATACTGCAAGACAGAGAAGGAGATGTTCAATACAATGTAGTTTGAATCTTTTATTCATAAATGTTAAATACAATATTAACACATACATCATCACGTTTGAATTTTGATCACATTTTTGTTGTACTTTTGCATTACGTGATAAACTTAACTTATCATTTATATTAAAATTGAAAACTCATTTACTATTAGTTGAAATGAACAATTAACAATTTAAACACGGCCAGTGAAATAATCAAAATGAACAAATTTTACAAATTAAGATAGAACAAAACTAAAGAATATAAAGGCCATGTATTAAGTCAATTATATAATATTTTTTTATAAATCAACTTATGCATTAGATAATTTTAGTTTATAAAAGAAAATATTTATTTATTTTGTCTAGTTTTCTCTCGTAAGAAATATTGAGGAAGAAAATCACCTTAATATCATAAACTACCGTTAATCTTGTTTTTCTTTCTTAAAAGCTTTGTAGAGAAATTTTCTCCAAATATTCTCTTGGTCAATAAAAACACATTTTTCCGTTATAATATTGTGATATGAACACTAGTTTATTATGGGTATATCTTATAAATTACAGGCTGCTGTAGGTGATGTTGGTTGAACCCACGAATTTGGTATGCAATTTTTCCTGAAAAACACGTTTAACAAATTACAACTCTTGCCAAACAAAGAATTTCAGTTCCAACTTTTTTTATTTTTCCACTTATGGAAAATGGTATCCATTTTCAAAAGTGTTGCCAATGTGTGAAATCAATTTGTAAAAGGTTAATAATTATTATTCAAAATTTCATTAAAAGGTAATCATTAGTTTCATATAATTATTTTTAGTCAAAATGTTACATTTACCCAAAGAATAATGTATTTAGATTAAATTTATATTCCTGAAATCAATTTCTGATAGTGAACCATATTAGATAACACAACTTTCCTTGATTTTCAAATGGTAAATAAATTACTCTTATTAAATGCATCTTTGAATACTACTTTTAATTTCTTAATAATAATAATAAATAGAAAAGTATTATTATTATTTTTGGTTTGACTTTGAAGGGAAATTACAATCAATTAAGAAAGAATGGAATCTAGTCTAAACACATATTAAATATGATAGATCCATACTTTGTGAACGGAAAATTACTTTATTCGTTTCAGATTAGTTAATCTAATTTAATTTTTTTTAATGAGAATAAATTTCAGTTTTAAAATTTATGAAAATTTGATAAGAAAGTCTATAAGAAATTAGTTATGTTTCTAATTATTATTATTATTATTATTATTATTATTATTATTTTTGTTTCTAATTTAATTATTATTATTTTTGTTTTGACTTTGAAAGGCAAATTAGAATCAATTATGAAAGAATGAAATCTAATCTAAACACATTAAATATGATAGATCCATACTTTGTGAACGGAAAATTACTTTATTCGTTTCAGATTAGTTAATCTAATTTATTTATTTTTAATGAGAGTAAATTTCAGTTTTAAAATTTATGAAAATTTGATAAGAAAGTGTATAAGAAATTAATTATGTTCTATATTAAATTACCAAACATTATAAACACGAAAATGAAGTCTCATGTGTGTTTGACGAAATGCATTACATCTATATTCTAAAATTAACACTCATGGAAGGCAATTTTTAACATCTATTAATTTTTCAACTTTTATTCTAAGACTTGGACGCAACAACTTCAAGGAAAGTTTATGCTTATGATGACCAAAATGTAAAAGGAGAGGAAACTCAATAAAAGGAGATGAAGACACAAATTTTTAAAACTAAAAATTAAACAATGTCTACTACTTTATTAAACAATGTCTACTACTTTAGAGTACATATGTAACAAAATATGTAATAAACATATATATTTTAATTAGTTCTATAAATCAAATTACAAAAATTAAGTTAATATGATATATGGATTCTTTTACTAATTTTAACAATCTATTTTGACTTAAAAATCATAATAAATATTAAAAAATTGCAACATGTCCATTTTGAAACTAAAAAAATATAAAATTCAATGTATGGATAACTAAAAATATAGGTAAGTGTGTATTAATCCGAAATCAAGGACTGGTGTAGTCTAAAAGATTGATACTTTTTGGAATACGTCAAAGTTTTACAAAATCCTAAAGACCCAAATTAAGGTAGTTATGAAAAAAGTTATATGACTCAAGTGTTTTGGATAATTCAATGTTATAAGCTAAAGAATTCAAAGTTTAGCTTTTGTTTTCCCATCTTATTTTCTAACTTTTATAAATAAGTCAAAGAATTGAAATACCACCATTGAAGAGTCTACTTAAATTGCATACAACAACAAAAATGAAGCATTTTACTTTCTTTTTGGTTTAGACATTGTCCTATTTTTCCACTTTTACTGCACTGGAAATGTTGTTTTAAGACATGTTGAGATGGTCTTATAAATATTATCTTTCAAGCATTACTCTTTAGCTGAAATGTCTTAATGAGTGTTCTCACAAGAAGAAAATTCCACACCACGCGGTGTGCTGGCGAAAATAATAAATGTGCAATTAATTAATTTATATTTGAAAAATGTCAATCTATATTTGCAAGGTGTTGATGGATTTTTTTATCTTAATGGATCTAAGTTAGGTTAATATTATCTATATGTTTTAATAGTTTTTTAAGATTTTATTTTGTGGTTATTAGTGTAATATTGTTTAATGCAATTAATTTCATTATTATCTCTTCAGTTTATTGAAATTGGTCTCTATTAAAAAATTTGATCCTGTTTGATTCTTCCATCTAATGCATGTTGTAGGTGTTAAATTTTTCTTGACCTGAAAATGATCTTATCATGTGTAAGGAAGTATGTGTTTTAATAAAAAAAAATTACATTTTAAACTTTCTTTTTAACTTTTGTTTTGTATGTCTGGCAAATTATATTTCAATGATCCTGTTCTCTGAGAATTTAGGATCTATAATCTCAAGTTTCATATGCTTTTTTGTAATATTATAGAAAATTTGCCTAAAGTACTTTTTGCAACAACTAAAGAATAACATATTGTGTTTTCTCATTTGCATAAGCTAATGCAACTACTTCACTAACATGTTAAATTTCATGTAATTGATTGCGGTAACATGTTTCTTTTAGAGACAAAAAAAGTTATGCAACTGATTTATGTGTTGAGTTAGTTTAATTATGCATATATGGAAAGAATCTTATCGACTTTTATTCTCATCATCCCATCATTTAAATTAATACAAAGAAGATGACTTGATAATTCTAATAAATAGTGTGCACGTATTAAATTAACATAAATCAAGTAAGTAAATATTAAATTATATTAATTTTATATTTAGTTCAAATAATTTAAAGAATAATTTTAATATAGAGATTCTTTTAGAATATAAATGTATTAAAATTATGAGATTATTTTAAAGTTATTAAAATTATAATTTCTCCCCTCTCACTTCAATAAAAATATTTTCGGTATTTTATTAAAGGTTTTAAAATACTAGAAGTTAGTTACTTCCTTAAAAAAGTGAAAAAAGTTAGGTTCTTTTGTTAACGAAATGTACAATCTTTAATGGAAGAAATCTTTTTATCTAAGTACTTTTATATTATCAAGAAGTAAGTAAAAGAAAAATATTAATTAAAAACATTTACAATGGATTCAAGTAAGTTTTTTTACATGGTATTTATGCATATAAAAACTTGTAAAAACTATAGAATTTAAGATCTTATATGATTTCATAAATTCAAATATAAAATAGCTTACAAAAGACACATGAATTTCTTAATTGTAAGGTATACTCTAATGAAAAACAAGGAAAGGATGGGGAAATATAAATAGAAATTAAGAACAGTAGGATTATTTCCATCGCTAAAGTGATCATGTTGTTCTCAAAGAACATAAATATCAGAAAGGATGGGATACAACTTTCTTTATGAATCTAATGAGAGAAAGTTTCTTTAGCTCAGACGCTTTTTCCATATTCTTTGATTCACCACATATCAGATACATAGTGGTGTTCTTGACCACCAATCCATTACCGAAACTCACAAAAATCTCCACATTGTCTCCAGATTCTAAATTTGACATTATGCTATGCCAATCTTTATCTTGAAAGGAAATTACTGTGCCATGGTTGTGTATCTGGATTGAACACTTTGTGTAATTAACAATTACGATAGTAGTAAATTCAGGTTCAATGATTTTAGGATTTGATAAATAAACAACACACAAAGTCATTGCTTTCATGTCACGATCTTTAGGCACAATGAAAGAAACCGAGTGTCCCTCACCCATATGGGTCAAACAAAAAGGATCATTCACAGCTGGGAGAGAAACATCACAAGACTCACTCCTTGCCAGTACCTGCACCATAAGATAAAAGGTTTGGTCGTTTTATCTAATTTTTCTATTCAAATTGTCTTCTATAATCATTATTTTAACATTAATAATTACAAAGTGAGCATTTATAATAAAACAAACAACAATGTAGTACATAATCAAAACATAATTAATCTGAACAAATCTAATTGATAGTTTTGTTCTGTATGTATCATCATTACGTCGTTAGTGATTTACAAAGCATTTATGTTTTTGTCTCAATATTTCTACGACGATTGGAAATATAACAATCGTGAAGCCAGTAAAATAAAGTAAGAAAGTATTGAAATAAAAGCAAAATCACTTGATTAGTTGATTACCAAAATAAGAAACCTCTAGATGAGGTTCTATGGCAATAGAAATTAAGGATGCTAAAATCGAATATTGTAGTTTCAGTAAGATATTTAAGTTGGATTATTTTATGTTCTCTTGATTAATAGCTAAAATGATAGTGAAAGTAAGAAACAAAGACAAAGCTAGAGAAGAACCTCATATATGTTATCGCTGACAGCATTGAAGAATTCATGGTATGCTCCAACACTAATCAAAGAAGACCTGAAGTGCTGCTTTGAAATTTCTGATTCGGTAATATTTGAAAAATAGTCTAACAGAATATTTTTTACTTACTTAGATAGTTGGAAACTCGGTGTCACATTGTACCAAAACACTTCGAAGATTTTCCAGGCTGCTAAGCAATGGCGCAATATCATCCCAACAATTATTGATTTCCATGCACAACGAATGAATATAAGATACGGCATTTGTTGTTGGCGACATCCAGGACCGAATGATGGAAAAGAAAAGATTATGTGGCAATCTCTCAAGTCCATGAAGGGATATATATCCAATGCTTTTTGAGCTTACAATTGAGAAAGGCACTACTTGTTTCACAGCTTTGTTTTCAGCAATTAGAGTTATCAAGGATTCCATCTGCACTATATCATTTTCCATTAAGTCAATCTTGGAACAACCAGAGAGAATGAGAGTTCTTAAAGATTTCAACTCATATATTCCTGTGGGGAGATTGCTTAGATTTGTACAATCCTTCAAATTTAGCAGTAAAAGATAGCAGAGACATCCGATGGAGCGGTGTACTTCGCGCAATCCAGGACAATCTTTGAGAATGAGTTGTTCAAGACTTGGTAATCCGGTAAAGTCAGGGGTTATAGTTAGATACTTGGAGTGACTGAGGTTAAGGACTTTTAGGGATCTCAAAACCTGCACCAAGATAGTTTTATTTTTAGAAATATTAGAGTAAAAATTAAAAATGAAATAATAACAAGCTAGTAATTTATTTTAATTAAATTGTGTTTTAACGAGAAGTGGCTCGTAACAAAACCTGGGGTGTTTTCCAGAACAATCGAAGAAGACTGCGTTTTAAATCAATCGCTATTGAATCATGCAGATCAAAGTTGTTGTCAGGTAGACATTCTGAAGAAAACCCATGCAAACTGAGCCATCTTAGTTTCATAAGAAGGTACTCAGAATTTACATAAAGTGGTGAATTTCTGAAGGCAGTGACAAGTGGAAGCGGTTTCACAGGAAACCAGTCCATTTTTTCAATCCCCTGTGATGAAAAGAGAAAATAAAAACAAGTGTACTGCACAGGAGAAAGAAAACGCTTTCAAAAGAAGTTTCAAACCACATATAAAGAATGTTCTTACACATCTTGCATTATCAAACCACAGTCGCATCCCATGTTCCTTTCCTGAATTTTTCTGAATAAACTATTTCCAACGACTTCAAGAGCTAGTGGTAGTCCTCCACAATAACTAACTACTCTTCTTGCAAGGTCTTCGTATTCATCCTTTGGTTTTGCTTCTCTAAATGCATGCCAACTAAGAAGCTCAAGGGACTCCTCTGCGTTCATTCCCTCTAACCGAAAGACAAAATCAACTGGATATGTTCTCATTATGCCCTGAATTGTTGTTGTAATGATTATTACAGTTCCTTCACTTAACCAATCATGACAATAATTACATAGTGCTAAAAATTTATTATTGGCAGGCAAATCATCAAGTACAATGAGCACCCTTTTCCCATAAAGTCTTTCCCGAATGATACTTCTTCCCACATGAATGCTAGGAATCTCCACCTTTTGTTTTAGGACATCTAAAAGAAGTTGTTCTTGTAAACGAAGTTGTCCTCTTATTTCTCTAACTTGTGAAATATTTTCAATGAAACTTTTCTTCTTGAATGTCCAATGAATTTGATTGTAGATAGCTTTGGCAAGAGTTGTTTTACCAGATCCGTGCTTTCCAAATATCACTATCATACAAACTTCAGTGGATTTATTTTTGATAGTTCGAATCAGATCTTCCACATGGGATTGTAATCCAACAGGAAATTTAGTAGCAGACAAGACCGGTAAATTAACAACGCTCTTAACAATTTTGTCCACTAGTTCAGCATCACTCCTTCAAGTTCAAGAGCAATAATAGAGGAAGTGATGTATTAAGAAAATGAAATCGGAGGCTTAAAAGATGGTTGATTGAGTGAGTGATGTACCTGTGATTGCTCTCATCCCATCCAAAGAAATTTGCAGCTTTGGTGAGTGCATGGCTCCACCTGGACATTCCATCCTCCAGTTCTTCTCCTGAAAATGTTTGTTGTGCATTTTCCTTCAAGGCTTTTCCAAAGTAACCCTTTTGAAGACGTACATCAGATGGCTGGATTTCATAATATACGGGCAGAATATGTTGGCCATAAGTTTCGTGGCATTTGATGATTTGTTGAAGCTGATGAAGACACCAAGCAGATTGAGAATAGGTTTGGGTGAAAACAACAATTGCTACACGACAGTGGCTGAGAATAGGTTCTTGGGTGTGAGTTGACTTCACTGTATTGGGGTGATGAAGGAAAGTGGTGAGACCAACCGTAAAGAAAGCAGAATTGAGATGAGAAACAAATTTTCTGCGGATGTCTTCTCCAGTGAAGTTGATGAGCACATCGTACTTCCGTGGGAGTTTGTATGATGAGGAGGTGTTATCCATGGAAAGGAATTGATGATCACATTTGAATAGTTAGAAAGAGAAACTAATACATACTGCAAGACAGAGAAGGAGAATTCATACATCATCACATTTGAATTTTTATCAAATTTTGGTTGACTACGTGATACCGTTGATACCGTTGCCCTTAAGTTGTCACTTATATTCAAAACTGATAAATTAGTGACTTTGAACATCGAAGAAGTTTGAAAATTCTTTAGAACAAAACTAAAGAATATAAAGACCATGTATTAAGTCAATTATATAATATTTTTTTATAAATCAACTTATGCATCAGATAATTTTAGTCTATAAAACAAAATATTTAATTTTTTTTTCTAGTTTTCTCTCGTAAGAAATATTGAGGAAGAAAATCACCTTAATATCATAAACTACAGTTAATCTTGTTTTTCTTTCTTAGAAGTTTTGTAGAGAAATTTTCTCCAAACATTCTCTTGGTCAATAAAAAACACATTTTTCCGTTATAATATTCTGATGTGAACACTAGTTTATTATGGGTATATCTTATAAATTACAGGCTGCTGTAGTTGATGTTGGTTGAACCCACGAATTTGCTGTGCAATTTTTCCTGAAAAACACGTTTAACAAAGCTGTTTACAACAAAGAATTTCAGTTCCAACTTTTTTTATTTTTCCACTTATGGAAAATGGTAACCATTTTCAAAAGTGTTGCCAATGGTGTGAAATCAAGTTGTAAA
Organism: Vigna mungo; assembly: GCA_036885675.1. Taxonomy (NCBI): domain Eukaryota; kingdom Viridiplantae; phylum Streptophyta; class Magnoliopsida; order Fabales; family Fabaceae; genus Vigna; species Vigna mungo. Next base: position 22,633,441 of record CP144698.1, read on the forward strand.
AGGTTAATAATTATTATTCAAAATTTCATTAAAAGGTAATCATTAGTTTCATATAATTATTTTTAGTCAAAATGTTACATTTACCCAAAGAATAATGTATTTAGATTAAATTTATATTCCTGAAATCAATTTCTGATAGTGAACCATATTAGATAACACAACTTTCCTTGATTTTCAAATGGTAAAGAAATTACTCTTATTAAATGCATCTTTTGAATACCACTTTTAATTTCTTAATAATAATAATAAATTGAAAAATTATTATTATTTTTGGTTTGACTTTGAAGGGAAATTACAATCAATTATGAAAGAATGGAATCTAGTCTAAACACATTAAATATGATAGATCCATACTTTGTGAACGGAAAATTACTTTATTCGTTTCAGATTAGTTAATCCAATTTAATTTTTTTTAATGAGAATAAATTTCAGTTTTAAAATTTATGAAAATTTGATAAGAAAGTCTATAAGAAATTAGTTATGTTCTATATTAAATTACCAAACATTATAAACACGAAAATGAAGTCTCATGTGTGGTTCAATAGAATGTGGAACTTAGGAAACGAAAGACAAGTGAAAGAAACGCAAGACAGAGAATGAGGGAATATGCTTTCATTATTGAATATGAGGAGGAAAAACGAAGTTTTTATACAGCAAAGTACAGTTAATAGTAACTGCGTAACAGAATACACTGTAACACGTGCAGAGTCTGCCTTAATTCAAACTAGCACAATGAAACAACACCAATTTCTCGTTTCAAAACCTCGAACCTATCTCCACCTACTGATTTGGTAAATAGATCAGGCCATTGTTCTTTAGTTCTACAATGCAAAAGTTCAATTCTTCCTTTATTCACCATATACCTCAGGAAGTGATACTTCACTTCTATGTGTTTACTCCGCCCATGACTCACGGGATTCTTTGCTAAATTGATGGCGGACGTGTTATCCATCCTTAGCTTCACAGAGCTTTCACTAACCACTTTCAATTCTGCCAACAACTCCTTGAGCCAGATGCCAGCAGCATAGCAGCCTGCTACGTACTCTGCCTCACAGCTCGACAGTGCTACTATGTTTTGTTGGGAAATTATGCACAATTCTTCTTAGTCAGATTTGTGAGAGAAATATATAAACGCAGAATCATGACACTCAAATTAAACTTTTAAATTATATTGTAAAAAGTATTATTGATGAAGAAAAAGTTTAGAAACAAATCTCTCTCTTAACTTGTTCTTATCTATGTCTTCTCTACTTGCTGGAATGATGTTACAAAGGAAACGTAATATGTATTTATAAGTGTACAGAAGAAATATTATCCATCCACTTCGGCTTCCTATTTTTTAACTTTTCTAAAATATGGTTGGTTTTTTCTTTTGTGAAAAACAAGAGTTTAAGCTTCCTTATTTTTCTCTCAAATGAAGGATGTGATTCTTGTTTTGTTTAGTTGACCAATTCCAACAATCTCCCACTTGAAGACTGATTTTAATCTGTCTTCACACCTTGATCATTACACCACCAATCTTCTGTAGTCTATTATTGTAGCAAGCCAACTGAAGTTGAACACAATTTCAATCTTTCTTCGGTGATCTACTTCACCTCCAAAGTCTGCATCTACGTAACCTTGTACTTTTAACACTCCTTTGCTAAAGTACAAACACTTCTCTATAGTGCCTTGTAGATATCTCAAAATCCATTTAATAGCTTCCCAATGAGCTTTACCTGGATTTGACATAAACCTGCTAACAATTCCCACTGCATGACCAATGTCTGGCCTTGTACAGACCATCGTATACATTAAACTTCCAATAGCTGAAGCATATGGAATTTCAGCCATGGACTCCTTTTCCTTCTCTGTCTGAGGAGACTGTTCCTTGGATAGATGAAAATGACTGGCCAAAGGTGTGCTAACTGCTTTGGCGTCTCTCATGTTGAATCTCTGTAAAACACGATTAATGTACTCTGCCTGAGATAGCTGCAAAATAAACTTTTGCTTATCTCTTGTGATTTGCATTCCAAGGATCCTTTTTGCTGGACCCAAATCCTTCATATCAAATTCTTTTGATAATTGTTGCTTCAAACTTCTGATCTCATCCATATCTAAACCAGCTACTAACATATCATCAACATAAAGTAGCAAAATGATATAACTGGACTTATATCTCTTGAAGAAACAACAGTGGTCAGCATTACACTTCTGGAAAACTTCCTTGTGCATGAAGCTTTCAAACTTCTTATACCACTGTCTTGGAGCTTGTTTCAAACCATACAAGCTTTTCTTTAATCTACCCACCATGTTCTTTTTTCTTTCTTCTAAGAAGCCTTCAGGTTGATGCATGTAAATCTCCTCATCTAAGTCTCCATGAAGAAATGCAGTCTTCACATCTAGTTGCTCAAGGTATAATCCTTCACTGGCAACAATACTTAAAACAGATCTGATGGTATTGAGGTTTACAACTGGAGCAAAGATTTCAGTGTAGTCAACTCCTTCCTTTTGCTGAAATCCTTTGACAACTAGTCGAGCTTTGTATCTCTTGGACCCATCATGATCCTCCTTCACCCGATACACCCATTTGTTGTGAAGTGCCTTTTTCCCAATAGGTAACTCTACTAGTTCCCATGTCTGGTTGGACATTAAAGACTTCATCTCATCTTTCATGGCAAGCTCCCACTTACTAGCATCTGTCATCTGACATGCTTCCTCATAATTTTCAGGCTCCCCTTCATCAGTTAACAATATATAATTCAGATATTTTCTATTAGGTACATGAGGCCGAGAAGACCTTCGCAAAACAGGAGCTGGAATAGAAAGTTCTGGTGTGTCAAGTTCTTCATTATCATTATTTTCACATGATTCTTCTGATTGAGGAGTCTCAATTACAGGAGTTTCTGGGACATCATCCATCTCCACATACACCGGTCTACTTTGTTCTGAGTTGTTATTGCATGTGTTGTTCTTGTCCTTATACATCACCTTTTCATTGAATATCACATCTCTACTACGAATCATCTTTTGATTTCATTATCCCATAACCTGTAGCCAAACTCATCTTCACCATAACCGATGAAAGTGCACTTCTTCGATTTGGGATCAAGCTTATTTCTGCCTTGATCACTAATGTGCACATATGCTACACAACCGAAAATTTTGAGATGTGATAATTTTATTTCTTTTCCACTCCATACCTCTTCTGGTATTTTGTGCTCCAATGGAACTGACGGACCTCGGTTGATTAAGTAAGTTGCTGTGTTGACTGCTTCTGCCCAGAACTGCTTTGGTAAGCCTGATTGCAAACGCAAGCTTCTGGCTCTCTCTATCAACATTCTATTCATACGTTCTGCCACACCATTGTGTTGAGGCGTACCTGGCACGGTCCTCTCCATTCTGATCCCGTGCTCATAGCAAAAGTTCTTAAATCTAGTGTCTTCATATTCACCACCATTATCTGATCTATGCCTTTTTATCTTTAATCCTGTCTCATTTTCTACCATGGCTTTCCAAATTTTGAAAGCTTCAAATACTTCAGACTTATTTTTAAGAAAGTATGTCCATACCTTCCTAGAGTGGTCATCAATAAAACTCACAAAGTATCGCTTACTACCAATGGATGAGACAGTTGTTGGACCCCAAACATCAGAGTGAACAATCTCAAGTTTCTCTTTCTTTGGGATTCTTCCACTTCTCTGAAAGCTTACTCGTTTCTGCTTTCCAAGTATACAGTCTTCGCACATGTCAAATTCTATTGTCTAAAGACTTGGTAGTTTCCCCTTTGAGTGCATGATCCTCATCCCTTTCTCACTTATATGACCTAACCTTTGGTGCCATAGGTTAGGATTTTCATTCATTGCAACTGCAATCAAATGACAAGCTCCTTCTGTCTTGTAGAGAGTACCACTCTTCCTACCACGAGCAATTGTCAGTGCACCCTTTGAAATCTTCCAATTATCACCATGGAAGACTGTTGTGTAGCCATCATTGGCCAATTGGCCTACTGAGATTAAGTTCTTTGTTAGGTCGGGAATATGTCTAACATTTTTCAATTCCCATACAGACCCATTTAACTTAATCTTCACCGCACCTTTACCAGCAATCTCACAAGACTGCTCATTCCCAAGGTAAACTTTTCCAAGGTTTCCAGGAACATTATTCTCAAAGAATTCTTTCTATGAGGTGGCATGAAAGGATGCTCCAAAGTCTAACACCCAAGACTCTTCCTTGTTCTCTAAAGAACATATCAATGCATCTTCTCCTCTCGAGGTTGAAGCAACATTTGCTTCTGCTTCATCCTCGTGATTCTTCCGTGCACTCTTGCATTGGTTTTTGTAGTGTCCTACCTTTCCACAATTCCAACACTTGATTGTCTTTGAGTTTTGGAAACTACGGTGATTCTTAGAACTGGACCTTCTTTCCTTGGATCTTCCACGTCTATATCCTTTGTTCGAACTTCTTCCTTTTGACTCTGTATGCAAAACTGAAGAGGTTGAAGATTCTCCTGACTCTTTCCGTCGAATCTCTTCACTAAGAATCAGATCACGAACATCATCAAACTTTAATTTATTACTGCCTGATGAGCTACTCACAGCTGTGACTATAGCATTCCAACTTTCCGGTAGAGAAGACAAAAGTATTAAGGCTCGTACTTCGTCATCAAATTCGATTCCAACTGAACTCAATTGAGTTGTGACTATATTGAGTTCACTAAGATGTTGTGCTACCATTGCGCCATCTGACATCCACAAATTAAATAACCGCCTCATCAATTGAACTTTGTTTGAGGCTGATGGCTTTTCATACATACTTGAAAGAGCTGTCATAAGACCCACTGTGGTCTTTTCTTTTGCAATATTAAATGCAACATTGTGGGATAATGTTAATCGAATAACTTTGAGAGCTTGTCGGTCGAGAAGAATCCAATCTTCATCCTTCATGTTTTCTGGTTGATGCCCCGAGAGAGGTTGATATAGCTTTTTCTGATACAAATAATCTTCAATCTGCATCTTCCAAAAGCCAAAGTTCATACCATCGAACTTCTCAATTTTTATCTTTCCTTCATCTGCAACCATTTCTCCCACTTAAATCTGACTCCCTTTGAACCGTTGATTATAATAATAGCAACCGGCTCTGATACCAGTTGTTGGGAAATTATGCACAATTCCTCTTAATCAGATTTGTGAGAGAAATATATAAACGCAGAATAATGACACTCAAATTAAACTTTTAAATTATACTGTAAAAAGTATTATTGATGAAGAAAAAGTTTAGAAACAAATCTCTCTCTTAACTTGTTCTTATCTATGTCTTCTCTACTTGCTGGAATGATGTTACAAAGGAAACGTAATATGTATTTATAAGTGTACAAAAGAAATATTATCCATCCACTTCGGCTTCCTATTTTTTAACTTTTCTAAAATATGGTTGGTTTTTTCTTTTGTGAAAAACAAGAGTTTAAGCTTCCTTATTTTTCTCTCAAATGAAGGATGTGATTCTTGTTTTGTTTAGTTGACCAATTCCAACAGGTTTTGCTTCTTTGAACACCATGAAACGGGTGCCTTGTTCAAGAAGTAAATGTATCCTGAAGTGCTTTTTCGTTCCACTGCATCTCCTCCATAATCAGAGTCACAATAACCTATCAGCTCTAATCCGCCTCTCTTCATGCCGAAAGGAAATAAAATTCTCACATTTGCTGCACCTTTGACGTATCTCAGTATGCGTTTCACGACAACCATGTGACTCTGCCGAGGTTGACTCATGAATCTGCTCACCAAACCGACACAAAACGCCAGCTCTGGTCTGCTGTTACACAGGAACTACAACAAACCCACCATCTGTTTGTACACGATTTCATCTACAGCCTCTTCCGCCTCATATATTCTCAGCTTAACATTTACTTGCAATGGGATTTTAACAGGATTGCATTAATCCATGTTGAATCGTTCGAGTAATTCTCTCGTATACTTCCGCTGGTGCATGACAATTCCCAAATCAGTATGAATGAATTCCATACCTAAGAAATAGCTGAGCTCTCCCATGTCTGTCATCTCAAACTCGTTCTTCATCAGCACCTTGAATTCTTCTATCTTGTCTAGGCTAGAATCGGTCACCAAAAGATCATCCACATAGAGTCAGATAATCATAACATCTCCATCTGAGTCTGCTCTCACATACACTGCATGTTCAACCTTACACCTTTCAAACCCGTGATTGTGAAGGGATGAGTCAATTCGTTTGTTCCAGGCTTTGGGAGCCTGTCACAAGCTATAGAGAGCCTTTTGTAATCTATACACCTTGTCCTCCTTATCTCGTTCTTTAAATCCCGTTGGCTGATGTACATACACTTCTTCTTTCAGTGTTCCATGCAGAAACGCTGATTTTACATCCAGTTGGAACATTTTCCATCTCCTAGCACATGCAACAGCTACAACCAGACGGATGGTCTCCAATCTTGCCACAGGAGCGAAGACTTCCTCAAAATCAATCCCTTTCTTCTGCAGAAAGCCCCTAGCCACGAGTCTCGCCTTATGCTTCGAGATAATGCCATCAGGATTCAGCTTCGTCTTGTAAACCCATTTGACACTAATACACCGCTTCCCAGGTGGAAGATCCACTAGCCTCCACGTGTTGTTCTTCTCCATTGATCTGAGCTCTTCTGTCATCGCATCCCTCCACACCGATTGCTTCAAGGCTTCATCTACATCAATCGGTTCTGCTCCAGCCATCAAAGCCATGTGGATTAGTTCCCCTTCTTCATTAACACTTACATCCGAGTTCAATTGATAGTATGAGAGTCTAGAAGGTCTCGTCGTTTGTCTTCTAGGTCTTTGAGATGTTTCGATTGTATCATGGTTGCCATCAGAAATCGTCTCGGCTTCCTCCATGTGCAGTCTCATTCGTCAAGACATGCAACAACGTTTTCTTCATGCTTGACTGGTTTTGATTCTAGTCACAACATTCATTTTCCAGAACAACTACATCTCTGCTCAACACCCTCCTCTGCCTTCTTGGGTCATACAACTTATACGCCCCTGTGTCATGGTATCCCATAAACACCATGGGTTCTCCTCGATCTTCTAATTTGGTTCTCTTTTGCTTCGGTACATGTGCGAATGCAAGAGAGCCAAACACGCGGAAATGGCTTACAGATGGCTTCATCCCAATCCATATCTCCCAAGGCACTTTGCCTTAAACTCTTTTGGTGGGACACCTGTTAAGGATATATACAGCTGTTGAGACCGCTTTAGCCCAGAACATCTGTGGCAGGCTCTTCTTCTTGATCGAACATCTAACCATGTTCATCACCATGCGATTTCTTCTCTCCACCTGACCATTATGTTGGGGCGTGTAAGGTGCAATCACCTCGTGTTTAATTCCTTCATGTTGACAGAATTCATCAAAAGCCAGCGAAGTGTACTCCCCTCCTCCATCGGTTCTTAGTATCTTTATCACCTTTGTACTCTCTTTCTCTGTACTGGCTTTGAACCTCTTGAATACCTCCAACACCTCACTCTTTGCCTTGACTAAGAATACCCACATCATCCTGCTATGTTCGTCTACAAATGACAGGAAATATCTATTGCCTGCCAGTGAAGGAACATCAATTAGACCACAGACATCATAGTGTACAATCTCCAGGCACTCCTTCGATCTCTTCATCGATTGAGACTGAAAGGATTTCCTTGTTTGCTTGCCTGTCAGACACGACTCACATGCATCATCAGGCAAAAAGAGTTTTGGTATACCTGATACCATACCTTTTTCACTAAGCATCTATAGGTCTCTGAAATTCAGATGTCCAAAACGCAGATGCCACAACCAGTTCTCTTCCTTCTTCATAGCAACCATGCATTGCATGCTTTCTACTGCCTCCAAATTGACTTGGAAGGTTCTATTTCTCGAGATCTTGCTCGTCAAGATCAACTTCTGATTTCTGTCATACAACTCCACTCTATCATTGTTACCCATGATTACCGTGTACCCCCTTTCAACCAACTGTCCAATGCAAAGAAGATTACACTTCATTGCGGGAACAAATAGAACGTTGGAGATTACAGCTTGTGAGCCATTCTTCCTGTTAATGACCATATCGCTCATTCCTTCAACCATCAACGTGCTGTCATCTGCAAACTTCACTTTGCTTTTCTTGGTTTCGTCAAAATTCACCAACCATCTTCTGTTACAAGTCATATGGTTTGAACCACCAGAGTCCAAGTACCAGATTTTGTTCATTGGATTAGAACACTCAGTGGAAGTCATTACCATTAGTGTCAAGGGCTCAGAATCAGAATCCTCTTGTGCAAGGTGGGCTTCTTTATTACGATACTGCTTCTTCTTCTCCTGCTTTCTCTTTCCTGAGAAACATTCAGATGCATAATGACCCATTTTGTGACAATTGAAATATTCAATGTTTCTCTTGTCTTTCTTCTTTTGTTGCCTATCATATTTTCCTTTGCCTTCAACAGACTCATTCTTTTCTTCTTGTTCTTCAGAATTATTACTTTCTTTCTTCCATTTTCCTTTTCCTAACTTCCCTTTCCACTTCTTGGAATTCTTTTTCCCGTCGCCCTTGTAATGCTGCACTTTCAGGGCTTGTTCATCATGCTTGATGGCATTCCTCTCATGCACCTTCATCTCGTGTGCCTCCAAAGAACTCTGAAGTTCTTCTATCTTGAGTTTTTCAAGATCTCTTGATTCCTCAATCGCCACCACAATGTGATCGAATTTCTGAGGTAGTGATCTCATGATCTTCTCTACTATCATCAGAAGGGTAATCGTCTCTCCGCAGCCTTTCATGTGGTTAGCAATCGACAAAACCTTGTTGAAGAAGTCACTTACTCTATCTCCATCACCCATCAACAAATGCTCATACTGCCTTCGCAAGGATTGTAGTTTCACCTTTTTCACCTTTTCTCCTCTGGCATGGCATCTCACCAGTATACTTCAAGCCTCTCTCGCTGTGGCTGCATTCTGGATTTTCTCAAAGTGCGCGTCGTCTACACATTGATGGATGATAAATAGCGCCTTATCATCTTTCATCCTAAGTTCTTCCTTCTGCTTCTCTATGACACCATCACTAGACACAAACCCCCTTTCCTCCACAATTGCACTGACGCCTTGATAACGGAACAAGACTTTCATTTGTGCACTCCACCTGCTCCAGTTTTTGTCAGTGAGAATGGGGAAGCTTGTCGTAGGGATATCAGCCATGGTGTCGTCTCTTCTCACTCAAGAACTCCTTTCTTGATCTCCTTTGCTGTCGCAACTACACTCTTCGACCACCGCCATACCATCGGGAAGGAAGTTGCAGTCGCACACCCCACGTTATGGTAACCTAGGCTCTAATACCACTATAATAGAATGTGGAACTTAGGAAACGAAAGACAAGCGAAAGAAACGCAAGACAGATAATGAGTGAATATGCTTTCATTATTGAATATGAGGAAAAACGAAGTTTTTATACAGCAAAGTACAGTTACTGATAAAACAATAACTGCGTAACAGAATAAATTGTAACACGTGCAAAGTTTGAATTACACACATACTCCAACATGTTTGACGAAATGCATTATATCTATATTCTAAAATTAACACTCATGGAAGGCAATTTTTAACATCTATTAATTTTTCAACTTTTATTCTAAGACTTGGACGCAACAACTTCAAGGAAAGTTTATGCTTATGATGACCAAAATGTAAAAGGAGAGGAAACTCAATAAATTATTTTTTCATGTAAATTATTTCGAGTTAAACTAAATTCTTTACTTTAGTATCATAATCCATACTAAAAATTTATTTTATATGAAGACACAATTTTTAAAACTAAAAATTAAACAATGTCTACTACTTTAGAGTACATAAGTAACAAAATATGTAATTAACATATATATATATATATTTTAATTAGTTCTATAAATCAAATTACAAAAATTAATCTAATATGATATATGGATTCTTATACTAATTAACAAAGTATGTAATTAACATACAATCTGTTTTGATTTAAAAATCATAATAAATATTAAAAAATTACATCATGTCCATTTTGAAACTAAAAAAATATAAAATTCAATGCATGGATAACTAAAAATATAGGGAAGTGTGTATTAATCCGAAATCAAGGACTGGTGTAGTCTAAAAGAGGGATACTTTTTGGAATACGTCAAAGTTTTATCAAAAACCTAAAGACCCAAATTAAGGTAGTTATGAAAAAAGTTATATAACTCAAGTGTTTTGGATAATTCAATGTTGTAAGCTAAAGAATTCAAAGTTTAGCTTTTGTTTTCCCATCTTATTTTCTAACTTTTATAAATAAGTGAAAGAATTGAAATACCACCATTGAAGAGTCTACTTAAATTGCATACAACAACAAAAATGAAGCATTTTACTTTCTTTTTGGTTTAGACATTGTCCTATTTTTCCACTTTTACTGCACTGGAAATGTTGTTTTAAGACATGTTGAGATGGTCTTATAAATATTATCTTTCAAGCATTACTCTTTAGCTGAAATGTCTTAATGAGTGTTCTCACAAGAAGAAAATTCCACACCACGCGGTGTGCTGGCGAAAATAATAAATGTGCAATTAATTAATTTATATTTGAAAAATGTCAATCTATATTTGCAAGGTGTTGATGGATTTTTTTATCTTAATGGATCTAAGTTAGGTTAATATTATCTATATGTTTTAATAGTTTTTTAAGATTTTATTTTGTGGTTATTAGTGTAATATTATTTAATGCAATTAATTTCATTATTATCTCTTCAGTTTATTGAAATTGGTCTCTATTAAAAAATTTGACCCTGTTTGATTCTTCTATTTAATGCATGTTGTAGGTGTTAAATTTTTCTTGACCTGAAAATGATGTTATCATGTGTATGGAGGTATGTGTTTTAATATAAAAACTTATATTTTTAACTTTCATTTTGTATGTCTGGCAAATTATATTTCAATGGTCCTGTTCTCTGAGAACTTAGGATTTACATGCCCATGTAAGGGTGACTTTTCAAGCTTCATATGCTTTTTTGTAATATTCATAGGAAATTATCATTTTCCCTAGAAAGTACTTTTTCCAAGAACTAAAGAACAACATACATTGTGTTTTCTCATCCGTAATGCAACTAATTCACTAACAACTAACAAAATTTTGTAACATGTAACTCTTCCCTTCATGATTAACATTAACGTATTTCTTCTATATATACCACCTTCCTTGCATCCATAATCAACATTTCTATGATTTAGATCCATAATCAAATTTGGTTAAGAGATAAAAAAATAAAGAAATTCAAAATTCCTCCCATCTTTCTTCATTGATTACTTGCAATTTACTATAAATTTAATACGTGTATATATGTAATGTTGATAAATAATTAATAAATATTTAGACACTCTTCGATCATTTATGTTATAGAAAATATTTGAGAATTTCTTAGGAGACCTAACCTAAATTTATTTAGCTGCGACATTCCTATACCCCTATCTTTCCTCTGTTCTCATTATCGATTTTCTTGAATTACTAGTCTTGATTATGAATATAAAATCATTCTTCGTCAATGATGATAAACCTTCATTACATATAAAGGTTTAGACTTTAGAGATGGATAGAGAAGGAACTTAAAAGAGTTTGGTTTTTGTTTAAAAGAATAATGATGTTTCCATTATAAAGAGCAACCACATCCTTTCACACGTTGTTGGGTACATTTTTATTTACGTAAGTAAAATTAGAATGGTGGTATATTCCAGTAGTCGTCAACCGCAAGTTTAAAATGTTAGGTATTTCGGTAAAAAGTAGAGTTGAATAAATAGAGCAAGTCCAAGACTAGAAAATTACAATTTAATGAATTTATGAAGAAAAAGGTTAATTTATGTAACATATTTTTGAAGAATAGTATACAGCGTGTTTTCTCCATCAACACCAACTCATGAAGAAAAGTCATATATGTTTCTATTACAATTTACTCTAATTTTGTAGATAAGTTATTCTACATGCATCCATAGTGTTACAGATCAAATATCAAATGTGCACGTTAGAGACAAAAGAGATAATCATGAAATGTTCCCCTCTTAAAAAGATTGTACAACCTACTTCATGCAAAGGACTGAAAAAGCATGTCTGCTCTGACAAAGTTGACTTACACAACATCTACTGAGAAACAAATAAAGAGAAAATACAAGTATCAAGGCTACGAACTACAAATGACTATCTAACGGACAAATATTCGTGAAGCCTATATATAGAATATCTCTCAAGAAGAAAATCAAGAGAATAAAAAAAAGATAGCCAAATTGCTAAAAGCTTACAACGTCATATTCATCCTAAAGAGAAGAAGAGAGAAAAGAGCTCAAAGAAAAGAATACATCTAAGATGAAGAAAAGAGAAGAGAAGAGAAAAGAGAAAGAGATACTCTCGAGCTTAAGCGTCAAATCTCTTAGTGTTATAAGATTATAGAAAGAAACACATACGAGTGTTTAGACTGCATCAAATCCTTTTGTAGAGAGATTTTGTCTAAAATGCTTGTAAGCAATCATTGATTACAATTATGTAGAGAATTAAAACACTTACAACTAAACTCTTTTGAGTTGAGGAATCTAAGTGCGATAGTTTAGTACCAAGTGTGGTTCAAATACTCAAAGGAAATCTCGGCCAAAAATTGAGTACCAGGAATGGTGCGAATACTCAAGAAATCTCAAAGGGGTGCTGAGTACCAAGAGTGGTGCGAATACTCATCTGTAATTGAGTGAAGATTATAGTGGAACCCCATGCGAAGGAGACTGGACGTAGCTCAGTTGGAGCGAACCAGTATAAAATCTCTTGTGTTATTCTCTCTTCTCTTTGCTAAACGTTCCTCTTAGAAAACCCGCGGTTGTGCTTTTCATTTAAAAATATAAGATCTTTTAAACTAAACGATCCTTTATTTTTAAAGGAGGTTCTTAGAAACGTTGCAGTAGAAGTTACTCTGAGTAGCACGTTGTTCTTTACAACACTTAGCCCCATTCTTCTTTGGTCTTTTCAAATAAACAACTTCCAACAATAACTAACTACTCTTCTTGCAAGGTCTTCGTATTCTTCTTTTGGCTTTGGTTCTCTAAATGTGTGCCAACTAAGAAGCTCAAGGGACTCCTCTGCGTTCATTCTCTTTACCCAAAAGAAAGAATTAGCATGACCTTTCAGCACTTTTTCAAATGTTGATGTAAAGATTAGTACAGTTCCTTTACCGAACCATTTACCACAGTTCCATAGGTCGAATAAACTACAGTAAGAAACATCGTCAAGTACAATGAACACCCTTTTTCCATAAAGTGTTTGCTGAAAGATTCTTCTTCCCACATCAATGCTAGGAATCTCCACCTTTTGTTTTAGGACATATAAAAGGTGTTGTTTTAGGATAAACTAAAGTTAATCTTGTTTTTCTTTCTTAGAAGTTTTGTAGGGTCAATTAAAAACACATTTTTCCATTAAAATATTGCGATATGAACACTAGTTTTTTATGGGTATATCTTATAAATTACAGACTACTTTAGTTGATGTTTGTTGAACTCATGAATTTTTTATGCAAATTTTCCTGAAAAGCACATTTAACAAAGCACGGCCAATGACGGTGGCAACTAGTGGAGGCAGTCGCGAATAACAAGCACGCGCAGAGGAGAAGAGATGACGGTTTCGAGGTGGAGGAAAGGACACTACGGCGAGACGATGGTGGCGGCGTAGTGGTGTAGCGATAGAGCAGCGGCGGTGCAGACACGAAGGAGACGACGATAGCGGTGCAGCGACGTGCACTCACGAAGGAGACAACAACACGGTGAGAGGACAATGGCGTGGAGCGACAGAGCAACGAGGAACTCTCTGCAGCGTGAAAGGGAAGAGGAAGAACTGTGTGCGAGAAAATGAGTTCATGTTTTTTAACTTACGCAGAGGCTATTACCTCGGTTGAGTAAAAGACCAAAGCGATAAGCCCCTACTGCCTTGGTTATCAAGAAAACTGAGACATATATACTCCTCAGAAAATATTCAAAAGAAAAATTATAATGTCAAAATTGAAAACAGTTCACACTATACGCATCGGTTCACGGTTAAACTTATGCATAGGCCCTATGACATAGGTTCTAATCATAATCGAGACAGTAGAGGTTGAAAAAAAATAATTTGGAATGTTTCATGCAGAGGTTGTCAGCTTTTGTCAGGACATACTGCATCAGTTCCCTAGAGAACTGGGGCAGTATGTCCTGCCACATGCTGGCAACCTCTTTCATTGAACGTTCCATTCTTTTTTCCAACCTCTAATGCCTCGACTCTGTAAATAACCGAGGCAGTATGTCCTATTCTAAAAAACATGTCACGTGAAAAGTCTGATTTGCAGGGGCAGACAGAGTTTTCTGCCTCGGTTGGTCAGAGAACTGAGACAATATACCCCTTTAGGCATCGGTTCCTAGGCAACCGAGACATATAGTTTCGCTAAGTAAAATATGTCAATTCACAAGAATGCATCACCCTGAGTCGTGGGTTTAAGTTCAATACTCATATTTCGTAAGTAAAATATGTCAATTCACAAGAATGCATCACCCAACGCATACTAATCAAAACTCCAATTGCACCAACATAAACAAAGAGAAAAACATACATCCCTACTAGTACCAGTTGCTCAACACACCCTGTCGTTGAGCGAAAGTCCTCAAATAGAAAACCAACCTCTACAACCACTCGTTAAGGGACTCCACTCGCTATCCGAATAAAGCTCCCAGACCTTAATTGTCACACCCCATTAAATACCCCTCCTTGGTGGGATACACGTGTCGTGTCCCTCTAGTTTCCTCATGTTAGTGGGAGACAAAGCTGCCAGCAACATTTAATTCCCCACCCTTCGGGAACTGTGTGACAGCAGAGGAAATGAGAGTTTCTAAAAAGTGGAAGACAAGTGGCAGGCAGAGAGTGGACCGAGCGGTTTTAGTGGAGGCTGTATTTAAAGTTGAAATTTGAAAATGGTGTCACTTTCTTCAAGCAAACCCTTCGTCTTCAACCTTCAGCAACCCATTTTCTCCTCCTTCTCTCTAAAACCTACAACCTTCTCTCTAAAATTCTGATCACCTCCTCTCCTCCGATCACCAACCTTCTTTCAGATTAATCCTTCCAGGTGTCAAGCTCTTCCATTTGAATTGATCAGAATCTCTGTTGGAGAACTTTGGATTTTGAAGAAAGCCATAGAAGTAGTGCTTAGGAGCTAACAAGATTTAGAGGTAAGAGAAGCTTATAAATTTAATTATGAAGATTTTTATATGAATGATTGTATGAGTATATGATTGTTGATTGTATGATCTGGCTGTTGAGAAATGCCTGTTTGATTTTTGGTATGAATTATTCCATAAGGTGATGTAACTTAGTGAAAATTCTGAATCTGTAATCGAAGGGTCATTAGGACCGTTCGGTTTCCCCTAAAACGATCGGTCTAAATTGTATTCTATTTGTAGGAGTCAGTTGAAGACCGACCGGTCTTGTACTATTGTGTTGAAACCTAAATACCCTGCTTAGTTAGTCAGTCAGAATGATTCACCCTTTTAAGAGCGTTCGGTCTTATACTGATCGTTCGGCCCTTGACGTACTCGGTAATAGACTGAGTACTCGGTCTCACATTAATTTCCTTTATTAGAATAGTGTTCGGTCTTACACATATGATATTTATGTTTGAGTACTCGATCATAGACTAAGTACTCGGTTTGATGCTAATTATCTTTCCTTGAAAAACATTCGGTCTTGTATTAATAACCTTATTGTTGAATGGTCGGTTTGTACTAACGCTCGGCCTCAAGAGTTCTCGGTCTCAAGAGTGCTCGGTCTTGATAAGTGCTCGGTCTTGATAAGTGCTCGGTCATAGACTAGCACCCTGGTTTCTAAAGTTATCGGTCTTACATTAATATTAATTCCTTGGAAAAGTGCTCAGTCTTATACTGACACTTGATTCCTCACAAAGTGTTTGGTCTTATACTGGCACTCGCTTTATTGAAGAGAACTCATATCTATTGTAAGGCATTTGGCCTAAGCTGTAAAGTGTTCGGTATTTCTTAAAAGGTCAACTAGTTGATGATCGTTTGTTCTTTCTCATGAATTAATTATATTCCTTGGTTTCCAATAGCGCTCAGTTTTCTTCTCTGCCAGACCGTTCGGTCACCTGTTAAAACCCCTTGTTATATTCGGTCTTTCTACCTGTCTTTGACCGTTCGGTCATTTTGTTACAATATTGTTTATAAGAAAAAGAAGTAAATTACAAATGAGATTGTTGATGGTATAAAACAAGAATGATGAATTTATTATGATTTTAAGATTATTCCGGGGAGGAATATCTCATGATTTGGAATTGATTTTGTAAAGTATGACCGTGGTCAGACTCGGGTTCTGCTCTATCCTGATATTCCGTGATTACGCCTTCTCAAGTAGAGAAGGGTAACTCATACGTGGGAATGGCAGGAGATCCTTTAGCCTCAGGGTATTTCTATACCGAGGTGGTTCCACTGGACTAACCTCGGGTGGCGGTCTGTTGAGTGTATCCCAGCCAGGTCCACCCGGTCTGTACAGTGTCTAAAATGATTACTAATATGATTTACCGTTCGGTATTTTGATTGTTAGGTTTGTATATTGACTATATGATTCGGTTGTTATGTTTGAAATGTATGTTGAAATTGATTAATTAAATTTACATAAGCTTACCCTTATTTTTCCTGTCTTGTCTATGTGTGTCGTTCGGTCTTAACCGTTCGGTTGTTCTCTTCACTGCGATGATCATCCTTTTGGATGTGAGCAGAGGGCGAATTCGAAGACTCAGTGGAAGAAGCCTTGCAGATCGTACAACCAGATGATAGTCTAGGACCGTCTGGTCAGTAGATTTAGATAATTTTTAAATTACTTGTACAACCATTCGGTTTAGTTAGCTTTTTGTAAAACCGTTCGGTATATATCCCTTTTGTTGTATCGTTCGGTCACCAACTTATCCCTTGACTGTTCGATTTAAGTTTGTAAATTTGTAATCAGACTTCTATTTCCTGTACAGTTTTAAATTCTATATGAAATTTCATATTCCTTTCCTTTCCTTTCTAACTGCTTATTCTCGACTGTTCCTTATTATTGTTTTTGGTTAACTCCTAAAATAAGTATAGTTTTTAATCTATATTTATTGGGATGTTACATCAACCACTCGCTCAGCACACCCTCTCGCTGAGCAAAAGTCCTCAGACAGAAAACCCACCTCTACAACCACTCGTTCAGTGACTCTACTCTCTATCCGAATAAAACTAAGAGTGCTCCCAGACCTCAACCATTCGCTCAATGCACCCTCTCACTGAGCGAAAGTTCTCAGACAGAAAACCAACCTCTACAACCACTCGTTGAACGACACCATTAGCTATCCGAATAAAACTGACAGTGCTCCAGACCTCAACCATTTGCTCAGCACACCCGCTCGCTGAGCGAAAGTCCTCCGACAGAAAACCAACCTCTACAACCGCCCGTTGAGCGACTCCACTCGCTCAGCAAGTCTACATAATCTGCAGCACCAATTATTCAGACTTATGCAACCTATACCAATTTTGTTTTACCAATTCTAACTATTTTTCCCAACTTCAAACCATCGCAAATCGTGTTATACACCTAATTAGACTTGAAAAAATGTTTCTAAACATTACTACCATCATTCTAAATTGATTTCTAACAATTTCCCACTTCAAAACACACAATTCATCAACTTATGGATCCAAATTAAATTCTACCACTTTTGACACTATTTTAAGTAACTTAGGGACTTAACAAGTCCTAAATTACTTGATCAAACTATCCTAATGGACCAACTGGTCAACTAACCCCTATTTCACATTTTCACTACTTCACTTCCTCAAAACTACCCTTAAAACTTTGGAAATATGATTTTCTTCTCAACTAACCAACTCTATCATAATTTCTAACATTCCATACCACCCATAACATATCAATCATCATCCAATTCAATTCATTTTTCACATTTCATCAAAGGCACATACCAAAACAATCCAATCACACATGATACAATTATTCTAGAGCCTTAAGTTTAATTCAAACAACAAGATAACTAAGAATTTACACACATACATATCAATTTACTAAATTAAAGCGAAACTCTAGCTTCCCTTACCTCAATCAAACTGTGCACAACTCACAGAAACCCCGACAGATGCTTGCACCGTAAGGAAAATCTAGAAAACCCT